>JAIUJO010000026.1:1103037-1520537 GCA_023846275.1 Vanilla planifolia | reverse complement strand
AGAGTGAATGTTATGGAATTAAAAGACATTCTAAGTGACCACATTTTTGTGGCAAAAAGTGGGCACTCAAAAATAAAAACTAAATGACAGTTTGGTTATCAATCAAAATATGGGTTGGCTAGTGGTGAAGTGTTGTAATCAAGTAAGACTAAACTTAGAAGTAATACTTGAACCAATGGTAAGTTTGAAAGCAACAAGGTCATTCTTACATTTTTCTTAATACAAGTTATTTAGACAATACCAAATGGATGTTAAGAGAACCTTTTTAAATGTTGTTATTTAGAAGAACTTGTATGTAGGATAGTTGGGTTGCATTCAACATTTTCTTGATCAAAATCTTGTGCATAAGCTGGTCAAAGAATCATATGAATTGCAACAAGAACGTAGATCCTATTATGAACATACTTCATAAATTTCTAGTCAAACATTATTTTAAGATTGGAATGCAGGTAGAACTTTGTTCATCATGAACTATGCTGATGAACTTCTTCTAATCAAAGATTATATAGATGATATCATATTTGGATCAACAAACTTGTACTTATGTGAATGATTTAGTATGCTTATGTGTGTTGGATTTGACTTGAACATAATGGGTGAGTTTAGATAGTTTTTTGGATACAAAGTTAACTAAGATATGAAAGGTATCATTGTATACTAAATAAAGTATAAAAATGAGATTTTAAAATTGTGTGGTCTTAAGAGCGTCAAATGCATCTCTACTTTGAAGAGTCCCCACCATATTATTGAATAAAACTAAGAAAGGAAAACCAATAAATTTCAAGGTATACCAAGAAATGACACATTCTTTACTTGCTTATTAGAAGAGCTAACATAGCTTTTAATGTGGGACTTTTTTTAACAACTTCAATCAAGAACCAAGGGCTTCCATCTAGTAGTTATAAGAAGAACATTTTGATAATAGCTTGAAACCAACATATTAAGGTTTTGGTAACCCTAAATTGCCTTGTCATGATCTCACATAATATGGTTACAAAGATTATGTAGGTTCTTTAATAAATAAGAGAAGTATTTAGGCAATTAATCATTTTTAGCACCTCTTAAACAAATGATCTAGCAAACAAATATTGAATAATTGCTTTAGCAAAAAATGAAGGACAATATATAGCATTAGGAGGATTTCAAGTAAAACTTTTGTAGTTTGAAAACGAAATTTGATGATATGGGATTACATTTACAAATAATTCCCTAAAAATATGACAATTTCAATGCTTTTTTGTTAACTCAAATGCTTATAAAGTACTATAAGATAGAACAAATTTATTTTAGGCACCATTTCATCAAGGATTATGTAGAATGAAAAATAGTAGACATTCAATTTCTTGCTAACAACATACAACAAGTTAGAACCTTGACAAATCTTCTTAGTAAAGATTTATTCCATAGAATTAGAAGAATTTTTATGATGAAAAAGTGGGGAGAAATTAAGCTTTCTTTTAAGGGAAGTTCATTGAGTGAAAGGGAGCTCAACCATGTGTTTTAATTAATTCCAAATCTAAGTTGAGTTGATAATATCTAGTAGATGTTTTGTTACACTACATTCAATTACATTATAATAAATTAAGATGGTAAGTCATCATAAAACACAAAGATGTTATTTGTCCCATGAGCAATTCTTTATGATATTTTGATGTTAATTACCTAATTAAGTAGCATACTAATTGATTATCTTGCTTTTCTTGTAGATATGATATGTGAACAACATTGGGAGGATATTAATGTCAAAAGAACAAATCAATTGATTAAATATATGGATATATCCACGTGTGGAATAAGAATGGAAAGGATTTTTGCATGGTCAAGAAACAAAGTGTTTTTTATTGTAAAACATGTGAGGAAAATGAAAAATAGAAAAGAAATGAATTCTTCTTTAACAATTTTTTTTCCAAAATTTAGAAAAAAAATTTTGACCTTAAAATAAAGCTTTTTTATGAAACATATCAACAAAATAAAATTTCTCAATAGCAAACAAATAGCACAAAAGATTTTTATGTGGTTCACCTAAAACCTATTTCTATAATAGCCCCAAATTCTTGATCAGACTTCTACTAATCACTCCCTTTTGTTGAAGCTTTTAGAGTTAAAACAAATATATATTGGTGCTCCAATAACACACCAAAAGTTGAGAAATTTGAGCTATATGAAAAAATTTGAAACTTTACAATTTTTGCTTACAAAAATCCTTTCACCTTTAATTTTTTAAACAAGAGTAGTACTACTAACAAATGAAGAGATGTTACCAAGAATTACCAAAATTATTTTGAAGGAAAGTAGGAGAAATGGAGACCAACAAAAATCCATGGCTTTTACAATTACATAGAAATGCATTGCTCATAGTTTGAACTTCACTTTTACTTGTATAAAAATTTTGAAGTTTGATTTAATATTTTTAAGATTAGGTAAACGATCCATATTTATAACTAAAAAAACTCTAAAAAAAACTCATACAACAGCTAAAATCTCCTTTTCAGAAAGCTAGCATTAAAAGAAGGAAATGAGGGTACAATTACTATCCAATTAAGTGAATGGAGTGGTAACTAACGCATGAACTTAAATTATAAATGGTCCACATTTAATGACAATAGGATAAGACTTGAGAGTTTGATGGACAGTAACAATGATCAGATTACTATTCACACAAGCAAAGAGACTCTTAGCAATGTGATCAACTATTTTGGATAAACGGCTAAAGAGTGTTAACTATTCATAACTACGAGTGTGTGCTCGATCACCAAAATGCATGTCAGTTAGTGTGGAAATCTCAAGTATGGTAATTGCTTTTGTTTTATCTCACATTATAAAATATTTGAATTCTTTTGTACATGTAATACATTAACTACATATTACAATCAACCTAATAGGTTGGCTACCCCTAGGTGTTCTCAAGAAGTAATTACCTGAGTCGTTAGTGGGCATGTATGGGTGTAACCTGACATGATTTTCCTTAAATGATTAAAGACTCTACCATGACCCTTTCGACCTAAGCCTATTCATAAGTAGTGCCTTCAACAAATTAACCAAGAGACCGCAATAATAACCTACTTTGATCAATTCTTGGGCTTGACTTGTTTCAGATTCGATAAGGTTCCTAGCCTGTGGAGGTCAATAAGGGCCATGCGCCTAGGTGCTACGTTCCACTTGACTATGCTTTTCGAGGTTAATAGTTGTTAGTGCTTAGACAAAATATTATTATAATAATAACAAAAATTTTTAAATAAAAAATATTTTAATATTTAAAAGATTGTTTAGAACTCAAATTCTTTCAAAGTATAATATAACTTGAACGAAAATAGCATATGCATAAATGGTGATAACCCTATTTGTCATAATTATGATAGTAGTTTGACCCCATCAAATTGTATTAACTATTTATGTTATAATTTTGAATCCAACAAAACTAGACTATTAGAATACTTCATGAGATCTAATAAAATAATACTAAGTTCTATAAAGTATTAGTAAATACTTAGCCTATGTTTTGTAATCATCATATTAAAAGGTCTAATAATCTCCCCCTTTATGATTATAAAACTAAAGCTAAAAGAAAATATAACATTAATGGAAAAATTAAATAATGCAATACTCAACATTGTAATATATATCTTATATGATACTCCCATACTTCTCTGGAATTCTAGCTTACCCTCACCCACAATTGTAACACTTAGTTCTCTCCATTTTTGCAATAATTCAAAGGGGTTAATGATTTCTAGGCTTAGTCTAAGTAAATTAAATGCTTTAATAGCCAATGGCTCAACAAAGTTATATCATAATTTTATATGAGCTCTCGAATAAAGTTATATCATAATTTTATATGTTTTTTCTTGAGTGTTGAATGGGACATTTTGCTAAATAAATTGTACTTAAATTATCACAAAAAGTTAGAATTGTGTAAATTATAAGCCATAATCTAAAAATTATTGTTTCATCTGTATAACCTGTGTTGCTTACAAAACTTGACCATTTTTCCTACAAAATTAGCTACACCTTTAATTGTTTAAACAAAAGTTGCATTTGTAAAGAATTAAGTAGATTTTTCTAAGAAATGTTAAAATGGTTATAAACAAATATAGAAGAAATAAAGACTGAGTAAAATCTTTAGCTCTACCAATTTTGTAAAAATTTGTTGCTCATAGTTTAAACTTCATTTCAACTAGTAAAATGAAAAAACTCAAAAAATAACTCCTTAATGTCTAGAATCTACTTTTCAAAAAGCGAGTTGATACAGACGAAAAAGACGGCACATCTACCATCCGATTAAGCAAATGAAGTGGTAATCGTTCAATCAGCCTAGATAATAAAGGGTCCAAATGTAATCAAAATCAGATCGGATTCGAAGCATTGGATTTGAAAGTCAGTTGATAATAATGATGATCACATTGCTATTCACGTAGGTGGGGAGATTCTTAATGATTTGATAAACTATTCTGGATGAACAACTAAAGAAAATTAACTTTTCACAAACATGGTCATGACCTAGACCGATCGATTGCAAAATGCTTATCAATGTACATATCTCAAGTTTCTCCTTAACTTTCATTTAATCCTACATTTTGAAACTATTGAAGTATTTCATGCTTATAAAACATCAACTACATATTATGATTAGCCTATTTGGGTTTGCTACCCCCAGTGTTATTAAGAAGTGATGCCCCTGGTCACTAATAAATATCTATGGGTCTTACCAGACCCGACTTAAACAAATTAACGCGCCTGTGCTAACTCGTTTCTCTTAGCTTGGTTCATAAGTAATGCGCTGAACTAATTGGCCTCGAGATTGCAATAGGAAAATGACTTGATTGATACTTGAGCTTAATTGATCTTACATTCGACGAGTTCTTAGCTCGTGGAGGTGCTTAAGGCCCATGCCCTCATGTGGTACAAGTCACTTGACAGTAGCCCTTCGGGGTTAGTAACTGGGGCATGCTTATGAAAAATAAAATTTATAATGATAAAAAAATTTATATTTAAAAATTATTTGAATATTTATAAGATTTTCAAAGACTAAAATTCTTTTTTTATGAAATACAACTTAAACCAAATTCACATATACATACAAGATTGATAGTTTTATGTTCCATAATTACAAAAACAATAAAAGTTTAACATGCTAATCATAAAGATTTAAAAATTAAATTGTTTGTAGATTAGACACTCTAAAAATATTGTTGTCATTAACTTCAAAGTCAACAAGTTGAACCATCAAATTGTATTTCCTATTTATATTACAATCTTTACTCCAATAAAATCTTACCCTTAATAAGCTCAACAAGGAATTAATAAATACTATAAAAATTGAAGAACCTGAAAGTAAAATTTATCATAAAAGCTAAAAATAGAAGTCATTGAAATTAGGAAATTACAAAATTAAGAAAAAAATAAAAATCACAAAAAACCATTAAACAATTTAAAAATTAAAGTTATTTAAGAAAGTTTTTAAAAAAATTACAGTTCCAGTCAAATTTAAGCTTGATATTAGGAAGGTCTAAGACATTACTTAAATGCTTTTGCACATCGATATTTAATCACTTTGATTCTAGAAAAATGTGTTGTATTTTAAATATTTGTCAAATTTATGCAATGCATTACAACGTTGCACAATAATATAAGTTAAAAAATCATTTTGTTATGTTTTATGAGATGGTTGTACCAATTTTTTGTATGTGCACATTAATTATTTAAGTGTTATACACTTTGGATTTTTACAATGTTAATATAAATAAACAATTCTCTTTTAAAACCTATTTAACTTTTGATATGGTGGATAATACCAATTTGTTTAATGTGTAAAGAAAATATTTTAATGTTATATACTTTTGATTTTAACAATTTTATTATAAACGAAAAAATTATTTTTCTAATTAATTTAACTTTTAATATTGAGGATAATTTTGACAACTAAGTTATAAATGGTTTTTGATATATTAAATTCAATTATCATAATTATTTTTATATGTTTTATATTTTAATTACAATAATAAGATACTGTTTTTTATGTTATTAGGCAACTTTGTAATGTATTGTGCAAATTTAAAAAATATTTTAAGTATTTTTTTATAATTATGACTTAATATTTATTTTTTTCATTTTCATTTAAATTTAGAACGTTTTATTTACCTAAGAACTATTTCAGTTACACAAGTTTTACATATTTATATATTGCTAATAATCATTGCTTATTTGTTGTATTGTATCAATAAAAAACCTCTTTGTTGAAGTATTGTTCTTAATTCTTATTTTAATTATACAAAAAATAACTATCTTTTCATATAATAAAAATTCTTTCAACGTTTAATACCAATAATTTAACTTATTTTTACCATATATGCTATTTTTACTCTAACCGAAATGATTTCACATAACTTAGAGTTATTTAATTTAAGATGTTTAATTTCTTAAATTATTTAACTTGCATCACACAGCCTAAATGTATTGAAAAATTAAAACATTCCTATTTATATATTTAAAATTAAATGTTTTTAAATAAATTATTTTTGAAAAAATACGAAAAACATTCGTAAATTTGAATATTTTCCCATTAATTTTTTGTTCTCTATATTTTTCTTTAAAAATTGTATTTTTTTTAAATACGAAGTTTTATTTTATTAAAATTCATAGGAAAAGTTTTCTTACAAAATATTGTCAAGTAGTTTTATATTTCAAACATTCCATGGAATCAATATGGAAAATATTTTTTGTGAAAATATTATGCATATGAATTATATATCGCTTATTACTTTGTAGAATTATTTATTTTTATAAACTTATCATTTTCTTGATATTTTTTTTATTTGCAATGGGTTTTTGTTAGTTTTTTGTTTAGGAATTTCTTTTATTCTGTTTCTAGATATTAGAGTTAGATATAATACTTTTTAAAGTATAATAGTATATTTTTATTTTTTTATATTTTTGCAATCTTATGAAAGTTTTATTTTTAATTAATTATTTTTTATGTTACAATTTTTTAAACATTCATGACTTTCTTATTTCTAAAAAGTTGTTCATGAAAAATTCATTAATTCTTTAATATTTTAAATTAAATTATGAAGAAAAATTATCGTTTTGGTACATATATAAATAATTTTACATATTTAATACTTTGACTTTTTTTAAAACTAAAAAATTATTAAAATAAAATTTTAATGCTTATATATTTAAAGTTATATTTTAATATACTATTTTCATAAGATATTTCTAATGTTGTTTTGAATACATACAAATTGCTTACTAAGATTTTTTTTGTTCCATTAGATTTTATCTCATTAAGTGGCAAGTAATTGTAATTAATATGTGAAATTTTTATTGCATTTTCTAGATAATAGTTTTCTATATTTTTAATATTTTATATTTATCGACAATATTCAATTGTAATTTTTCAACCTTTTTGAAAATTCCTATTAATCATTATGTCTAAAGTTTTGAAAATTATAAATCTATTTATTTATTTATTTATTTGGATTATGTCTTTGTTTAAGTTTTCTTGTGACTACTTCATTTATTGAATGTATTGTTCAAACATTAATTTATTCAATTGTTTTTATAGTCGTATATCTCTTAATTATTTCAAAATTCTTACACTAACATGTTTGTGACCTGACATTGCTAAGAAATTTTTTGTTTATTTCCAAAGCAATTGACAATAATTATTTAAATCATTTTTAATGGTACAAATATTTTTGTAGCTATTTTATTCTCTTATATTAGCATATTAAACAAGATTTAATTAGAAAAATAACTTTTTTTATGTATTATACACTTTCCTTAAGAATTGAGATACACTTATTTCTGAATGATTTGCCATTTTCTGTCTCACAAAATTTTTATTGAGATGATATTTAATATATGTTTCATGATGATATTTAATTTATTCCCTTCTACGCATTTCTCACATTTATTAAGTTTTGCATTTTTTATAAAGCATTTTTCTTGTATCATTAGCTAAGTTCATTAGTTCTTTTGCTCAATATTTAAAATTTCTAAAATATTTAATTTTATTTATTTATTTTTCTTTTAATTTTTTCTTTAAAATTTTAATATTGCTGATCATATCAAAATAACTTTTAAAGTATGATAGATTTAAAAAATATTATTATATTCATAATATTCCATTTATTATTTTTATTTAACCCAATATTTTAGTAAATATATAATTCCAATATTTGTTTTGTCGTGAGTTTGTAGTTATGTGCAAAATATTGCAAAAATAATAACATATATTATTTTTTTTAATTTTCTGAAAATACATTATGTACATCTTCGATCTCACTGGAATATTTTCGTTGAAGTTGTTATAAATATAATTTATTTTGTAATATATTAGGAATTAATTCTAATAATTTTAAAATTCTTCAATCATAATTATTTTGAAAATTTTATTTTTTTATTGAAATCGAAATATTATTTATTTTTTATTGTAAAATGAGATTTAATATCTATAATATCCTAAGCTTCTTTTATAATTTATTAATAATTAATTAAATTGTTATTTCAAAGTTAATAAATATGTAAAAAAATGAAAATATAACTTAAATAAAATTAGTAAAATATGATTAAGATAATAAAATGTTTCTAGCACTTGATCTATTTACAATTTATTTTTTATTTATTTTGCAAGATAGGCAAGCATGTGATTGTCCAAATATTGTGGGATTTTTCAAGCAAAGAAAATAAATATTTTTATACAAAAATGTCTAAACTAATGGAAATTAAAAAAAATGATAAAAAAATCACATAATTCTAGGAAAACTTGTTTTACCAAAAAAGGTGGGACAAATATTTTTTAGGAGTCAAAAAATGAAAGTAGCAGACATTGCAAAATATATAAATGTAATCAAAATATAGTGTATAACTTGTCATAAAACATTACACATATCTTAAGAAAAATAAAAACTTAAAAGATACAAAAAAAATAATTAAAAAAACAAAACATATAGTTTAGCAATAATAATGTAATATTATATTAGTTAAAAATACATAATATATAAAAGTATGAAAAATATTTTGTTACACATAAAAAAATAGAACAAAAAGGATGGACAAAAGAGATAGGATGGGAATCCATCAACTAAATTTTGATCATGCCACTATGCCACACGATAATGAAAAGTGGACAAAGAGCAAAAGAAAAGGAAGCAAGGCCACTCTACATATCAAAATTTTAAACTCCATGTATCAAAAACTTTCCTTGTACTTAAACCATCATTAAAAAATAAATTACACAACTATAATCATCTAAGAAAAATTGCTATATGGTCATTATTAAACTTTCTAACATAACTTTTCTTATATTAATTAAATAAACTAAGAGGTTACATACTTTATATGTTTATATTATTAATGTATTTATTGAGTTCAACATTTATTTTAATAGTTTGACTAATCATTTTTTCCAAAATAATTAATTTGCATAGATAAATAAACTTTTGTGCTTAGTTTTATATTTTAAATTAGTGACAAAATGTTTTTTTGGAAATAAGACATTCGACTTGTTTTTTCATTTGATGCCTTATTTAGAATAAGCTTAAGATGAATAAACTCAACTAAAATATTCCGAAAAGGTAGTACATAAAAGATTAATTACTATAATGAGTAAAATTAAGAAGACATTATTGTGATATTGATAAGTTTTATTTAGAATTGACATAAGTGGATAAATGTTTGGAAGTTCTTCAAACTTATATTTGTGTTAAAGAAAGTCAAAATGTCACTTTTGTGCTTATCATTGATGAAATTTGAACATGAGGCATTGAATAATAAGATTGATAGTTTAAGTAATGGAAATTGCTTTATCAAATTCTTCCAAGTAGAATATAATTGTAGCCATATAAATCCTTCACACCAAATAGTACGCAAGAAATTTTTTAAGTTGATTGTAATGCAATATGTTTAAGTGTCTTAAACTTCAATAGAATTATCAAAGTTCAAAGAAATGATTATAAGAAGTGTAATAGCATTAATATTTGTAGATTTAAGTAACCAAGATAATTCGTATTAAACAGTAATATTCACATTAATAAAAGTTGTAGCTTCCCAAAAAACTTTTAATGTTAAACATTGTAAGAGATTGCACATAATAGTCAAATGGATTTGGATAGTAGATTAAGAAATATAATACAATAAATGTGTAACATGAATCATTTTATGGTTTTAGTATTATAGAAATTCATCTAACTAAGACATAATTATAAATGCTCATTTTTAATACAATGAATGGATTGGATTGTGTCTTTCAAGAGATAAGTTTTCATAAGATAACAAAAAATGGACAAAAAATTTTGTAATCTAATTTGACATACATGATTATAAATCGAATCTTCACAAAATATACTTAATGTAAAATAAAGAAGGCCACAAGTGGCATAAGAATTACATCAAAATATGATAAAATTCCATTTATAAATTGTTTGAAAACTTGCTTTTAAACTAGGCTAGAAATAATTTAGAAAGAAGATTTGACTTTTGGTAACCCATGTTTAATTTCAATTTTTTTTGAAGTAGTTAGATGTAATTAATTCGCTAAGTTTGTCGTTAGTTTGGGGTTAAAAGAGATGAGTCTCTTGCGGCTTTTACTTTCTTGTGAGGTAATTGGTCAATATCATGCATAATAAGGTTGTGTCACATAAACAAGATAGCGAGGCCATGGGTGTGGTTGCTGAAGCACAATTATGCAAGAATTATTTGAAGAAAGCTTATAGCAATGTGTTGACATCATGTATGTAATAAAAATTCAATGATTGAGAGCCATAATGAGGGTTGGAAAAATTGCTAAAAAGGAAGTAAGTGCAACAAAAATAGACAATGCAACAAGTAATGGTTATAGATCATCATGTTCATTTGAATAACACAAATTATTCTTTGATAAGAAAAAAAATTTATAGTGAAGGTACAAATGAGAAGAATATTATAGTTGGAATCTAATTTAGCTCTAATTCCATAAATAAGAATAATATTGAAAGAAGAAAAATGGAAAGGAAAGGAAGTATAAAGTATGCCCTCCACTATTTTAGTATATATGCAACTAGAGCTCCACGGCGACATTAATGATATTAAATGACAAAATTAAATTTAGAATTTCCACTACACATTTTCGACTAAATTTCTTATATAAACAATCATAATTCTAAAAGAAAAATGACAAACATACTACTACATAAATAATATATGTAGATATTAAAATATTTGAAACATTTGAGCCTTATACATGACTTCTTATAGTGTAATGTAAACTTAAATTTTTAAATAACCAAGAAAACTACATTTATGGGCCTTAGCTTATCTTACAGTTCATCTTATCTTACACTGAAAATGTTCTAAGGTAAGCAACAATAGTATAATAAAAGATAACCCAATTTAAGATTAATACGCACTTAGTGGTGTATAAAGGAATGGAGCTTGATAACTAATTGCTTATGATCAAAGAGAACTCTTATACCAAAGTATATAGAAAAAATAAAGTTTGAATAAAAGGGAATGGGATAGAGGACAAGCCCACTTCTTCGTGAGTGTGAGCGTGAATAAAATTACCTTCATGATTAAGAAATAACACATCCAACTACTAATCTCCATATTCTAATTACATAAAAACATTTTTAGGTATTAATATGAATCCTAAATAAAACAACAATTTAATTTCACCAATTCACATAAACACCAATGAATTTTTGTAGGTACATAAATACACACCTTAAAACTAGTCACACCAATTCACCAAAAACAAAAAGTGACATTTCATGGAGAAATGGAAAACCTAGCCAACAATGTTAAAAGCCTCTTCCATCTCAATCATGAGCCTTATTCAATATGATTTTGCGGTGCGAACAAACATTACAAGTTGACATTGTTTATTCAATTTTTATGGACGTACTTTTAAATATTCCAGATGTTTAAATAGATTCATAGTTATCTATTTTTTTTACAAATTAGTCTTCACTTTCATTTTGAGAATATTTTATTTAAATATGTTTTGCACATGGACTTTATCATTTTAAATGTATCATTTTCTTAATCATTTTTTCTTTTTTATGGAATGTTTAATTTTTTTTTACAATGAGAATTTTTTTAGCATATATTATCAAGAAAATTTAACCAAGTGTTTATTGAAAATAATATTTTTTATTAATGACATCACTTTTTCCAATGATTTTAAAATTTTTTATGCTTTTTGCACACATATCATCATTAACTATTCACTAAAATTAAATATTTTTTAAAAGTTTATTTCTTTTCTTGTATGTGAAAAGCATGATAAATGTTATGCCAATTTGGTTATTTTTATGTTGGTTGTTTAAGAATTTATGTATTAAGCAAAGATTATCATGATAATTGTTAAAAAATTTTAAAATGATGGAGAACAAAATTTTACTAAATATAACCCTCATAACTGTGACATAATAGCCCTTTGTTTTAATATATATTGTTAAGAGTTAGGATCCTAAGCGCTATTCTTCTTCTTTCTAAGTATAATTAATGTTTGACAACATATATAGATTGTAATTTTTACTTCCTGATTATTGCATGAATAGACAAAGAGTTTCGTGCGATGATGAACAACAAAGTTTATGTAATTGAGACTTTATTTTTTTTTAAATAAACTTACATTTTGAAATGTATTTTTGATGTGAGGCACTACCATTATGTTTAAAATAACTCACAAGTTTGGATGATAGCATGACATGGTATAAATCGATACTTTATCACAAAAATAATGGAAAACAATATATAAAATGTAATGTGGGATATGTTATTCCATAGATTAAGTAATTAACAATTTAAAGACACTTGAAAATATGTAAAAAAAACTCTAGATAATGTTGTAATCAACAATTTTTTTGTCTAGGGCCTACTTGTGCAGCATGGAACCATGTGCTTGCCTAAGTTATAGGAGGCATTGATTCAACCTTCAAGAGAACATAAATGATTTTTAAGATTTGTGTGGTTCTTGGTAAGTACCTAGAAAGTCATGGAGGGCTTAGTTTAAGGCCTTAGAAGAAGGCTAAGCTATGTAGGCGTATGATTAGCAACCAAAAAGTTTGTTATGACTAAAAGTGTTAAGATTAAGGTTAGACATTATGGTAAAGGTTTTATGGATAATTCATAAACCATAGCATAATAAAATTGTGACTTTAAGGTTATTGGGTATGAATATGTAAGTTAAGCATTGGTGTGGGGCCATGCTTATAGGAGTACAAAAAGTTAATAGAAAAGGAAGCTATAATAAAAGATATTTATTATAGGCTAATGAAAAAACATTGGTGAACCTTTATGAATAATGAAAATTAAGCTTTGGTTAGTTGGGCTATCAACCAAGACCTTTCTAGAAAGTGGAAGAGCTTGGAATAAGACATAAGGTTGTGCTAGATTTGGCTATGTAAGTAATATGGTAAAGATGTTGGCCATACCTTTCATAGGATATGTTATTTTGGTAAGGCCATAAGTATTTTTGTTTTGCCTCTTAAGTTACATGATGACACCCGTTATGGTGATCTGAGGAATTTATGTAGGCTTAGGGAAGGCATTATGATCGTCATCATGACAATTGATTGCCTTGGGATCATAAGGGTCACTAGTGATGCTTGTGTGAATGATGACTTAGTTGCACTAACAATTAGTTAAATATAGAATCTAAGGTTAAAAGCCAAGCCATTATGAAAAAGACATGATAAATTAAAATAAAAATGGGCTAAGAATTTCTAGATAATTAAATTAGGATTTAGTGAGAACCCTAAGTCATTTAAATAAGGTGGACTCTAAATTACTGATAGTAACTATGGAGATAGAGAAGTTAGCTAGCCCACTCTCTTGGTTTGGTGTTTGTTAAATTTAAATAGTTAAGCCTATAGCTGGAGTATTACATTTCATTATATAAGCCTCTAGAATTTGTAGCAAGCCATTATATGAATAGTCTCAGAAGAAAACAACTACACATTTAGTTTCATAAAGAAATCCAATGATGTGCTTTCTTTTATTGCAAACCACTGGTGGTTCTTAAAGGCTCTTACAATCCTACATGGATGTCCATGTGATTGTCATTACTACATCAAATGGTAGATTACAATGTTTGAAAAAGTAGCATGGCATATCATGATTCTTATTAATAGGAAATTATATTATATCATGAAGTGGATGCTGCGTATCTGGTTAGTCACAGTGTAAGGGAGTATATATAATATTAGTTAGTAGATGATTATATCATTTTGTTCGTTAGAAACTAATTTCGTTCATTCGTAAGATTTATTTCGTTGTTACATTAATATTTCTTATTTAGCTTAATAGAATTATTGTATGGCTCAAAGATTACTTGCTAAGCCTCCTTGCTCTCTCTTTATGGCAAGATCAAGTTAAAATTTGAGTAGGAATTTAGTTAGAGATTGTTAGAGCTAGTGAATTAGTTGGATAAATAATTTCATTTATTTCATCAACAATAATAATAGATTTGATACTTGTTTCTCATCAATTATACATTATTGGATATAGGACTATATCATAGTGTCTTATTAGACTTGGCGCATATTAGTTATTTTTTTTATCAAACTTTGGTAGTTATTCATGATACTTAGATTGGATCATAATATAATGGTTTTATTAAATTTTTAGACTTTTTTTTATGTTTTGGTCTGTGAATGCGAAAAAGTTTTAGATTCTTGGCCTGATAATATTTTTCTTGAAACTTGCAAGTATAATATGATAATGTGATTTTTTAGAATTTGGCTATACATGACTATTTTTTAAAACTTAAGTTTTAAGTGTAAGATCATTTGAGAGTTAGGCTAAGAAAAAATGATGTGTGCATATACAGAAATATATGTGTGTGTGTGTGCTATGTGTGTACAATTGAATCTTTTTTATTAAAAAAATTAGTTATATGATCAATTGAACATATACATTAGAAGTTTATTTTTACTTTTGAAGGTTTACTTTTGCTATATTATAAAATTGTCAATGTTGTTATCCCAATGACCCAGTGCAGGATCAAAGAGATTTTGATGATAATAACCAAATTATGAGAGATTTTAATTTAATTATAAAGTTTTGATATATTTTGTCAAAATAAGTGAAGAAGATGACCTTTAAAGAGATGTTAAGAACTACTAAAAGCATGATTTTGTGTTGTTGACCTTTAAAGAAGAAAAGTAGTAAATATCAAATCCTTAGAGTTGCAGGCCTCAAAGAGATATATTTTGAATTAAATTTTAAGTATTTTTTATTTTTTTTTAGAATATATGCTTAATTTAAATAATCTAGAAGAGCTAAAAACATTTAATTGAAATTTAAATTAATGAATTTTAAAAAAAAATATTGTAGTTTTAAATATCTTCGAAATCATATCATGATAATCTTAAGAATCATTTTTCTTTACTTTTATTATTTGTTTTTCCATAATAATTAATTAAATTTTAAAAAAATTAAAAAAACCATTTCCACTCGAATTAACTAAGCTAAAGTTTTGTAACAATTTTTACACATAGAGCATGAATGTCGAACCCATTTGCTACAATAATTGACTTGAGGTATTACTCCCAAACATGGATAAAATTATCTTTAGTCAAGGCACTACTCTCTGCATTCATAGATCAATTAATCATGTTATTGGAAGTATTGTGACTACTCTTTTCGTAAACTTGGTGTACAAACGCTAAAATCAAACTACTTCTAAAGCAAACAAAATGTCTTATAAGGAGAACAAAATAATAGCAAATACATCATTTAGGAGATAAATTTAAAGCTTTTTCCTCATAGATAAATTCTAGATTGTTGTAGCTATGTGAGTTGTCTAATCATGCAATTTTACAATCAAATGATCATTCCGATAATAACCTTTTTTAAGCATTAATTCTACTAACTGCCTGATTGCTCCATTAAATGATTGCACGGTATGCATTTGATTCATAAGTAAAATTAAATTTAGTCATTAGATCATAGTTCATATTAAATAATTCATATGAAATCCAAATATCTAAACTACCCTACTATGGTTCTAACTAACTATTTGTGTATTTTTTGCAATCAAGCATTCAAAGATTCCTTTAATCATGTAGCTTCTATGCAATTACTATGTCAAAAAATATTTATTAGTTGTTATAAATTTTAATTAAAAAATATTATCTTTTTAATTGAAAAATATCTATTAATTAAAAACATCATACGGTTAGTTTGATAAAAAAGTTTTTCTATTAGAAAATGTTTGTAAATTAGGTAATTATTAATCAAAATAAATTTATCAAATGTTTAAAAAATTATAATAAATCATTTGAAGTAATGACATTAAAGTCATTAGTAGCTAGTACTCATCATTACCTTTATACGTTGTGTCCTTCTTCACCAACTCGTTATTCTTTCTTAAAAACAACAAAGCCCTAATTTCCTCCTTTTCATTTTATTAAATTGAAATACTTTGTCTTTGTACAACATTTCTTAAGTGTTGGAATTACTTTGTATAGATTTTAATTGCCACTTTTCATTCATTTTTCTAAAAATCTTACTTCCTTATAAGACCATTATTCGTATTTTTTTTATTTTTTAATTATTTTGATAGTTTAGAGTTCCCATTTTTAGTAAAATACTTATATATATTATTGTTTATGTCTTGGATTTTCTGGGAGTAGACATAAGTTTGATTTTAGGCTGAATCAACTTAAAAATACTTAAGTGTACTGTGAACTTTTTGTTAGCCTTCCTCTTTCATAATTTCCTTAAAATTTTATTATTAAAAAGAAATTAACATATTTTAAATAAAAATTAAAATTTACAAAAAATTACTTTTAGATATTAGTTTAAGCCTATTATAAACATTTTTAAACATTTTTTTAAAATATTTTTGTGAGAAAAAAAATAAAATTATTTCTCAATAATTCACTCACTCACTTGTTGAAACACTATCAATAGGATGGAAAGAGCTCATTTGCTTAAGATGAATGTACAAAACTCAAATGTACTACAAGGAGTAAATTAAAAGGAAGGAAATTAATAAAGCATAGGTAAACAAGTTGATATTTGAAATGAAGAGCTAACACTATAAAGGACATGTGACCAAGCTAAAAAAACAAACAAAGAAAATGAACAATTTTGAGCAAATATTTCATTTTAATAAATTTAAAATTAATCATTCCTAAGGATTAATTCCATCATTTTAGGCATTCTTGATTTTTTTAATTAAGAAAAGCTGCTTTTTGAGACAAGTTTCAAAAGAAGATCACAAACAATGATCAAAGAGATAGTGAGGAGATATAATTCTTCAAGTTTTATGTAAACAAGATGACACTTCCAACATGATTTTTGGGACACTCTCTTATAAGTATACTCCTCTCCCTTATTGGGAATATCTCATGCACATTAGCCTTATGGCCCATCTTTATTAGTGAATTTAGGAAAGTTTTTGACCCTCACTAGTCATTATAAAGATAATGTCTTTTTGAAAGTGTGAAGGAAAGGTCATGATTGATGAGGATGATGTCTCTAGAGAGGTTGCTCCTTTTGAACTCACTTTAATAGGTAACATTTTTAGTTAGATGGCCCAATATGGAATTTCCAAGAGTATGAATTCAAAACTATTGGCCTCTTTGAATCTATCATGAAGAGGTAAGCATGTGCTCCTAAGATATCCAGTAGAATTAGAAAACATTTGATTTTGGATGTACAATATTTAGAAAATTGTAGTTTTTCAAATGAGAGTCCTCAAATGTTACCTACTTTTTAGCTCAATACTAAACCTTTATAAGCTCTTGTGTGGATCTTATTGAAGTGCCATCCAATAAATTTGCTCAACACCTAGGCCCTATTTTGAATAAGTTTAATATTTAACAAATCATTAGAAGTATTTTTATGATAATAAGCTTAACAAGGTTCCCTAGGGAAGTAGTCTGTGTTTTGGTCAATCTTACTAAAAATCTTTCTTTAGATTTTAGAATGTCTAGAATGATTAGATGCAACAATGGCCCATTGAAATAAATTAAGTAATGAAAATTTTCCCAAATATTATCAAAGTAACTATAGACAAGGATTCTAGACAATGAAATACAAGCAAGAAAAAAAGTTCTAAACCCTTCTAAGTGATAAAGAAGATGAGACACTCACAATTAGTGAAGTAATAAGTCATGTGAAACTTCAAACTTTGGTATCCATCATTTTATAAAACAATATCAGTACCCCACTATATCACAAAAAAATAATAAAACAGCCTAATTGTATTATTAATCATCTATTTAATGTTATTATGATAAATTTCAATTAGCAATTATAAAAAAAACAATAAACAATATCAATCTAATTGGAAACTTAGGAAGGGCTGGTAGCACAAACAACAAATAGATATTCAATATCTCAAAACCTTGAAAAAAGAACTTCAGGAAAAGCAAAGACACTCAAGTTTTCTAGGATAGAGTTGAATGGCTTCACAGTGGCTAATAGTGATAAGTCAATAAAAAAAACTAAATGAAATGTCAAAAAATTGATTTGCCTAAAATGACCAAAAGAAGCTTTCAAGAATTTCAAAATGTAGACATTATAGATTATAATTAATAATGTCTTACTTTTCAACATAAAGGGTATAGTTAGTTCTTAGTAGCTTGATGCCTTAATATCATGTTCAAATTACACAAAATTAAGACAATTTTAATGATGGATCTCTTTTTGCAAGTAATAGATAAATAGACATCCATTGTAAGAGATTAAAGTTTCACTATTATAAAGCAACATTTCTAACAAAGTATAGGTGTATTTGTTGTAGTACTTATAATGTTAAAAATTAAAAATTAAGTATATGTTCTTCACATGTTGATATGTAAATAATGTGCTCTTTGTTTATATTTCCAAACAACTCTATTAATAGTGTAGATCTTTGGTGGGATTTAAGATTATTGGTGGTGAACAATTTCGTCTTCCCGAAATAGAAAATGTAATAAAAAATCTTTCCAATGGTTCGAAAATATAAAGGCCATTCCGGTGGAGAAAACCCTAATGAAACATGATTTTCTCAAAGCCTTTCTAAAGTGGTGGAGCAACATATGAAGAAGTTCTTGTTATACCAATCCCTATTACTAATCATTTCTCAAGCGGCAATTAAATCTAATTTTAGGAAACTTAGATTCCAAAGCACTTGGATTGAAAGTATATAATTCTCTCTAGTTGTCACTCAAAATTGAAGTCAACCAATTTCTTGGTTAGGAATGTAGGCCCTAATTTAGAAGCTGAAGAGAGCTAAAACCCACCTTAAACAAGAGTAAAACATAAATTTGGTAATATATTTTTGAAGATTGAAGAAGAAGAATACCATGTTATAGAGAAGGAAAACAACTTCAAAGAGTTATAGATGAGTTATCATTGGTACAACTAACAAAGCTTAAGATTAACAAACCATTGTTGCTAAAATGTAGATGTATGGAGAAAAAATAAATCAAATTATATCTTAACTTCTCAATAGTATTACTAATTTTTAGAAAGTGTGATAAATGATATTTTTTTGGAGTAATAGTGATTTGGTGAGCAAGCACCATTTAGCTAGTTAGAACAAGATAGCTTCCCCTATAAAAAGTACGAATTATGGGTAAAAAAAATTAAAGGGTATTATTGATGTATATAGTGTAAACCTTTTTTAAAAGCTCTACCCCTTAAACATTATCTATTTTACATACTTAAGATGTATGTTCCTTTATAGAAAATGTTGTGGAGCATGCTCAATGACTTGGAAACAAATATAAAGAACCATCTCACTATTTTGTATTTTGTGATACTTGGAACAAAATAGACAAGGATTGTGAATAGGTCATCAATTCAGAATGAGATAAGCTTTGAGTTAATTATTTTCCTTATTCATGAGAAAAAAAAATGTGCAATAATTATCGACCTTCCAAAGTATCTTTGTTAATGTGAAGGCTCCTAAATAACTAATTACCTCATGATTACTTGACGATGTTGAATTTCAATTTATAGACAAATGCACTTTTTGAGCTAATAAGGACTCCCAAATGAATCTTATGGAGCCTCTTTGAAATGAATCTTGGCATAAAACAAACTAAACATCATGATTCACAAAATGTTTCTATAAGGATGGATTTGTAGTCACACAAATGAATAGCTATTAAGAATTTATTGTTCTACCATCTCTCATTTGCTGCAATATCTACATGTTAAAAATTCAAAACTTTTTAATGAGCAGATATTCCCAATGATTTCTTAATATAGTTAAGTATAACACTTATGAATTTTAAAATATTGCTTAATTATGTGAAGAAGTTCAATAGATCCTCAAATGGTAAAATATACAATGCTTTATTTATTTTTTGAGATTAATTGAATAGTAAAAAAAGTGGTTTAATGGACTCCCCAAGTAGTGGATTGAGAAAAACTAAATTCTAGTGGACAAACATGAAATAACCTAGGCTCTATAAGTTGTAATAGTGTGATTTAAGACTACTTGGTAGAGCTATTAAAGCACTCTTAATTTACATAGAATTTGAAAAATATATAGGTTTAAGCCATTAAAGTACTAATTGGTATAAATTTATGTGACAATATGAAGTTATAAAAACATCACTATAGAATCAAACAATTAATCAATCTCTATAATGGCTCAAAAAAGGATTGAAATCCCCTATTGTATCTTAATCCAACTAAATAGTATGAATCAATTTCTTTGCAAAGTAGTTAAATTATAACACATATTCAGGGAAGGAAATATTGCAACAAACAAGTAGGCTTAAATAGCTAGTAACTATATTCATTTGAGGTTCTAAATTCATAACAAATCCAAAAGTATAAAAGATTGAATTAAGTTTGATGAGGAGAGGTGTTCATATATTACATATGGAAAGTCATCCAACTAATTCCTACATAATCAAATGTATGGAATGCATTCACACGATCATTATGGCTGACTTGAATTTCTCCTTATGGAAATTACTAAGCATTTGAGCCCAAAAGTAATGAACTAAAATCATGAAAAAACCACTTTGTTCTATCATATATCTTTAAATTTAGGATAAGAAATAAATTTTGATACACTACTTTGGTTGTCGTAACTATTGTCAAGTTAATCATATTCTAGAAAAAAAGGAATGACCCTATTTGGGGCTGCTCATTTCTTAGTAAGGAAATCAATGTCCATATAATGTCTCAATTTTACAAATGATAACCATTCTTTTTATATCTAAGATCATGATTTTTTTTGTATAAAAAAGAATACTAATCGAACCCATTCTAATATATTCCCATCGAACTTGAAATTGATTATAGCACAGATACAAAAGGAAGGTTTATTAAATTTTGCATACTTTTGCTAAAGTAAATTTATTAAATAATATATTGCTATCATAATAATTTCTTTGGCAGTATTAATGTAATAGAAATTTTGTTTATTAAGAAGCTACCTATCAAATTATTGTTCTTTTTAGGAATAAGATATGCAAAGAATGAGAAAAGAAGCCATCTCTTTCTCAGCAATTTCTTTCTCATTTGATGTAATAGCTAATGTAAATATTCAATAGTTTTAATTACAAAGCATGTTTTTGCATCCTCATCATGTAGTACTCCTACATTCATTGGCCAACACATCATCCAAATCAACCTTATGTAAAGACTTGTTCAATGACACCAATTCAGTTTGATAGACTTAATTAGATAACGCATTAGAATCTCTATTTATTTGGAATCATTAGAGATTTTCTTGGGATTCCTTCTGCCTTTATCATTTCTTTCAATCGTACTAATGTGTTCATTAATGACTAAACAAATACAATGACACTTATCAACTATGTCACCATGTATGGTTATTGAAGTCATCCTAATATTTAATTATATCTTTCTTCGTAAGAAGTACCATCATAGCTAAGTAAGCTACCCAAAATAGATCTTTTAGATTTGTCCAAAACATTTTAGTAATGTATCAATACTCAGTTTGGATTACTCCAATTGGGAACAATTTCTTAGCATGTGTATTATGATTCCTCAATTTGTCTAGTATAACATTTCACATCAAGATTATCATCTTCTCAGACATTTCTTGAGGCTGATCAATCAGATCTATCTTTTATTATTCCTCTATGTGTCAGGGTCATTCTAATAGTACCACTCATTGCAAAAAATTAGACAAATACGTTGACTCTAATTTTTTTTTCCTACATAATACAATCACAAAATCCATCAATGTAGTACAAGATATCTTACTTTAGTGTAAGATTGTCATCAGCTAAATATGTGGCATGGCATGGACAATTTGGATCTCTCTAAAATCCCTTTGATTTGTGTCAAATATTTTAGTTACCATAATACATTAATACATTAATCAAACTTTTCATTGACACACATTGTCTTAGTTTTTGTGGCTCAATTCCTCAATTAGCTTGGTTTATCACTTCATCAATCTTTTCATAAAATATTTTTTGATATGGTTCTCATCATACAATATGATAGTTCCTTAGAGCAAGACTAGTCATTGCACTCTTATGTGTGCCATACAATTTCAATGCATAACTTATGTCGAATTAATCATGCTCATTATTGTTACCTTTATGCATGAGACTCATTTGATCCAATAGATTGAATTGGCAATACTAATACTTCAATAAGGCACTCCATAACATTGAATGGTAACTTGTTAGCATATGAACCACAACCTTTAGAAGTCTTAATAAAAATAATAATGCATTTTAACTAAAAAATTATAACAATTGTGACTTCAATATCTAATAATGGTGGAAAAGTTGATTAAATGATTTTAGAAGCTGTCAACTACTTTTAACAAATATAAATAGAATTATATAACTTATGATCAATATAATCATTCACCAGTGAAATTACTTATCATCTAATTATTCAAAATTTTGAAAACCTAAAATCTTCATTTTCTTATTACCATTCCAATAAAGTCATGTATTCCATTACTAAGGAAACTATGGGGATCATTTCTATCATCAACATAGCTCAAAAAGCTATATAAGTTTTTGATATCTACATTCATGTCATGCCAGACATCATATGTAACAAAATTAGACATTATTTCTTCTTTGAAGAGAAAATTGTAGAATTGTTTTTGCTTTAGAATTATCAAATAGGTTGTAGTTGAGGCATTAAAAAGATAATTGAATAGTTTTGTCCTTACATTTAAAAAACTTTAGTATAGTTTTGACATAGTAGCATTCTACACATCATATAGAGGTTCTAATGAATACTAATCTTGCATGGACTTAGAGCCATTCCAAGTTTGGCATCTCAACTTTTAATTAGCCTCTGATAT
The DNA here is from genome assembly GCA_023846275.1 of Vanilla planifolia. NCBI lineage: Eukaryota > Viridiplantae > Streptophyta > Magnoliopsida > Asparagales > Orchidaceae > Vanilla > Vanilla planifolia. The sequence goes on along the minus strand of JAIUJO010000026.1, from coordinate 1,497,292 downwards.
CATTCCTTTTATGGGGGCCAAGTACAATTGACCCTTCTTTGCTACACTTTTTAATTGTCATTTTATCAATTTTTTAAGTTAATTTGATTTATAATTTTTTCATCATTTGGAGATTAATTAGTATCTTTTTAGATATTTCTAATGTTAAATGCTATCTATTATAGCCTTATAGTTGTAGAATAACTCTATTAGCAAAAACTATTTTTCAAAATGACATTAAAAAGGCTTAAAATTAAGTGTTGTGTTGCTTTTTTGTTTTGCTCACTGTCATCTTTCGCCTTTACGAGTTCTAGTGCTAATTCATGTGCGAAACTAGATCCACCTTGACTCTTCGAACTCATTGATCTGCTGAACATGCACTGACCAGTGTTGATTTGTAATCCATGAAATTTCTTGATAGATCAACACATGTTGACTCGTTAGCTCATGCTAACTTATATGAGAGTTGATGTGTAATTGTGTCTCTCCAACTATGTTGCATTGATCATGTAGGCCACTTCCCTGCCACTCACTAGATCGAAACTCAAAATACCCATGTCAATTGAGGAGGTTCTGATGCCAAATTAATTTTGCCTAATTTCATTGAATATTTTTGCTTGAAATCAAATTATGTTTTTTATAATTTGTCATGAATTTTGGAATTCTAAAATGTAGTTTAGAATTATAAATTATGTTCCACATTTTTCCAATAATATCTTTTTGTATCCTAGCCTAATAAATTATCATTACAGCATTAAGATATTTGTAAATAGTGATACTCACAATATTGTTAGTAATGTAATTTGAATAAAATAATAAAGTGCTACCATTAAGCTAGTTTAATAAAGAAGCATGTTGTGTATATTCAATATAATATTGTGATTTTGAGGGTAACCTAAGAAGGAGATTGAAATGGTTAAAAAAGGGAGATCCCAAAATATTAACCAGTATTCACAATAGCATCATATCTCTAGCAAAGCTCCTAATTGTTAAATTTGAACTTTTGGGAAATTTGTTATCTAATCCAAATTTCTCGTTTGTCTCAATAAAGATGTGATTTTCTAATTTATCATTCTTAAAACTCCAATTGTGCACCATGACACTTCTCTACTAACTTGATTATTCTAGATGTTTGTTATTAAAAGCACTTTTTATTTAAGTTAACATCCCTTATGTTAACAATCAATGCATGTCTTAAGCTTCTAGGATTGTTTTTACTTCTCCAGCACTACTAAGATTTTTTATTATAAATCTATAGCACCTTTGGGTAGGCCTTTATATGGATCTTTTCATGAACATATGAACTTTTCAATTATTGATGACCAAAAAATAGGTTTTAGCATATCATGTTATATTAACTTGGTGTTAAAGAATGATTAACTATAAGAACTTTGCTGTACTTCTAATTTATCATTAAACCAACATGTTTTAAATTTATGCAATTGTTCTAATAGCTAGAATTTTTTAAAATTTATATGAAATAACATAGCAAATTAAGCAAAAAAAATCTCTTTTTGATTCTAATGCTACAACATTTATTTATTTTTATGTTCTTTTGCTATTACATTTCATGATTTATTTGTTTTTCTTTATCTTTGTGATCTTAAAATGATATATGGTTTGCTTAAGAAAATATTAAACCTTAACACTTGATGATTATTTGAAGATTTCATTCATTAGTGCATTACATGCAAAAAAGAATTACTATGACACTGCTCCCTTAGAACTTGATTTAATTTTCAATTAATTGATATTGGAAAATAGGTTGCTCAAAAATAAAGATTTTGATCTGAGTAATGAAAAAAAATTTTATTGTTTGTATGGTCAAATTTCTTTCACATTTTTTTTGCCGCCGTAGATGGATATTCCAATTTCTTCTAGCTTTCAACGAAATATTTTAGTTTATAAATCAAATTTTACAAAACTACTCTTTCAGGAAAACTATTTCTCAATTCCATGTAAATATGCTCTTATTCTTAGGTAACATTGTTTTTTATTTGAACTTAAAATACTTCATACTCATCATAGATTACTACCACAAACGAATACAATGTTTTTTGGAGCTGTAAATACAAAGCTTTAGGAAATCGTGTAGATCTCCAAACATTATAAGCTATTATAGAGGTTAAAATTAACTTTGATTCAAAATTAAATGCCCAATTTCTCATTAAGGTTAGCATCTTGAACCATTTCATTTAGAACTATTCTATGCAAGTAGATAAGATTAAGTCATCATGATCCTTGACACTATGCTAACTGTAAAATCTATTATGTATACAAGTACTATTTAGATATTTAATCTCCAGTATTTGTTAGAAGTTGAAAAATTTAGTAAAACTACATTCATAATGATTAGCTTCAGGAATTGATCGTGTACCCAACTTCAAACATCAAGTAATAAACATTTAAACTTAACAAAACACTATATGTTTTTAAGATCATAATCAATAAGAATAAGAATTTTTCAATATAACTCAATTATTCAATTAATTTTGATTCACATGGAATTAAGCCACACCAAACTAATGAGGATGAATCCACTGTGAATCAAAATAAGTTGAACAAGGAATCTAGATGAACTAGAATTCTAAATCCTTAAATACATATGATGTGAACTATTTTTGAATTACAAATAATCTTGATTTACATGTATTTAACCCAATCTTAAATTTTTAAATCTCTACCAATTGTTGTACATAGTTTAGTTATGGAATTAAAAACATCTAAGAATTAGCATATCTTCTCATGACAAATTGTCATGTAAGGAGGCTTGATTGTTGTCCATGTTAAAGTGGCAAATTTTCTTAAGTTATGATGCACAAAATTATTTCATTATTAAGGATTTACTATTTAATGTTGCATACCCCAAATAATCTTATTTTGTGATTCTATTGAATACATGAGCAACAATAGTAAATAACCGAAGATTAAATGGTTAATGCCTGTGATGGATAGGAACTGATAGTATTGATGAATAATCGAAATTGCTAGCTAGAGTGGAGCCATTGGGAAACCTGGAGGTTAGTTCCTACACTCCACTATATTTTAGTTATACTAAGCCAATAAGTCTACAAGCCTTCGTTACAGGTTTAGGGCACCTCACCTCCCTTAAACATTGATTTGCTGAGTTTGTTTCATAGGTAGTTGTCCTTTCACTAGTTTCATTTACCAAAGAGAACCTTCAATGGTCAACCAAAAATTATTTCAAATGAAGAAGAAATTGAAAAAATTGACACACCATTCATGCTTCAATTAATGAGGAAATGTTCAGACATTTTTCCAAATATGGATAATGGAATTTGAGAAAATAAAAAAATTTAATGACTAAAAGCTACAATTTTAAGATAACTGGCACATACTAATTACATTTGATTGATTATTTGACATGTTGGCTTCACCAAGAATGAAACATTAGCGACTTCAAGAAAAAAAATTTTAAGTGGCATCATCACTTTCATATGAATGTTGTTTGAATCAACATCAGCTCTAATTTAGGTTTCATTTGAGTTTTTTAATGAGGCAACTCTATACTCTTTAGCTTTGGTAGGAAAAACGCTATGCAAGTGACAATATGTACAATAAACTTAACTAAAATAAGCATAAGCAAGATGTGTGTTGTAGTGGATCTAGTGAAGGAATTACCTAGTTGAATCTAGATAACAAAAAATTTGAAAACTCAAATAGATTGTGGTAATGAATTCAATAAGTTATCTTTATTATTAAATCAACTTCTATGGCCAAGGTCACTCGTTTTTTCAATATAAAAAAAATTAAATTGTCACCAAATATGTAAGCAAAAATAAACATAAACAAATGTGAATGAATATAATCTCACTAAGCCATTCTTTATGAATTAGTCATTATTCCAAATAAAAAGTCAATGTATTTTCATAGTTTCATTTTAGATATGGATGTTGTATGGAAAAATATTGAGGCACTATAAAAATGTTCCACTGCAAGGATTATAAAAAGTCGCAAATGGTTTAGCTAATGCTTTGGAAAAACATAATTTAGAATTAGCACATGCTTAGAAAAACCAAGTTTCTAATGAATTAGCATGGAACAATCATTTTAAGATTTTAGCAATGATTAGCATAAATGATCTATAAATTCTAGTCTAATGTAATCTAAAGAGCAAGATTTCAACCTAATTTAGAATAGGCACTCAAATAGAAATATTATAAATGGTTAAAAAGGCATCTTAGTTTTAATAGGATTTGTAGAAGTGCATAATTTTCGTAAATTTCATAACAAATGACTTTTATTGGATAACTTCCTTGCTTGTAATATAAGAGATACAACAAATAAGAGCTATGTAACGTAGTTTGTGCTTCTACTCAAAACAAAAAATAATTCTGGTTTCTCTCATGGAACTTATGGCTCACAATAGCTAATTGCATAATCTATTTAGGAGATTAGAAATTGAACACTACATTGGGAATAAAACCATTGGGATTTAGGTATTATAAGTTAAGGCATCCATTGTCAAAGCATAAATGAGGATAAGCAGTTAGTTCACTTGCTCACTAAGAATCCATGGAGACAAAATGGTGCCGATAATACTTATGTTTAATCTGATTTCAAGTGGTAAATGAAGAACACTTTATCACATGGTGGCTCAAATTGTAGAGAAAATTAAAGCTCCATGGATAGAAAATAATATAATTTAAGGTAATAACTACACTTGATTAATACAAGAGACCATCTAATCTTAGGTGGGAAGTAAGGAATGAATTCATTGATTACATCGATTGATGGTGCATGAGAGAACAGTTATTCATTGGGCATTTATTTACATGGATAAAAGGGAAAATAGTTCTATAAAAGACTAGATTCATTATTAGACAATCATGTTTAGATACATCTATTCTCAGCAACAGTAATGCAATTTTTTTCTCGAATTTGATCAACTTATTTACATTTAATTCAATTTATTAGGGATCATACTCCTCTAGCAAAGTTGTTAAATTTTTAAAATATGTGAGTTAAGTATCTAAAATACATCCAAAATAAAGAAAATGCTGGTGGAATTTTATTATTATTAAAATAATCAATAATTTTCTCGTTTCTAAATTTACCTTCATTATTGCTTCTAATGACAACTAAATTATGACAAAACTGCTTTTCTAATTTAGTTATCAAGATATAAAATTGTCTACAAGATTTACTCTTTTTTTGTAAGAAAAGTATCTATGTATACTTAAAATAGTCATCTTGCACAAGTTGTCCATATTTTTCATGTCCTACACTCATGAATTGTGTATGTCCAAACAATTTATTTGAGAAAGTTCAAAGAGTATATACAATCATCAACAAAAGTCAATTTAGTTAAAACTTTTATTATGTTATATTTAATTTTTTTTCTTAAGGTATGTGTGGTAGCATGACAAAGTCTTCTACGCTATAAATTAAAGTCATTAACATATGACAAACATTCTATTTGAGAACTGTTTACTATTTTCAAATCAAGTAAATATGCGTTATTTCTTTTAGTTCTAACAACAAATACATTTCCATTTTTGCTAATTCTAAATCTAATGGAATCAAATAAAATACTAAAATTTTCTATAACATAATTAGCTCATATTTTCGAAACTATAATTTAAACTAATAAATCTTAGTTTTTGAAAAAATAGAATTTCCAATTACACTTATTCATTTGATTTATTTCATTGATCTCTCACTAAGTACTAGTTTTTCTTGAACTTAAGCATCTTATTTAGTTAATAAATTGATTGTTAAAGTCATGTATCTCAAACATTAACTATCCAAGAACCACGTCTTACTCATCTTTCAAAATAAAACCTTCTTATAATTATAAATTTATTGTTGGACTTATGAAGCCAAACCTTTCAACTCAAGCATAGTGTTGAGTGGATGAACTACAGTATTCTTTGACTACCAAGAATCTTTAGAAAATTTAGATTTAATATGAGCTTTAATAACATGTACTTATGCTATATAGTCGATTTGTATGCTATAATGACGTGTAAAATAGTTGTTGTAACCTTGCAAAATATTGACATTTCCTTTATCCCAATTAACATGAAATATTCTAGAATTTGAAAAAAAAAATTCAATTGATAAGTTTTGCATTAAACAATAAACAAGTATATTTCAAGAATTTAAGATCATTAATTCTTTAACTAATGATACAAGCCTTTAATTTTTTATTCCAATTCATTATTAGCCTTTTGCATGTTCATTAAATATGGGTTGGCCTTATTTCAAAAATGTGCATGAAGACTTATATATTCATTATGCTTTCCTTGAAGTTTTTTATATTCCTTGAATAAAGTTTCATATTATTACACATGAATTAATCATTTCATCATATCAATTTTAATTTCTTAAACAAAAAGAAGTACCTTTTTATGTTACCATTAACTTGTGGTAAATTTCAAAAGTAATTTCTAAACACATAATTATGTTTGCTTTAACAACATTCAAAGTACAAATTAAAATATTTATAGCTTTATCATTTAATTAAATTCAATAGTTGTTGTTTGTATCCTTTTTAAAATATTTTTTGTTTTAATACACCCTATGAATTTTTTTAAATGTGCATTTCCCTACTTAATAACTTCAAGTGAGTGGTAGTCTTAATACTAAAATAAAGATTATAATGACCACAAAAAAGTGGTAGCTTACAAGTGAAAGCTGTTTGGAAACCTATGGCTTTGATGAGTGAAGTCTTAAAAGTTTCTTATTTTATTTTAATAGACTTGTAAATTAGGTTCACATATAAATAATAAGCCATGTATATTTGAAGATGAGGAACTAATGATATTCAAAACACCTTGAAGCATTCAATATGCTCCAAGGATTAAATATATGTTCATCAAATTTAAAAAGGTTTTTAAAATTTAGAATATTAGCTTTTTTATTTTATGATAGTCTAATTTCATTTTAATTTCAAATCATATTCAAGTATCAAATTTTTCAATCATCTCCTTAACTTAACAAACAAATAAGATTTTTATTTTTTTGTCCTATAATAATTTTGTTGATTAAATCTTATCGTTATCAAATTTTATGTTAGTTTGTCTGCAAAAATTTAATTAAATTAAAAAAAATTATTATGTTAAATTTTTCATAATTTAAATTATAAAAACATTGCCACATCCCAGCTTGTACCCAAGTGCAAAGCTCTCTGATCAGGCTAGCCATAGGAGGCACTCGTAATAGTCGGGTCAAGAAACAGTCATGACTAAATCAGTTCGAAGTCATTCTGGCAAATGGTGATTTCTTGAACTGGATGGGGTAAGGCATTGGATCAAGCTAGGTAGTACTCAAACCAAGAATACAAGTGGACAAAGGGGGAGCTAACCTCAATTAAGTTCAAATGTTATTCTCATGTGAATGCTTATATAACCTAAATAGTTTTCCAATCAGACAATATGGGATGAAATTCTTTGTGCCAGTCTGTTTCTAAAATCATGATCACATGATGTGTTTGCCTCTACTTTATTAATCAGTGATCATTGATTCTATTGATTTTATATGTTTTAACCCCACATCTGATAACCACAGCTTCATCCTGACTTATTAGATGACTAGAACTCTTTTCGTATTATCTTTGAATCATGTAACTCTTAATTATCCTATTTGAATATTACGACGGAGATCTACTTTAAATTTATCTATGTTGAATCAAATGATCTATATCTCATCCAACATGATTGGATGGCCTAGATCAAATCTATCTTGATTGAATCATCGATAACTCATCCACTTATTCAGTACTAAATTTGATGGTTTGTATTGTCTTTGCTCAGATCTAATGGCTTTAGTCCATGCTGGCTAATTACTAATTATTTAGCTCTTGCATTAGCCATTTTGAAAAATTTATTTTAACCTACTTGTAAAAGCATTTAAAGCTATTTGGATATAGCTTTTTACATGATTTTTCTATACTTTATGACGACTATAATTAAAAATTTTCGGTAAATACCTAAAAAGTGAAAGTGGAATAACTAATAAATATGAATCAATCTTTGAAGTCTCAACAAAATACTGCTTAATATTCTACTGAGCCAAATTCTACTAACACTAACTATGACTTCTACTTAAGCATTGCTCTTTTAATCTTCCAAATTCTTATTTCTGTTCTTACATGTAAGCTCGTGTGTTTTGTTTCTTTAATCAATTAGTATAGAAAGCTATACAAATTTATCACAATATTTACATCTTGTTGTATTTTTCCCTTAGGTTAAGTTATCCAACATTTGCAAAAGATCGAGTTTAAATTGATCTCATAAAAAATGAAGTTTGGATTAAGCTCACAAAAAAATCTATTATAGTTGAACGTGCAAAAGCTATTGGGTTGGACATCATCCAAAAAAACTTTAAGTTGTAACCTTTTATTAGTGGTGATTTTCTCGCGCTCAATTGGGGTTGGATGTAGGTTTAATTTGAATACAACTTCTTAAAAATTATGGTGTCTTATTACAATTTTTATCTTTTTTTTCTTTCTCATAATTAAAAATATATATATTTATAATCAAAGTTTTTGATAAACATAAACTTTTTTAAGAAATAAATATATTCATAATACAAAACATTATTTTTTTGTTCATAATTCACCCTTTATATGAGCTTAACACAATGCTTTTCATTTCAGAAACACGTTCACCAAAACTTGTTCAAGGATTAATTTAAGCAACTATTCTCCATAGACAATTTAATCACCAATGAAAGGCACCTAATTCTAATACCAATTGAAACTTGGTTTATCAAGTGGGAAGATATGATAGCAAAAATATTTTGACTTATGAAAAAGTATTTTTTAAAAAAATATTTTCGAATAATAACTTTTTTTTGGCTCTTAACCTCAAGTAAATATTTGTTAAAATTTTTTGTGCAAATTTTAATTTTTTTTAAATATATTAATTGTATATTAAATTTTAAATTATTTTAAAATAAAATTTTTTAAAAAATAAAAAGGTATAATAATCTTTTGTGTTTCAACTCATATTCAAACCTACAACATCCCCATAAGCTATGAAATAACAAACTAATTAGTATAAGACTTTCGAAAAATGATGATGCTCACAAAAAAGAAGTAAAATAAATGGGCTATAGCAATCCTTCAATGAAAGGAAACTTGTTGAAAAAGAAAAATTATAACAAGACATTTGATTTTGATGCATATAGTAATCCTAAGCTTGATAAAATATATAATAAGGAGCAAATGTGTTTCTCTTTTACTTGAATGAAAAAGAAAGGAGAGTTAGAGCTAATAGAATGGTGTACACAAAAAATGGAAATAATAGTTAGCATAAGTTGCTAAGGCTTAAATTTTGTAGATCGAATTTTTCGTTATTCTTTTCCAATTGTTTAATATTTCAAAATCTATTATTTAGAGTAATAATTAAATGATTAAAATGAGTTATACAACATCCTAAGTAGTCATTATGAATAGAACAACTTCAATTCCACAACTTTTTTAACATTGTTGTTTACAATAAAAAGTGGTTTGCATGGCTCAATTGTGCTCATAAAATTACCATTACAATCCATCAAGCATCATTAAGATTTTTTGAGCCTAAGGTAAATTAAGAAAAATGAGAGCCACATGATGAATTTTATTCTAGATAATTTCATTAAAAATAGTGTAATTAGAACAAGGTAAATTACAACCACTTAGCTATTTTTAATGTAGATGATTAAGTCTCAAATTTATGTGATTCAATCAAGGTAAATGATAAATATATTAAAATTTTAATATGGACCATTCTAGCATACAAAAATAATCAGATTGCAAGAATAAATTCTACACATATAAGAAAGGAAGGAAACTCTCCAACTATTCGATCTTGAAAATTGCATTACCAAATAACTTAATTTAAGTCTATGTAGTTTTGAAAAGATGATGAATATTTGAACATTTGATCATAATGACTATGAGGTCAAACAATTGGTTTTGAATCTACATGTTTTCAAATGTAAATGAAGTTCATATCATTTCATCTAACTGCAAAATTGAATAGTCCACATTTGCCTCCTAATTTTTGAAGTGATATATGCAAAATAAATTTGTAAACATATGTGTCACATAAATATTAAGTGATTGATTTAATAAATTTGATCAAAAGTATGATGTAGAAGTTGTGTTTTAGATGAGAAACTACTACACTAAGAGCTCTATCCATTAGCTGCATAATTTGAAGTTAAGCCATTCTTAAGTAATGTCTACAACACTCACTTACTTGTCTTTAATTGTGCATTTACCCATGAATCAATTAATTAAGCTCTATAATAGATTAATCAACTTGATGTTGAGATACATGATCTGCAAAACTCAACAAAAAAAATTAATTAACAGTATAATGATTTTTATCATAAAAATATAATGTGAGAAATAATGGTTCAACATAAGTAAAATAAGAAACAATAAAAGTTGTCCATAATTAAAATCTATTGTTGAATAATTACTTGAATAAATAACATATAAATAAAATAAATGGGTGATGATAATACTCTAAAAATAAATAGTCATCTTACCTCCCCTCTTGCATTCTTGTATTGTCATACTAGGATCAATTATTATAAGCTTATGCATTACATAACATATGTACACACATCTGTTGTCTAAATCATCACATACCTCAAACTACATATCTAAGCACATTTTTCACTATCATGAGTCATGTACTATTACTTGGCATGCTTAATCTCATATATTGATTAGTCCCAAAATGGCGAATGGGCATTATCTAGGTCCAACTAAATTATTTTTAAAGAAAAAGAAATTACCTTCTATTCATCAATGAATACATTATTTATTTAAATTTTTTACACAAATTATTCAATTTAATTGCTTTAAATAAATTAATAATATGCACCGTTCTATTACAAATTTATTATGGTTACCATGACTAGAATTTTTTTAAATAAGATATAAACTTAAACTTTAATGTTTTATGTCTTCTATTATCTTAATTTGTTTTGTGTATGTTGGTAATTTTGAAATTATTTTGTCTGTAACATTAACTTTGTTTTATTTGTAATATCATGAAAGATTTTTTGATATTATGTTGTGCCAATAATTAACTTTTTTCATTATAATATTTAATTGTTGCTAAGTATTTATAATTTTTGTATTGGTAATACTTTTTTATTTTATTAATTATTTCAATATATTTCTTTAAAAATCTGACTATTGATTTATTTTAACTAATTTTTTATAATACAATTAATTGAAAAACTCATTTATTGTGTATCATATTTAATATGTCTTTTTTGAGCTGTCAATTTTGTATTTCATTTCTTCTTACATGGTAAATGTCTTGGTTTTCTTATTTAATTATTATATTATATTTGTACAAATTTTTTTATTTTTTTGTGCAATTTTTTTATGAAACTTATAGTTGTTTAGCGAGTTAATTATTTGTCAAAATTATTGTTTAAAAAAATAATCTTTTTAAGTTTTTTGTGAACATTTGGCAAAACTTTGATTAAAATAAAAATTATTTCATCGCACCTTTGTTTTCTTAATTTTTATCTATCCTAGGTAAAGCAAATTGATGCTTCAAAATTTTTAAATAGCAGTAAGTGATGTGTTTTTTTTAAATTAGAACATTTCTTCAATAATTTGAAGTTTGCCGCATTTAACGATTGTTTTTAAATCCTGTTATTATAGCTGCTTAAAGCATTGGAGTATTATCAAAATGATATAATAAATATGACCTTTTATGGCTATGTTGTCTATATAATTTATATAGTTAATATCTTGAGTTTTATGTATCATTATTATTATCACTTAAATATTATGTTAATAATTTTTTTTATTTTAAATATTTTAGCATCAAGCATTATACAACAAATTTAAAAATTTATTGTTTTGTAATTATTTTATTTTTGTGTTTTTAATACTTGTATAATATTTATCTTTGTATGTGAGTTTATGATTTTTAAATTCTTACTATATCATTTACTAAAAATATTAACATGTTATTTAAAAAATCTAAATTCTTAAGTTCTATAATAATAATTTTTAACAATTATTTGAAATTTTTTATTTACTTTCTTAAGTTACATTTTTTAACTTATAATATTTTATTTTCAATAATTGTGCTATTATGAGAACTTTTTTTGCATTGTATGAAATAATTTTTAAAACTCTAGACAATCTCTAACATTAATGATTTCCTTAATTGCACAATTTTATTTAAATAAAAAAAATTGAAGTTTTGTGTCTAAATTGAAAGAACCACTTAATTGTTTCCACTATTGTTTGTTAAGTTCTTGCCAGTTAATATATGATTCCCAAAATTATTTGTTTCACATCTTCCTACAAAGTTCGAATCATTGGAAGAAACCTTATGAAGAAGCAACAATTTTCTTTAATATTACATATAATGTCATGTAACAATTTGATTTAAATGGTGAAAGTTCTTAGTTATGTTTGCTTTTTGAATATTCTATGATGTTATAATGCACTGTGATTATCCCCTCTCTATTACAAATTTCATAATACCTTGATTCTGGCATGAAGTAACTCATTTCATGATTTAATAGGTACCAGGTTGCATAATGTGTAAATTATTTTCAAAAGTAACCAATGCTTATTTAGCTTCTATATAATAAAAAAAGCATAATCAATTAAATCTTCATTTTGAAATTATTGGTGCATTCAAGAAAGTTTAAAGTTTAGGTTCATTAGGTTATTTGGTAATGGCATAAATTATTGAATATCATCCATGTTAACATTTACATCTTTAAACACCATTTGGTGCTTCATAAGTGTAGTCTACATTTTAGACTTATCATTTTTTATCTCGCATAAAACCTAGGTAGAATGATAGCTAAATTACACATCACAAGTAAGAGATAATAACAAATTCATTGAGTTAGATTGATTTGCATTCATCATAATCAATAGTTTCATCCTTTGTAAGTTAACCCATGTGTTGGATTTCATTTTTGATGCAATTAAGGGTTTTATTTACATGTTGTTAGGCCCTAAACTATTGTTATTGAGTATCTTCCAATTAAGTTTTATCAATTTCTTAATTTTCTAAATACCAAGGCTGTTTTTTCTAATGAGAAACAAATTTTATTCCAAGAAGTCTACTGATGCTTAAGAGTTTCTTAAAAATGCCCACAAAAGTCAATTGAATCCTTTTTTAATTTATTATTAAACTATGTTGGGAGTTTAGTTATCATTACAACATATAATGGAATTAAGGAAATGGCAATCTTGATGAGAATGAGTCCACCTTGTTTGTTAATAACTTCTTTTTCTACCTAAAGAAATTTATTTTTTTTTATCAATCAAATGTTGGAAGTAAGCTACTTTCATTTGACCTATATGTAGTGTGTAGCACAATTAAGTCAAAGAAAGATTTATTTAATGTAGTCTTAACCCCTTGAAAATTTGTTTTACCTATCATATACTCTTTTTGTTTCTATAGTTGTTCTCAGTTTTAATTTTTTTATTTAAAAATTTTGTGAAGTGTTTCAAAAGATAGAGAAACTTACCCAGATTAATAATAGTTTTCAGATGACCTCTATTAATGATAATTATGTTGCTTGCATAGGCTAGGAAAGTGAAAGATATAGAAGATCTATGTTGCCCATATAATATCATTTTTTTGAGCAAAAATACTGTTAGTGCTTCTTTTGAAGAACAACATGAATGAGATGAAAAGAAAGGAAGATAGAGGATTGCCCAGATTAACACTGATTGAAGGTTGAGAAAAGTTACATGGTGATCTACTAAGGATAATTGATAGCCATGTTTACAAAGGTAATTGGTGAGCACCATAAAAAGCTTCTTATTAACATTGTACTTGGAGGGTGTCTTACAAAGAATATACTAATTTTTGAACAAAAAATTTTTTCAATACAATATCTTCCATTTAAAAAATTTGCTTGCTTTAGAGAAATCAGCTTATTAAAATGTGTTATATTTAATTGACAACGAGTTTTGTGAACATTATTTTCTTGATTTTTGAATAAAATTTGGTTTAAAATCCTACAAAGAATTGGAGATACTACAAAAGTTCCTTAGCTACATTCAACACAACATATGAAATTAAATCTACATAGTTAGTAAAGAAGTTTCTATTAAAAACATTTAGACCCAAAGTGCTACCTAAATTCATATTAAAAGTTATCTCTATATTTCCTCATTGGTGATATCTTGCACTATTCTATTGTTTCTTTGCTTTTGTTAATAAGGAAAGAATATAATTAAACATATTTTGCACCTTCAATTGCTTAAGAAGACTTAAAAAGATTTTGAAAGTGGTTGATTATAACAATCATTATTTTGACCTCATTGTTTTTTTCATCATTTCGTCACTATTGCACAGAAGAATGTTGTATTTTTTTCTCCTTCTATTTGCCATCTAATTCCTTCTTTCTATTTCCAATAAAATTCCACTCTTTCAAAGTCTTGTGAATAATAAGAACTAACAAAATACAACTCGTTCCACTTATCATTTTACTTGAAGAATTGGTTGTGTGACTCACCACATCCTTATCTAATTTAATAGGATCAATGGTTTTGTAAACATTTATTTTTTTTAATGTTTAAGGTATATTTTATGTCCAATTTATTTTATAGCTAGGGCCTTCTTCCCAAATTAGTTTAAAGAACAATTTCAGTTACTCTCCATTGTTTATGAAAATGTAATGTGATTAAAAAACATGTTATGAAATTTAAATTTTTTGGGAAGTGAAGGATGGATTATAATGGCATTTAGTAGAAGAGGCACATTACTTGAGCCAGTTCTTACAAGGTGGTGAGTAATAAAAGTTGAAAGTAGTTCAGTCTATTTCTCAATAACCAGCACCATACTATGGAAGCCCAAGAAAACACCTAGCTTGCTCCGTGCGAGGGGCTGTCGTAATCGCCTCCATATTCTATTACCTTTTCTTGCCCATTTAAAGGAATAACTAATAATGACTACTGCTTAAGATTACATAGAATTATGCAATCAACAAACCCTTTCATTTATTTTAGTTTAAATATTGATACTCCATTGTAATCATCTGAAGATGTGATGTCATTAAAATAAATACCCACCATACTTGGATTTGTAGTGTTCTTGATAATGTGAAATGGCTTGCCCATAATAGGTTTTTCCAAGATACCGTTCTTTTATCTTAGGTGTAGGTATACCCAGGTTTAGAAACCTAGCCTTAATTCTTGATATTGATATGGATTAACTACTTCTCATTAATGTCAACATTATAGAAGTCCTTCCGAAGCATCAATATCTTTTTTGATTGATTGTAATAACAATGCTAAAGTTGAGTTTAACAACAAATTTTTACATCTTATACTTATAAAATATAAGTTCTAACAAGACAACTTATCTAAGAATATATTTTAATAAATTAATTAATCATGTGGCTAAGCACATTTTAATAGCACCCTAAATATTTCAAAATAAGAAATTATTCATTAAGACCAACATTATCTATAATTTGGATACCGAAAGCATCCTTTATTACTTTCTCGACTAATTCGTTTTTTCTTGAATCTTCTATAAATTTTTTTCTCATTCTATGATATTTTAATGGATTAAACTCAATTTTTATTTCAAACATAAGGGTTGTTCATCTGCAAAACATTTTTCACTAAAAATGTTAAGATCTAGATTATCATATCAAAATTAAATTTTATCCTATGATATTTTTAATAAAAAACTAAATCATTTTTCTTCTAATTTTTTAAAATTTTGTAAGGAACTATAATCATCCAATAATTCCCTTGTGAGATAGTTGCACTCCCTTGAATATATCAATTATCTTTCATTAACATTAGGAATGTTCTTAATTATTTTTTTTATTAAGACCTTTTGTTCACATCCATAGAGGTTGAACTAAAGTATGAATTTTTGTGGCTTCAATATTTTCTTGTTGTTGGTTATTTTTTTGACATCTTCTTTGATTTTTTGTCCATTAATTACATGACCCTATTCTTCAATATCAGCAACAAGATGATCGTAATAGTTATCTAAATATTTTTAATGCCTGCCTTGAGTTAGCTGATGCCTATGTTTGTGGCATCCTTTGTCAAATTGAGGTATGTCATCATACTAGATTTTCTAGCAAAAATCATTGTCTAAAACACCTTTAGTAGAAATTCTAATTAAGTTTGGCAACTCTTTTACTAACTCCACATCAATACATATTCAAGCAATTTTAGGATGTCTTATATTCAAATTAGCAACATCTACTTTCGAAAGGCGTAGTCACTGACATATTAAGTGAAGTATTAAATCATTGAATTGGTAGGCACTTCATTTTGTTCCAACCCTAGTGATTGTTCTAAATTTAATTGAAAGAAAGGGTAGAAGCCATACTCAAATGACATGTACTATTAATAGTCTTACGACGTCCACTCATATTCACTTCTTAGTATCTTGTGCGCAAGATGAAACATGTTAAGGCAAATTTACAATATCTGCTTTCAATTTAAGAAGTTCTCTTTGAAACACGCCTAAGACAATAAATTTTTCTTTGACATCTGCATTTTGTTTTCTTAATGAAATAATCGATCAATTCAAAGCATCAATGCAAGAAATAGTTAAAAATAATTGTTTTTGAAGTAAAAATGATTGTTTTGTCAGTAATTTAGAAAATAGATATGTGACTATGTAGCCTCTTAGGTTAATTCAGTACATTAAAAAATTCATGCCACTTATAACTCATGAATATGTTGTTCACACTTGTTGCTTTTCATTTTTAAATTTGCATAATATTGATTAGCCTCATATATTCATTTACTAATTAATTAATTCATTTAGATGAATGATCATCATATTCAACAAGTGAAATATCATCAAGATATAAGCTAGAATTTGCACTTTTGATCGACAAACTAAGTTCAAGTGTACGTGATGTTACTTTTCTTTTATGTTTCTTTTGCTTATTCTTCTCTTTCTAGTATAAAATAATGATTTGAGGCAATTTATCTCCAGAAAACATACCTAATTCTTTCATTTCTTCATAACAAGAAGAAAAGTTGTGGACTTTTATCTTAATGCTATGAGACAAAGCAAAGTGTAAAAGATTTTCTCCTCTTGCATTAAGTTGAATAATTATGCTTGACTTCTGACCTCTATCATCAAGAATAATGCTTGGATGGACCAACAATTTGAACAAATTATAGTTTACATTTAAAAAACTTTAAAAGCATTTTTCTATAATGCATAATGTTTCCAAGGGAATAGAGGTCAATCCACATTGCTAACAGATATTTGAAACAATTCACCATAAAAAATGCAAGAGAATGACCCTGTATTAAGAACTTCTACATTTGACAAACCCTTATTACAATAGTTTGAAGGATTACACTTCCTATAAGGACAAACCCAACTAGATCAACTACTTTGCGCTTACCCATGAGGACAAACTTTAAAGTGGCATAATTTGTGGAACCTCCAAATGAATTGACCAATTCTATGGTTTCCCATCATCACACTCTACTACACATTGAACCTGATCTGATCCACGACAATATCGACGTCACATTGACCTGCTCACTTCATCCACAATGCATCAACTTAAATTTGACAAAGACATCATTGAAACCACAATGACCTGAAGGCTATATCCACAACACACTTACTTGGATCTGACTTCCAACACCGTCAATGTTGTGCTAATTTGCTAGTTTAATCTACAAAACAAAAAAACAAATATATTTCGATGACCCATGCGAACTTGGCTAACGAAAAAATGAAAATGCAACATTTGACAAAGATAGTTTTGTAACTATTTGGACCACGAAAACTTTTGACCAAAACAGCTTTTTAGAAACCTATTTGGCAATTGCTTTGACCAAAAGCTTTGGTAACTACTTTTTGAAAATAGGGTTTTTAAACTAAAAGGGTAGCTTTAAAAATTGCTTTTTGTTAAGAACTAATTACCATCAATTTTGTATTTTTAATCTCTTTTTATGCATAAGCTCTCTTTAAAATGGGAGGGATACCCTTTCAAAAACATGATCCTTACATGTGTAAAATTCCTCTTTTTCCATTATGTCATGCTGATGTTTAGGTTTAATTGTTATGAGAACTCCACTGTGCTAAAGCAATGAGATAGCATGACACTTTGTTTACCAATTGCATTACTACATTACCTTCTAGTAGATCTTGCAAAATGGTTCCGTTCATTTTGATGTTTATTTTACTTCATTGATTCACTTTTATTATATCATTTCCTTGCAAATCAATGTCTCTGTTTACCTTGATAACCAATGTTTTATTAGAGTTCTAACGCTGCCTATTGTCACATTCCTTACTATTCTTAATTCAAGTTTTTGTTTTGTTTGAACTAGCTTTATGTGCATGTTACTTCATTACTCTATCTTTTCTATAATGCTTATTAATGTTTGTCAAGGCTTTTAATTTGCACCCTTGTAAAATTTATTCTTTCAATATAGCACAATTTGTTTTGTCAAACCCCTTTCCAAATACCCTTCCTATTTAATTGAATTTATAGTAGGCCTAGCATAAAGAATGAAACCCATGTTGTTCTTGGTTCCTTCTTCACAAAATTTACCTTGGATAGCTATCTCATGTGTGTTGCCTTTCTAGGATTCACATTCTTATCTTGTCATTTTCTTTGTTCTAAATATGTGTCGTTTATTTTCTACATGTTCATTACAGTTTATAGCACTAGATAATCATCAAATCCTACTTTAAAGCATGATTATACTAGTGTTTGCAATCTTTATAGCAAAGCAATAGTAAACTAAATATTCCTTTGAATTTTAATTTATTAACATCTAATTTAAAAAAAAAAAGAAAGTGATAAAGCTCAAATGAGAGAGTTTTCTTTCCTTTTTATAAATGGGCACAATTTATACAAATGATATCATGTAGAACATATAACATGGAGCACCCACAAATCAACTAACCACAAGTGACCCTCCAAGATCTTTTAACTTGACCACAAATTTTAGAAGACAAGTTCGAGAAATATGATTTTTAGGACCATTGAACTAGAACAAGCTCTAAATGAGCCCAACATTCCAAACCTAATATTGTCATTCATTCTAATCAAATACCTCTTATAATCAACAAAACTTTCTTTGGTTGATACTAACAAAATGATGATAATAAACACATGAAGTCTATATAATGTGACATTCTCATCCTTGGAGGCATCCTCAACCATATGGATTATGTACAGTGGAAAGTTTCTTGGATTGTTGCTTATACTGGTTTAAACTTAATGAAAGACAAAAGAAGTTGTTTACACAAATGAAACTAGCAAAATAAACTCAACTATTTACAACAATCATAGAAATCCATTCTTAACAAAGGGAATCACCACTCATCATAATACATTTTTCTCTTATAAATGAATCACTTACTTGACCAATGACATGCCTAACAAAAAGAGGAAATGATATAATGAGTACATTTGTACTGTGGTGTTAATGATGACCCTTTGGTCACCTTTTTTCAATTTTTAGTTGGGCTTAGAGATATGTAGAGGGAACTTTTCATGCAATTGATTTACATCTTAGATGAGGCTTATAGAATTACTATTTATTATGAAGCTCAGGAACATTTATCCAATAAAAAATTTGAATCGTCTACCCTGTTAAACTTGGAACTAAAAAATCCAAAATGCTCCATAATTAGTGTACCAAAACATCCCACTACGAGCCCTTCCTATCCTTAAAGTTACAATGAAACCCAACCAACCTATTAACTAATCACCCAAAGGTAACTTGTTTCGATGTAAGAAGTCGAGTCACATGATAGCCCAATACAAAAAATGACAAGTATGCTATATCGAGGAAGGCAATTATGAGGAATTGAACACCAATATAGAATAAGAGATCAAAGAATAGCTTCCTAGTCCTACTTAGCCAGTGAATTCACCAACGAGGATTGAGAGAACAACACTGATAACATCAGGCCATTATAGTCATGAGAAGGACCTTCACCAAACCAAAGGGAAGTGAAGATTTAAGACATACCACAATTTTTTATATCTTTGTTAAGCTTAAAGAAAATGTTTGTGAGGTCATCACAGAAAGTGGTTGTACATCAATGCAATTTCTACAAATGGTGTAGCATTCCTTAGACATTGGATCATCACTCCCAAACCTACACATTATTTCATTTATTAAAAAAATATCCATGTGTGTCAAGAAAAAATGAACTATACCAATTACATATGGGCAACAATTTGGAAGAAATCTTATGTCATGTTGTTCCCATGGAAATATGAAGTATCATGTTATTATGACCATGGTGATATGACCATTATACTATTATTGCTATCTAAGCCAACACTGACACATTTACACATCACTACTAGAAATTTAATTTATGGCCATCAACACCTAAATATCATGACCAACTTATCAAAAACCACACAACATCCCAAAAAAGTAAATACTTTTTTATGTCCCATGATAAACTAGATAAAGAATTTATTGATAGACCTTTCATTTAAACCATAACATCGCCTTATATAATAATACCTCCCATTATAGAATCCTTTTTCTTTAGCTTTCCTAAAAGTTTACAAATGAACTCCAAGGTTTGCCACCTCTTTATGACATCTAATATACTGTAGACCTTATACTAGGTGCTACTTTACTAAATTTCTCACATTATAAAGTGAATCTTGATAAATATTAAGAACTCACCTAAGAAGTGCATGACTTGTTAGACAAATGATTCTTTTGAGAAAGTCAAAATCCATGTACTGTTCCTACACATCAAGCCTTAAAGTGGGATGGTTCATGGAGAATCCATTTCGATGACAAGGGAGTTAGCAAAATAATGTGAAGGATAGGTTCCTTATCCCTTGCTTGGATGAACTACTATAACAAACTAATGGAGCCACTATTTTATCCAAAATAAATTTAGAAAGGAGAAAGCATTAAGATAGAATCTAGTTAGGGAATGAGTAAAAAAATACTTTTAAAATAAGGGATAAATTATACAAGTGGTAAGTCATTCCCTTCACTATAATTAATATACTAAGCACATTTATAAGAGTAATGACCCAAATATTATAATTAAGAAAGTTGGTGATAGTTTACTTGAATGACATCTTGCACTTTAATTGTACCATTGAACATAAATTAGAACACCTTAAAAAAAGATTTGTTCCATGCTTAGGGAGAATGCCTCTACCCAGCATAAAATGTGAGCATTTGTTTGGATTCATGTGAACTTTTTTGGCTTGAAACTCTAAAAGATGTTGTATCATCTTACTATGACAAACTTGCAAAGGTAGTTCATTAATAGTTTTTTTATCATCACCACCCCAATAACTAATTGTTTTAGGAAGAGAAATTTTTAATGGACCCTTAAAACTAAGAAAATATTTGTAAAAGTTAATCAAGCTATAACCAAAAACCTTAAGCTTCAATGACTACACAATACTTGACAAAGTGTCTATGTTTAATGAGTTGCTCAAAACCACAATCATTGATAAGGATGTTAGTTTCACTTGGTATTTTTGGAAAACTATTTTGCAACATTTGCGAATAAAGTTAAAATTCTAGTTTTCCTATCACCCTTAGCTTTTGTTCAAATCAAGTTTGTCAATCATAGCCTCGAAAAAAAATTATGGTGTTTGGCCGGAGAAAGCATAAATAATTTAGACAATGTTTTTCCACAAGCAAAGAAAGCCTATAATGGATATGAGCATTTTAACCTTTGAATCTAATAATGTGCATAAGATTAAGCCCCTTTGAATCTAATAATGGATATGAGCCTTTTAACCTTTTAACCTTTTTGACCTAATCCTAATACCCATTAGAGCAAAAAAATAAATGTTTACATATAAGGCAGGTTCACAAACATATTAAGGAAATAATAAATGTTAGTAATGAGCTGTACAACAAATTACCCAATGCACACCACAACCTTAAAGAATTCTTAGAAGGAGAATTCTCAATGACCAGAATAAAGTTTGAATGGTTTCCTTTATGAACTTTGTACAAGATACAACCAAGAGTAGCCAATCCATTCCAAATCTCAAAAATAGTTGGACCAAATGCATGCATCATGGAGCTATTAAACAATTACGACATTAGAAATGGCTTCAATATCTCAAATTTGGTGGGTCACACTAGGAGTTGATCATGATTTCTTGTGAGTTGTTTGAGTCAAGAACCATGCCCATTGAGAGCAGCCACTTGAGTGCTTACTAACCTATCATGGCAACAAGAGTAAGAAGATTGAAGGAGTAATGGATGAGAACTCTAAGCAAACCAAAAGCCGGAGTTATCAAAAGAATCTTTTTCATTAGAAAGGTTAACAAGAAAATAAGGATGCTTCGATGATAATGGAAGAGTCATAGAGATCAAATCTTCACAGGTTATGTTATGAGAACTAATCTAGAGTAGGTAACTCATTAGAAATGAAACTCATCTTCTTCAAGGGAATTTAGGAGGGCACTAGTTAAGATTTTTACTGCCCAACCACAATTCTAGACAATCAAGCTATTGTTTCCTCATGTGCTAAATCAAAATGGAGCCTAAAACTTTATTCTATGCTCACAATTCACATCATGAATAAATTAAAGATACAAAAAGGCTCATTTAGCCCATTTCTATTGATGTCATCATTCGTTGTTGCCTCTATCAATCATCGTTGGCTTGATCAATTAGACTCGATGCTGACAAGGGACTGCAATACATCGAAATAAATTAGGGAATGGGTCATTTAAGCTCAAACCCATCCATGAGTTTGCATAACAACCAATTGCACACCGATCCATTATGTTGTAGCAACCTGCAGATTGACCCAATATTAGTAATGGTCATGTGCCTTGTGAACAAAGTTTGACAATTAAGGGAAAACATTCCCAAGTACCCACTCTATGAAAGATTGACATAGATCTAACTCATGGCACATGAAGTTCACGCTGGCCCCACCAACTTAATTTGTGTCATGGCAATTGAAATATGATCTTAGACATTGCTGACATCTTATTTATTCACTAACTCAATGCAACACATTGACCAAGAACATAATGACAAAATCAATGTCATGTTGATCAAGATCAAAACTACAATGGCCTTAGCTAACCTAGCTAGCTTGAAACAAAAAACATAGCTTCTTTTTTGAAACAACTTAATAATAGCTTTGACGACATAACTTTTGGTCCAAAATGACATCTCTTTAAAAATTTATTTTTAAATTATTTTAACCATTAGTTTGGAAAAAAGCTTATAGAAAATAGATTTTCTTAAAATGAAAAGTTAGTTTCTTAGAAATCTATATGGAAATAGATTTTCATGACACAATTTGAATTCTTACTTTCTTTATTTTCTTTTATTGTTCTTCAGTTTTTATAAAATGGGAAGCCTATCCTTTAAATAGATGATCTTTGTAGGAGCAAAATTTCCATTATTCCATTGTATATTGTTGAGGTCTAATTTTGACTGTAACAAAAGTCAAACATGCTAACTTGTTAGTGCATTAATTTTGTGACTAGAGCAAGGTCCAAGTGATGAGACACCTTGCTAATTTGCCTTTGATTATATGACATCACTTTTTTAGTGTAGCTACATAGTGGTTCCATTTACTATTACTTTTTTCAATTTATTGATTCCTTTTTTACTTCATTTTTGTTCACTTCATCCATTTTCACTTCATTGCTTAATGTTTTCTCAAATTTCTAGTACTACTTATCATTACATTCAATACTCTTCTCAATTTTATTTACATAAGTTTTTGAACTAGTTTTACATATAATTACTTTGTTACTCAAGATTTTTTGTAACACTTAGTAAAGTTTGTCAATGCTTTCAATCAACTCCCATGCGACCTTTACTTTGTTCTTTCATCATCATAAAGGAACTTTTTTCAAACACCTTTAAAAGTGCGCCATCTCTAGGGTATTAGTGAGGTAACCAGTCTACAATATACGTGACCTTATGTTGCTCCATGTCCCATTTAGTTAAGATTGTCTTGAATGGGTGACTCTTGTGTGCATTTTGAGGTTTTTAGTGCTTATGTTATCATTTTTTTATGTTCTTATTGTATGCAAATTAATTTGTAGGTGCTCATTGAAATTTTTGCTACTCATTTGGTATCAATTCAATTTTCATTTTTGGAACATATTTTGACTAGATTCTTGTTGTCTATAAGCATGATCTAAAATTCTTTATATAGATTCTATGTCTCATCCAAAAGGTTTTTGGTGGAAATATGCTTTGAACACCCTTCCTTGAATGCTCTGGAGAGAAAATCTCCTTAGAGGAACAAACATCACACTCGATTTTTCATTTAGTTGTTAATTGACTCAGATGCCCAAAAATTAGCAAGATAAGAGACACCATAGAAAACTCAAAACATAAATCTTATCTTGAATTCCAACATATTTGGAGGTTAATTAAGTAGGCCATATCTTTAACTAATATCATCTTTAGGCACATTATCTTTACGAGATTTGGTGAGATAGCTATATAAGAAATTATTAGTTTTTTTCCTTGGGCATTATGAATAGCGATAGGATGAAGATATACGGAAAAGAATTAAAACCATGATCTTGAAGAGGTGATGAAGGATTTCTTAGATCTTGAAGGGAAGGAGGCACATTCATTGGTGAACTCTTCTACATGGATCATTGTAGAATGTACTTCAAGGCTATGCAATTAAACTGCAAATGTGTGTGGGCTAAAACAAAATATTTTGTATATATTTGTGATTATATTTTTTTTATTTTGTTGAGAGGGCTATTGTAATTATATTTCAAGCAATACCTAAGATCAAATGTTGGTGTACATGAACATGTGTTTTGATAATTTAATTAATGTTAACGTCATCTCTTATGTTTATTATGATGATTATTGAATTCATGTTTCACTTGGGGAAATGATTAATTCTTTTTAAGAACTAGTACTTATCATGATTGATACTCTAACATATTATAATAATTGCCAGCATACTAATACTAGAATAGTTTTGAAATCTATCCTACATGATGTTCTAGGAAAATTTTGCAATTTTCTTCCACTTTTTACAAACCATAATTGTGAAAACTTGTAGCAAAAAAAGGAAATTTTCTTAATGTATACCTTAAGGCTTGATGGAAGGCTTGGTCAACGACTCTGGAACCTTTTCCCACTAAGTTGGAGTTTAAACCAATTGACCCATAATTTCTTATTTCTCTCAAAACAAACTTGCAGACAATTTATGACTAAGTAATATATATATAATGGTAAGAGCATTTAGTATTTCTAGCACAATTTATAGAGGACTATAGTGAAACAAAATCTTCCTTTTGCAAGATGGATGATAAATACACTAAGTGTAATCTAAATAACATTTTTAATACCAATATTCCTAAAACATCATTGTGAATAAACTACACGTGTGCAACTTTCATCTAGGAAGAGGTTAATAAAGTTCTAACAACTAATCATGAAATATCACAAACACAATGAGAATTTTTTAACTTTGAATGCCAACCTTGATCAACATTTTTCAAAATGTTCAATCATGCAGAATGAGGGAGATGAAAAAAGGCTTACTCCCTAGCAAAACATTAATATTTAAGGGTTGAATTATTTGAAATGGGAGAGACAATATTTAAGTTGATGAATATGATAGAAAAAGACTAAGAAGCATGATATAAGAATAAGGCTTATCTAAGCATTAGATGCTTAATTCCACAAATTCTAAGATGCAAGTGGTATCAGAGCCAATGTTATAAGTTTGAGCCCTTTGTGTGCCAATATGGAAGCATTATTGATCTAAAAAATTAATGTCCATATGGATCCAACAATGTAACTAGAGTGAAATGCAACATTCATATGCACCTATGACTGGCTTTCCTTTTATTTGCTTGAAACCTTCTAAGTGTGGAAGTGTGTATGTGTTCTTCTCTTATTGGTTCTATTTCTCTACTTCTTTGGCCCTTGATGAAAATAGTATAAGGCTAAGCCAAGTGCTCATCCTCTTTACCTTTGCTTTTTGAAAAACTATTGCAATATCCTATACTAATATTACATCATGAATGTTCAAACAAATAATAATACAACAAAAGGAAAAAACATTTCGGAAGGGACATGCTCTAGTCCAACAAAAAATTGTTATAAAGAGTAAGGATTGCTAGCCAATCCATAGTAGTGCTAACTTCATGGTAAACATGGAAAACTTGAATTAAGAAAAAAGTCATAAATAATATATTCAAATTAAAATTTTGCCTTTTTGGGAAACTTTTAATACTCCTAGTGAGCTATGTTGTGGCAATGCTTTAAGGAATAAGTGAGGTTATGAGACAAGTTCCAAAATAAAAAACATATTTTTGCATCTCAAATGATAAAAGTAAAACACACAGAATAGCTTATAATATAGGCACAATCATTGTAGCAAACATTAAGTAGGCACAATAGATTAAAAATTCATTAGATCAAAATCTTATCTTGCTTTGAACCATAACTTCTATATTTAGTTTATTAGGAAATCTTGTTTATAATTTAGATTAAAAAAACAATAGTTAAAATGGTAAATGTTGTTATCCCAGTGACCTCATGGAGGATCAAAGAGATTTTGATTCTAAACACTTAATTATGTGAGGTTTTAACATAATCACAAAGCTCAGAAATATTTTGTCTAGATAAGTGATGAAGAGGGCCTTCAAAGAGATTTAAAAAAATTTTACAAGTATGATCTTCTTATGGTCACCCTTAACCATGGTGATTTATTTGATGATAACAAACAAAAATTTTTTTAATAAATTTTGTGGAGTGAATTTTTAAATGTTATATAACTAACATGTTTGTTCTTGGAAGATGTTAAAGAAGAAGAGTAGTAAATGTAAAATCCAAGAAACTCATCTTTGTTAGAGTGACAGGCCACCAAGAGATATATTTCAAATTAAATTTTTAGTTATTTTCTCTTTTTGTTTAGAATTTTTGCTTAATTTAAGTGATCAATGCAAACTATAAAAATTAAATTGAAATATAAATTAATCAACCTAAAAGATATTTTTATTTTTAATATGTTTGATAATCATATCATGATCATTTTAAGAATCATTTTTCTTCACTTTATTTTTTTGTTTTCTCAATGATTAATTAAATTTTAAAAATAAAATAAAACTAATTCTACTTCAATTAACTAACCAAAACCTATGTAACTATTTTAGTCAAGGAGCTTTTATTTTGAACCCTTTTCGCTACAATAATTTGATCGAGGCATCACTCTTAAACATAAATGGATGTATCTTAAAATAATGGCACTACTCCTTGCTTTCATAAATCCATTAATCATGTTATTCGAAGTGTAGTTACTAAGTCTTGAATAAACTTGGTGGCATTAACCCCAAAATCAAACTATTTCTAAGCAAACAAAATGTCTTATAAGGAAAAAAGCTGAGAGCAAATGCACCTTGTGAGACTAAAATTTAAAGTTTTTTCCACATATCTAACTTCTAAATCATGGTAGTGATGTGACCTATCTAATCATGTAATTTTATAATCGAATGTTCATTGCTACGATCACATTTTTTGAGAAATAATTATACTGTTTGGTCACTCCATTAAACATCACATGGTTTGCATTTAATTGATAAGTAAAATTAAAACTAGTGATTACATTATAATTACAATTTAGTAATTTATAAAATCAAAATTTATGTACTACTATACCTTTTTTCTAGCACATCATTTGTAGAATTTTCATATTCAAACATTCCAATATTCTTTTAATCATGTGGCTCTTATGCAATGATTATTTTAACCAATATTTACTAGTAGTTATAAATTTTTTTGAATAGTAATATGTTTTAATTAAAAAGCATTTGTCGATTAAAAACATCGAATAGTTAGTTTGGTAAATACTTTTTGCCATTAGGAGCTTTTTTGAAATTGGGTAATTATTAATCAAAATAAATTGATTAAATTTTTATGAAAATATAAATAAAAATTTTAAGGAAAGATATTAAGGCCACTTGTAGGTAATGCTCATCATTGCATCTATACATTGTGTCCTTCTTCACCAAGTTGATATCCCTTCTTCTTAAAAAAACAATGCTGTCATTTTCTCTTTTTCTATTTAATTAAATTAAAATACTTGTTCCATGTTGAGCATTTTTCATATGTAGGAATTACTTTGTACTAATTTTAATTGGCACTTTCTTTTCTCTTTCTATAAAAGTTACTTTATTGTAAGACAATTCTAGCCTATTTTTTTTTTCAATTTAATTGTTCTCCGAGTTTATCAAATCCAGTTTAAACTTTTTAAGGATAGGATATGGGTTTGATTTTTAGGTTGAACAACCTAAAATATACTTAACTACACGTTAAACTTTTTGTTGACCTTTCTATTTCATAATTTTCTTAAAACTTTATTATTAAATAGAAATTAACATATTAAAAATGGAATTTAAATTTTTTTCAAAATTACTTTTAGAAATTTGTTTAAGCTTCTTACAAATTTGATTAAACATTTCCTTTAAATATTTTTGTATGAAATAAATATTGTTTTTTCTAATAATTCACCCATTTTGTTATTAAGCAACACTTGACATGATGTACGGAGCTCATTTCCTTAACATGAATGTAAAAAAGTCAAATGAACTATAAAGTGTAAATTAAAAGGAAGGAACTTAACGAACCATATGCGAAGAAGTTGATATTGAAATGAAGAGTTAACAGCATGGAGGACATGTAGCTAAGCTTGGATAATAAACAAAAAAAGAGCAATTTTGAGCAAAAGTTTCAACGTAATAAATTTTTAAGTTAATCATTTATAAGGATTAATTGCATTGTTTAGGAATTCTTGATTTTTAAAATAACAAAAACGGTGAATTTTGTGACGAGGTTAAAAAGAACTTCACAAGCTAACATTGAAGTGATAATGAGGTGATAGCATTCTTCAAATTTGTTGTGAGCAAGATGAAACTTCTAACATGATTCTAGAGACATCATTTTGTAAGCATGCTCCTCTCTCTTACTGGGTAGATTTCATTTGCGTATTAGCCTCGTGGCCTTCTTTCGTGGTGAATACGAGATTGTTTTTTAACCTCTCCGATCATAATAATATTAATGTCTTTTTTAAAGTGTGAACAAATGGTCATATTTGATGAGGATGATGGGTCAAGAAAGGTTGGTTCCGTCGAACTTATTCTAATAGGTAACATTTTTAATTGGAATTTCAAAGTGTACGAAATAAAAACAATTGACAACTTTGAATCCATTGCATAAAGATAACCATGTGCGAGTAAGATTTTTACTGAATGGGAAAACATTTGATGTTGGATGTACAATATTTGGAAAATTGTACTTTCCCAAATGAGGGTCCTCAAATGGCTCAATACTAAACCTTTGTAAGATACAGTGTGGACCTCATTGGAGTACCTTCCAATTAACTTTGTTAACAAGTGGGCCTTATTCTCAATTATTTTAATAGTTAGCAAGTCATTAAAAGTAATGCTATGAAAACAAACTTAACAAGGCCCTATGGGGCTCTAGTCTACACTTTGGTCAATTTTGTTAAAACTCTACCTTTTGATATTATAATCTATAAAAAAATTGGATGCAATAATGGATTATGGAAAAAATGAAGTAATGAAAATTTTCCTACAAACTACCAAATAACTTGTAAACAAGAACTCTCAATTATCCAACGCAAGCTAGCAAAATGTTCTAAACCCTTATATGTAAGAAATGGGGTAGATGAGACAATTCCAACTATAAAAGTAATAAGTGATGTGAAACATCAAACTTTGGTAGCTAATGTTGTCAAAAACAATGTCAACACCCCACTAAATCACACAACATTAACACATAATAAAAAACCTAATTGTATTATAAATCTTCTATTCAATGATAGTATGATCAATTTCAATTAGCAATTATAAAACAAGAGTAAAGATCTTTAGGAAAAAGCAAGGACACTCAAGCTTTCCAATATAGACTAAAATGGCTTCATAGTGGTTAATAGTGATAAGTCAATGATAAAACACGCTAAATGGAAAGTGAAAAAAGTGATTTACCTAAAGATGAGCAAAAATAAGCTTTTAGGAATCTCAAAATGTGGTCATTGTAGTTTCTAATTAATAATGTCATACTATTGAATATAAAGGGTGTAGTTAGTTCTATAGTACCTTAATGCCTTAATAATATGATCAGACTATAGAAAATTAAGTTAATTGCAACAACTGAATTTGTTGAAGTAGTAGACAAATGGACATCCTTTGTAAGACACTAGATTTTCACTAATGTGAAGCAGCATTTCCATCAAAGTATAGGTTCTTTTGTTGTAGTACTTATAATGTTAAAATTTAAAATTAACAAAACTTTCTTCACATTGTGATATGTAAATGATGTGTTACCTTTTTGTGTATGCTAAAAACTCTTTTATTAATAGAAAAGATCTTTAGGGAGATTTAAGATTGATGTTGGAGGCATATTGTCTTCTTTAAAATGGAAGGAACACTAAAATGTCATTGCTAAGATTTAGAAATATAAAGGTTACTCTTGTGGAGAGAACCCTATTGAATCATGATTGGTCCAAAGTCTTCCTAACATAATGGCTCAGCATATGAACAAGTTTTTGTTATACCAATCTCTGTTATTGATCATTTTTCCTTTAGGAATCAAATGTAATCCTACCCAACTTAAATTCGAAGGCACTTGGATTGAAAGCATAGAATTCTCTCTATTAACCATGGTTATTAAAATGGAGGTGATGTATGGAGAAGACCTTTAGGAATACTAGCAAATATTTTTTTTTAATTTTGGAGGGCATTTAGAATTTTGAAAACCACCATAAATTACGAAATAAATATCTAAAAGTCTCCAAAAAAGACTAAAAAAATTGACTTAAAAAGTTGTATAATTAATTCTGATAATTGTTCCCAAACTAGCCTATGCAATTTGATTAGTAGTTATTGCAAAAGTTGAGAGAATGGAGTAGGGCCTGGTGTAAGACAAGTGAATCCGTGCACAATTGAAATCGTTCCTTACATTTATAAATATACTATTATTTAATAAACAATAATTAAAACAAATAAAAATACATAAAGCACATAATGATTTCAAATGTGTCTATGATGAACACAAAGCTTTCATAAAACCAAAGTCGACCTAACCAGGCCTCCACTGAACTAGCAACGTTTGCCATATGGTGGGCCTATTAATAATCCTTACAAATACTTCATCAATCACTAATTCAAACATTTTTTTAGCACTTGATGAACGAATTCCCACACTAAAATTTAGTATACTTTATTTTAATTACAATTATAAAACTATCTCTTAATGTTGATATGACAAATATGCGTATATTATATTGCTCTTGAATATTGAATTTGGGAGATAATAAGACATGCATTTCATACATGTTTCATGCACATAAATACGTCTTAATAAATATTTAATATATACATTTTATTCTTTAAATTGATTAACCATTATAATTTGTAAAAGCAATAAAAGTACATATCATCTATGGTTTTCGCAGTTGTACTTTTCAATTATCTTATAATATGGTTGATTTTTCATGGCAACAAATGAGACATAAGTCAAATATGATCATGAACAATTTGCATCAATTACAATATTTACACTATTTTGATATTCTTATCATATTTCAAATATGATTCATCGAAAATAATGACACATGTTATAACGTAACGTGTAGTTATTAGAAGATTAGATATGGCTTGAAGTAAACAACATTGAATATATGACTTATAGTTTATAGCATTATATAAGTGTAATAGCATTTTTTGTTCTTTTAAGAATGAGATTTTAATTGTTTAAATTTCTTGATTTGTTTATAATCCTTTGATTCATATAAATATAAATAATTTTAAAAATAATATGAAAATCAATCTATTATTAAGTAATGTTAAACGTAAATTAAGAAAAAGAAACTTGATTGTGTTTTTCACTATGGTGTCCTCCTTTGTCCGATTTCCTTGATTGCTAATTCATTTAGTATTTTACTTGGTTTACCAACTTTTCTATTACTTCAAATTTATATTATTTCTTCAAGTATTTAATAAATATATATACTATATTGTTGTATTTTAGTATCGTGACATGTACCTAGCCATTGTCAAAAAGATAATAGAGCTGAGTGAGGTGCCTTTTACATAGCCTAGGGTAAGAACAGATTCTTTTTTGAAATAAATCCAACATAGCCAAGGGTAAGAATTGGGTGCTTTTTGAGGCTTTGCTCCTGGTAGCTATAATAATAAGTGTTGTTAATTGAAACATATTTAGATGATTAAGAGAAATGCTTG
This sequence comes from Vanilla planifolia, assembly GCA_023846275.1. Classification (NCBI taxonomy): domain Eukaryota; kingdom Viridiplantae; phylum Streptophyta; class Magnoliopsida; order Asparagales; family Orchidaceae; genus Vanilla; species Vanilla planifolia. The sequence continues at coordinate 1,465,105 of JAIUJO010000026.1, read as the reverse complement.
CAATAGTTTTATAGAATCACCTAAAAACAACTATGCCATTTGACTTTGTTTAGTAATAGTTGTTTAAGAATAGCAATATTGTGACACAATGGCTTACTAAAGTCAAAAAAGGCTTCCTAAATTTTCTTTATTATAACATTCAAGAAATTTCTTTTATGACGCACTTGATTTTAATTTTAATTATTTCAAACCAAAAAATATTTTTTGAAAACTAAATAAGTTTCCAAAAAAGTACCTTCTTGAAAAAATAATTAAAATCAATAAGAGATTATTAGAGTGCCATTAATTAGTTTGGTATAAAAATTTATAATTAATTGTTAAATTTGGTTTTGATTTTGTCTTTAGAGATTAAAATAGTCATACTAATCTTTATAACATTAGTTGACATGCTAAAATTGAGTTAATTTTAATTAAGTTTAAATTTGTATAATTCGGCCTCTTCTTTTGAACGTGTTCCCATGTTTCTAACAAAAAATATTTTTGATGTTTTGTTATTCTATTGATTATATGTTTTTGTCTTTTATATTATATGTTTATATGTATTGATATGTATTTTTTAGAGATGTATATTTTGAATTTTTAATATAGTAATTATTTTCTATTGGTAATATTTTTTATCTACATAATATCAATCCTCAAATCATTAAAACATTCTAATCGTCATAAGCTATAATTAGAATGTTCCTAATTTATTTTTTTTTTGAACTATACAAATACTTTTTAATATTAAAAAATTTAGTTTAATTGTTTTCATCTATATTAATTAAGTATAATTTTTTAATTTTTTTTAATGCATTGTCGAAACATTTTCGCATTATTCATTTATTCCTTACATATTTAAAGTTCTTTCTTTTAAATAGATATTTAATGTTGTTGTACGGTATAATAATGTTTTTGTAAATATACATAATTTGTTTTGTTCTTAATTCTAAAAATTTGTAACTTCTTTTAATTTTAATTTAGTCATTTGTACTCTAAAATTGTGTAAACATATAATCAATTTTGTGTTGTTTAAACATTATTTTTTTACTAATTGAACCTATTTTCTAAATTAATTTGTTAAATTATTATCTCTGAGATTTTAAATTTTTGGTCTCTTTTGCACCTTTTATCAATGTAAGGTCTTTGTAATTAGCATGCTTAAACAAATACGTTTAAAAACTATGACTTTATGTCATCAAAAGGATTTTTATATTGTTGTCTTTTTTAATTAATTATCATATTGAGTTGAATAAATTTTTATTTCAATATGCATGCTATTAGTGTTATATGTAATGTTTTGAATAAATTTTTATTTCAATATTAATTTGTTCTTAAATTTTTAATAATTTTTTATTTATTTAATTTTTTTGAGGCTTGATCATAAAAATTCCTTTTTAAAACAATTGAAATAAAAATTAAGTTTGAATATTTTAACTACCATAAAAACTATAAATATTTAAATTATTTCTAAATTTTATTAATTATTATAAAATTATTTTTTAAAAACTAAAAAATATTTTATTGATGTAAAAAAAAAATTTTTTGTTAATGAAAAAATTATACTCCTTTGTCATTTTTTAATTTTTGCGTATGATGGATAATGGCATATCCATCACTAATTGATCAAGATAATATTTTTATTATTTACGTAAATTGTATTTTATATTCTAGTTAAACATTAGTTTTTTTAGGCATAAAAGAGTTTTTTTAAAACATTAATATATATATATATATATATATATATATAACTAATGGAATTCTTGATGTATCCCCATTACATGATAAAATTTTAGAATCTAGAGCCGTTTGGCCTTCGAGTCCAATTCCAGCAATGCACTTCTTGGAACGAGAATGAGGAATTGTATGGCACTACATATTGCAACTCATTAAAGCTTGATTCACATCATTATTGTCCATAAAAAACCTGAGGGAAGCTGCAATTAAAAAATATTAAAAGGGAAAGATTCTTCTAAGTTGAATCTCTTCCCATGCAATAATAAGGAATTCTTGACGATATCTAGCTGGAACAACCTGTTGTTCTTTAATACCCTGATGCAAAGCCCAAAAATTTTTTGTTGCTACCAAATAAGTTTCATCTTGATTTGGGGATAAATAAATCATCTTCGCCTCTTTTGATCTCTCAAACAATTCATAAAACATGCTCTTGATTGGTCCCCAATAACTCACCTTCAAATGAATATCGAAGGATCCCATAAGTACAACATTGATTCCTTCGGATGTATCAATTGGAGAAATACATCCATAGTGACTTGGTGGATATCTCTTATCCGAAAGCCAGTAGTTCACCCCCTCAATTGCCTCGAACCAAAATAATGCCATTTTAGCGCATGAACATTTGTGTCAATAGATTAGTTTCATACAAAACTTGAGATAAATGATGTAAGCCAAGAAATGATTCGTTAGTAGTTATTAAAGAAGTGGAAGTTACCAAATTTTGAGGAGTCAGTATCCTTTTATGTCTGATTGCACCACATATAGTTCTTCGAACCATATTTTCTAAACGAACAACAATCCTAATTGACCCTGTAATAAATCTATTATAGAATGAATACATTTATTTTCAAGTGATTCATATCGTCAAGTCTACCCATTCCCAATTCTATTCCAATGAAATGATCCACAACAGCCAATAGATCTTGTGGTAACAAAAATGTATTGTTTTGGGATATATAAAGATTGAGTCTACGATTAATATTTTGTTGACTAATTTTTCTTAATTCACATTTTTGTTGAAAAACTCTCTTTTGTAACTCCTTGCATAAGGACTCAAAAAATACCAAATCCTCGTCGACATAAGCAAATTGTTGACAAAACTCCAAAATTGCATTTTCTTTTCATCCAATCATTTTTTTAATTTTAGCATTTGGGGAAAAAGGACAATTTTAGAGTAACAAAGTTATCTAGAATTTCTTTGATATTTAAACACAAAGCTGATCGTAGAACAAGAATATATATTTTTATTTTCCACTTTCAAGGGCCTATATCCTTGCTTTTTGTTTAATTTTTAATGCTAGCCTTCCCCTCCCCCAATCTGATATTATAAAGCTGATATAGATAGAAATTTTGTTATATTTCAATTCTGAATGGTCGTAAATTCCATGACTTTGCAATGTTTTGTTGATCACAATTCAGTATATTCCACTTATTATAAAGGTTCCAAAAGAATTCATTGTAGAGTTTTTCCAAGAAAACTGGCTTGTTTTTGCATCTTTCTACTAGTTTTCAAATTTAATGCCATGGTTACAAGTAAATGCGAAGAATATGTAAGCGACACATACACTACAACTCTTACTTTTTTTTTCAAGGGCTCCAAAATTTGACAAATTTCTACAATGAATTGAAATTCAATTTCTTGATCTCTATCTTCAATTATTGGAAACTTCTTAAAGTCGTCCCCCAGGCCCTAATTAATGAACCTCAAAAATCCCTCTAATTGTATATGACTAAATCCATGTTTGTGTACATGCCCTCATTTTCATTCTAGAGCATATGAATCTGAAGTTTCCTCTTTATTTTATTAACAAATTTAGAAATAATTCCCACTCTTGCCTTGGCTTACTATTCATCGACCTATACCAATCAATAAAGCAATGATCGAATGAATATTCTGTTTATCGAATCACATAAAAATTGAGCTCATATCATACGTATATAATGAGAGCAAGACACATATATAGAGGGAATATTCGAAACAACTACTAATTTGAGCCACGTACAGCAAAAACAAAAGAGAAAGAAATGATAGAAAGAAATGGAAATTCAATTGTCGATTTGTTTTTCATAAATTTTTTGCAATTCTTGTTGTGTCATGGTAAAAAAATCATGATATTGATTTTTAACAAGATAAGTATTTTCTATCGTAATGATTTTCTTTTATGATTATATTTTTTTAAAATTTTTTGTAAATTAATCAAAACTTATTCAAATTAATCAAAATTTATTCATATTCATAATGATTTTCTTTTGCAAATTTTTAATCACATATCTTCTTGTTTCGTTTTTAACCCAAAAAGTTTTTGAAATCCTCCTAATTCTATAAATTATTCTTCATTTGTTGAAAACAGTAGTTACATTTTTTTATTAGATCATGAGTTTAAGGTGTGTCCAAAAGATTATTAAGTACCTACAATGCTTTTCCTTATGTACTCTTGATCCTACATAGTCTTTGTAGCTTTTTGTTGTGAGATAATGCAATAACTAAAATCTTTGATAAATGAATTGTAATACCTTTGTGCCTAGCCATTACTAAGAGATGCTTTTCATAGATTCTAAATCAAAGTCCTTGTAGTTAAACATATCATCCCATGGTATGCTTTGGTGGAGACTCTTGAAAGTAGAAATAGGTTTGAGGTTCCCAAGGTCAAGCATTTATAACATCTCATTTACATACTTTATTTAAGATACAATGATACCTTTCTCATATTGTTTTAACTTTCAAATCAAGAAAATAAGCGACTTAAGACATTATATTAATCTTAAATCTTACACCCATAAGATTACTAAATCGATCACATAAGGCCATGTCCGTTGATCCAAAAAAGATATTTTCTGCAAAACCTTGGACGAGAAGAAGTTCATTAGTGCAGCTCTTGATGAACAAAGTTCGATCTACATTTCGATCTATAAATAATTTTAGTAGAAATCTGTTAAGTTTGTCATACTAGGATCACTGTTGTTGTGGCAAATCATATAAGTATTTAATTAGCTTGTTCATATGAGTTTGATGAGGACTATGCGTAAAGCAATCTGATTATTCTACATACACTTTCTTCTAAACAAAAACATTCATGAATGTTCTCTTTACGTACATTTGGTAAAAAGAAATACCAAACCATGACCATGTTGCCTTCAAATTTACTATTAGTTTAAGGGTTCCTTTTAAGTTTAGTTTTTCCAATTGACCGTAACCCTTTTCCATTAGCCTTTCAATATTTTTAATGACAACCATAGGATCATTTTATTTTTACTTTTTAATCCCTATTTTTTATGACTATATTGTGGTGACATATCCTAGTAATTCCAAAGCATTCATTCTAAGAAACAAGTTAAAATCATTCAACATCCCACGTAAGAAAATTCACTCCTCAAGGCTTCACTTGTGTTTGGACGAACAAGTTTTTAAGTTGATGCAATATTTATGATTTCATTTTAAAGAAAGACATGGGTCTATACTAAAAAAGATGGGTCATTTAGTATTAAATCACTAAGATGATTTTTATTGTATGTTAACCATTTGAAGCTACCATGTTCTTCTTTTTCAAATTTTAACATATCCTTTATAAGCTTGATCTTTGATACAAGGATGCCTTTCTCAACTTTCTTAACTTGCAATCCAAGAAAACAAGAAAACTCACCCATTGTGTCAATCTCAAATCCTACACCAGTAGACTTACAAATTCGTTCACATAAATCGAAGGTTGTATATGCAAACATGATATCGTCTACATACTCTTGAACTTGAAGATGTTCATCCGTGTAGTTCTTCTTGAAACTTGTCCTATTTAAATTCCCTTCCCAAAATAATAGTTAAGTAGAAATTTACTAAGTTTGTCATACCGTAGTCCTTTTTGGTCTTCAACGTTTTTTTTCAAAATCTTAGTTCTACTCCAAATCTTCTAGTTTTTATGTATAATTTCATCAAACACAACTTGAGTAGATTCCATTACAACTAAGATTTCTTTATTAAACCGCTTATAAGTCAATCTATTTGAAGAATATCATAAAAGATAGGCTCCATTAACTAGGTTTTTAATCACCAATTTCTATCCTACCTTTCAATGTAACACTTCCATCCAAAAAAGCCTAAGTTTTAATTTTTAGGCTTCTTACAATTTAAAAGTAACATATTATCTTATTCATAATTGGCTTAATAATAAATCAATTCATCTGTTGAAATAAATAGAATGTCTTCAATTATTAAGGCATTATGGATTTGACATCCTATACCACCAAAAGAAAAGTAATAGAAGCTATCAAGGCTTTAAGTGGAGAGCAACATCGATTGATTCATGACATTAAAGAAGCCCAACTAAGTATTTAGATACACAATTGAGAGCTAAATGTTATATCCACAACAAGTAGAAAGAATATTACTATTTTGGTAGTTGGGACATACTGATAGCCAAACATTATTTTCCTCAACTAGCATGATAATATGTGTAAGATTAAAACAAAAATATTTGTAGGCGCAAAGGTTGATTTACACTAAATGAGAATGACAATATCTACTACAAAAATATCTATTTTGCCTTTTTTGACAAAATGTTTGACAAAATAATAAGTCAAATATAGGTTGATGATGATACTATTATATCCTTATTTTCTTATCTGTTTGTCTTCAAATTTTATTTTTCCAAAATCATCCATGTGTTTGAAATCTACCACTATGTTTTGATGCATAATTAAATCAAACATTGCCTGAGTAGATTCCTTTACAATAAAGGTTCTTTTGTTCAATGGCTTATACCTTTATTTATTTGTAGAATACCATAAAGAGATAGCATCCATTAACTTGGTTTCTAATCCCCAATTCTTATCTTACTTATTGATGTAACACTTCCATCCAAAAAACCTAAAGTTTTTATATTTGGTTTTCTTGTTATTCTAAAGTACATAAAATGTCTTATTTATAATTAGTTTGAAGATAAATCTATTCAATCTTTAAGATAAAAATAATAGTTTAAATTGTTCAGGCATTGTGTTTTGGAGATCCTATATCACCAAGCAAAAAAGTAACAATAGATACCAATTCTGTGAGGTGTTCAAAAGTTTATGATGTATAACATAGAAGAAACTCAAATAAATATTTAGAAGGTTAATTAAGAGATATATGGTATCCCCATAACAAATTGAAGGAACTTTGCTATTGATCATTGTGGCATTTTGATAGCATGAAGTTATTATCCTAAACCAAAATTATGATTTTTGAAAGTTTAAAACACAAATATATGTAACTTTGAAAATGAGTTTGTAAACCACAAAAATTAATATTTTTCTGATTAAGGTAACATTTTTTATTAGCCAATAAGTCAAATCTATGTTGAGTAATAATATGGCTTATGTGGTATAGAAAACACTATTATATTACGTCAGGGTTCCAAACCTATACTATACTTTTGGAAAAGGTTTCTTGATCAATGTGATACTCAACCAATATCAAACTCAAAATTCTTGGCTAAAAATATAAGTCAACAAAAGAGAATATTTAAAAGATTTAAGAATATTTTTGGACAAAGAAAGTTAATCTTTTGCGACAACTAGAATATGTATTTCATTTTAACTAATTTTCTTACAACAACAATTGATAGTCTAGCATAGAGATATACATACCTAATGTCAAATCATATGAGACATATTAAAATTTTTTAAAAAAGTAATAACTAAAGACAAGACATTTGGTGCTTTCATAGATTATAGAAATAAATTGTTTTATTATTTACAAGATAGCTGTCACTATCATTGCCATATAAATCATGTATTTTGTCTTTCAATCTTAATTAAAATTTTTGCTAATTGTTCGTTTATATGTGAATATGATGAAAGAAATGTGTTGGTGTATCCTAAATTATTTCATAAGGAAATGACAATGGCATTCATAATAAGAGAAACCAACAAAATAAGGAAAAAGACCATTCCATGGACATGTTATACAAACTAGTACTACTTGGAAAGTGAAGGAGAAGACACTTTGGACTCATCCCAATGTTTTTAAAATTTGAATGATTAAATTCTTATATGGAGGGATATTTACAAAATAGGCAAAACCTTATAAGATTTATTTAACGTTTGTTGAAATAATGTAAGTGCATTTGAAAATTTATTTTGAATGTCAAGAAATGAATTTCCATATGGATATTTTTGTGTAAGAACATAAATACTATTATTTGAAAGAACTAATAATATGAAAGGGAAGTTAAATAACAAAGAAAAAAATGAAAAAAAAACTTTAATTAGTAAAATTATAAGAATTGGGAGAGGATATGTCATAAAAAATAAATACCAAAACATACTAAAAATAACATTAATTTAATGTGACGGGATGTTTTAAAGAAAAATAAATAATGTAAAAAACTAAAAACATATGATTTTTTTACTTAAATAAATAGATCTTGGAGAAGTTTTCAATGAAATTGGTCAAACATTTTTTTATGTCATTCATAATGGAATGTTTAAGAAATACAAATCATTATAAGAATTTTATCACAAGAGTTGCTAATATAAAATGTAATGTATTAAAGGAGGAGAATATCAAGATGAATGCAATGGAAAACAATGATACTATAGGTAGGAGTGAAATGGAAAACTATTGTCGAGGTTAGAAAGTGATACACAAAAAAGATATTATGGAAGTGCCATTAAGAAAGAAGAGACCTATTATTGTAAGTTGAGATCATGTGATTCCATAAATAGATGGAATGGTCCAAAAATATTGTAGAAAGGAGACAGTGTCACTATCAAATGATAGTCGATAGTTTTATTATCATTTCATAGGGTACTTGATGGTTAATGTATTGTATTTTTTACCCTTGGTTATGATGTTCTTTTTATGATAAAAACCTTAAGTAATAGTAATGAATTTTCTAGTAGAATAAAATGTAATGTTTTGTTAGGCCCTCAAGGATTGGTTCATATTTGTTATTCATTTCGTGAATATGGGATAGATTTATTTAAAAAAAATTGATCACAGAAATTAAAAAGACAAGAAAATGTTGTTTCAAATGCTGCTTTCAAATAACTTAAATTTTTTTTTTCAAAAATGACTAATGCAATGGCTCAACTAATCGCTAGGGAATTAGCTATTATCTGGGAATTACTGGTGCAATTGGCTCCAATCTAGGAGGTTCTAAACTACTATATGAAAGATTATAAAGGTGTGTGAGTTCTAGATGGTTAAATCAAAGTGGATTACATTAAGGTATACTAGTCCAGTAGGATGAGATCTAAATCATTTGATTCCTCATTGGGAATGATGGAAAAGATTGAAAAGATTATGTTCATAAGATTCAAACAAAGAGAAAGATGACTTATCCAATTCAAGGATATATTATTTTGAAGGGAAAAAAAATAAAAATTTTTCAATGAAGTGTTGCATGATCTTGGCTATCCAATTTCAAGCAAGGATCAATTACACATAGTGGATCAAACATTTATTGTCCAACCAACGATCAAATGGTGAGAAATAGAGCACATTTTTTGTATTAAGTTGTTAGATGAAATTCAGTCCCATATTGTTGAAAAGGAAAGTAGTTTCCTATTTTTAATACCCCTCATGGGTATATAAATAATTTCTTCACCCATTCTAGTTTAGTATGCACCCTAACTAATTTCCTAGCTTGTTTTTAACTGGTCTCCTTACTCGATGCTACATGGCCAAATTGAGCTTGGTTGGGCCAAGTGCATTGTTGAAAGTTTAGTAATTGAAATGAAATTTGACAATGATGTATTACATAGATTTAATAAGAAAAAAGGATCGAACAAAAAATAAAATCCTATAAGTTTCTTAAATGAAGGAAAGGATGAACAAGTTAAATGCTTAAATTAGGATGAGAAAGTGAGCTGAAAAGAGTTCCAACTTATAATCAACAGGCTAACATTTTGTTTTTTAACAAAAATATAAAGCAATTCAAAGTTGATGTGTATATCATTAATCCTTGAAGCCTACTAAACACTTCAAGGAATTTTTTATGATTGTTAATTAACCATATTAAAAAATATTTGTCTTGATCACCAAAACTAAACCAAATTTATACTAAACAAGTCCATTAGAATAAAAGGTTAAACATTTAAGCTTAACTTGTCAAACACAAGAGTGACTTTCTAATCTCTTCCTTTTAATGATTGCCAGGCATTAATGTTTGGATAAAAATATAATAAGTAAAAACCATATATTTTTATGATAAGTGTTATTGAAAAAGAAAAATCTTTGCATTTACTTAATTCATGAACTCCTATACGACATGTTTCTTCTCACTTATTTAAATCACGATAATTATGATATTTTAATATTATAAAAAGGGACATATAATTAAAAACTTTAATTTTAAGCATTTTTTAAAATAATTTACAACTACAAATTTCATTAATGAAGTTATGGAACTAGTGTGACTCCAGCAAATGCTATTTTCAAACTATTTTTAGACACTTCTAGATCATCCTCTATAGGTGAAAGAGAATTTGCTCAATTGTATCGCGGTGATGGGTACAGTAGTGTTGCAATATGTGTTATGTGATATGGTGTAGGATGTCATAGGTAAGCTAAGAGTTATTCCCAAGAGGTATGCCCTTCCAACAAATTAAAATTTTCATAACTTTATAATCTTTGACAAAAATTATCTCATAATCTATAATTTTCTCCATATTATATTACTTAGTCTAAAGGATAATGTAGTTGTATGAAAGGGTTGACTCAACATGGTTGAATCAAAGTCAAATGTGTCACTAAATATTGCATGTGGAACTTTATAAGAAACTAAATCATTAATGTTAAAGGTTGCACTAATCTGATAAACTTCTAACAAAATCCAACACATATATATAGTTCTTAGTTGTTGAATAATCCTAAATGGCCCAGCTCCATGTGCCTATAATTCTTGTAAACTACAAGATAGAACTATTACAACCGAACTCTAATTATAAGGTTGTCTCTTTCATGTGTGTTTCTAATATTTATTTGAGTATTTGTTAGTTTCTCTTATCTTTTATTATTTAGATCAATTTTTTTAGATATTATTTTATGAGATGTTAAAGAAAAAATAAAAATAAAAGTTTGAAAGCCTACTATTAAAGGAGTAAGACTAATGAAAGGTATCATCTTAATATCATGAGCATATGTAATAGGTGATGGGTTTGGTAAGGTGGCGGCTCACTCAAAATCTATCATTCCCTTTTCTTTATACGTGGGCCAAGAATATTCTACAAATTTATTATTCTTAAGTGATTGAGGTCTCTCCTAAGATAGAAAGGGTACAAAGGTGATATTTTTTCATAAACAAAAGAACAAATGTTAGTCTAACCCTTTAAAGTCAAAACCCTATAAAAGAGCCATGATCATTCAAAGGTAAGATGACTTGCTTTCATAGGTACAACAACACATAATACTTAGTCGTTATGTATATCAACTTTTAAGGGTGCATCATATAATTCCTTAATAAATATAATTGCTTTATGTATCCAAGATATGGAGCAGGGGTTTGGGTGTTTCAATAAATAGCTCTTATTTGTACAGTCGAATTAAGTGATATTTTATTAATTTAATTACCATTATCTATGATCGTCATATATGGTTTTTTCTTAATTTTTATGTTAGTGCTAAAGATATTGGTGCACTTCTACTCACTTTATATTTATGGAGTGGTAAGATTGCATTTTACTATTAAATTTTTTTTATGTTTTTTAATTCTTACTAGAAAATGATAGTCTTTGATACCATAGTTGATGTTTGGCACATTTAAATTTCTATCAAGGTCTAAATTTGATCTTACAAAATTGAGCATACTTAAAAGATTATTTGGGAGTACAAAAAAGTTGCCATATAATAACTAGTGTATGATGACTTATGTGGTATTTATGTTATATTCAAAGATTGGCATTCCAAAATTATAACATAGATTATTAAGTTGAGTAGATTACTCCTTAAGCATTAAGCATAGAAACACACAAATATAATTTATGTAACATTTAATTTTAGACATAAAATGATGGATTTATACCAACTCTATGTAAAATACTATAATAGAAAAGAGTAACCTCACTATTAGACTATAATCTAGAAAATAAAATTTACTAAAAGATTAAAGCTTTTGATGTTTATTGAATGTTATGAGAAGGGAGAATTTATTTGGTTATCAACTAAACTTGCAAGATATTTCTCACCTTCGATCCATGTCCCTCGCAAGGGATTTGGTTGTTAACTCTACTGGTGGTAGGACTCTAACCTTCAATCATTTTCTCACAAGAAAAATTAGAGTCTCTCCAACTACGAATAGGCATGCACACTTGGTTCACAAAGGTGGAAGCACATAAAAAAAAATTTAATTCCATTATTTTTTTCTGATATGGAAAAAATTTTAATTTATAGGGATTTTCAAATATTCTTCCCTAATTTAAAAGCAATCGATAATAATAAAAAAACACAAAATTTATTTAATTAAGCAATTAAGAAATGAATTCTAAGTTTCAGATGGCGATAACAGTTGGTGGAGAAATTGTTGGTGGAAAAAAGGCTTTGTGAAATCAATGCAGTGTAGATGCAAGTTTCAGTGCATCTGTTCCAGGTTTATGGTAAGCACAGGCCAGGCAGAAAGAAAGGGTTGGTTGGATTTGTGGGGCTCGCGAGTTAGCATGGGTCAACGTAGGTTAGTGCAAAACAAGTCGATGCTAATTAAACGCTGGCCAATTAGTGTTGTCGAGTTAACAGATGAAATGCTGATGGTAGCAAACATTAGAAGATGGTGGAAGAGGAGAAATAAATAAAAAAAATTTAACTATTGAAAATAATTTCCAAATAAATTTTGTGCTAGTAGACTTATGACACCAACAAATGTATGTTTGTGAGCTAATTTTAGTTGCTCCAGCATCAGTATAACTTCAATTGTTTGGAGTGCCAAAGAAAAAAAAGAATATAAAATACAAAATTTATCTTAACAAGCATTTACCAAAAAGAAATTTGAAAAGCCATCATTTTAGTTTTGAACATCTATTTTCAAAAAAGTGTTTGATAAAGCAATGGTCAAAATTTTGTTTTTTTGGGTCAAAAATTTCTTTCGCCAAAATAATTACAAAATAGCTATTTCAGAAACTATATTTTTAGTTCATTGCCCGGTAAGTTTGTACGAGGGTTGCAAGTAATATTCGAATTGGATTTTCGTTGATCTGGTTTGTGAGATGGTTTGCTAACTCTAGTGTTGTAAGTTAGACCTAAGTTTGTGTGTTATGGATCGAGCTGTAGGGTCCATGCAATGTCTATGGTGCCTCTGTTATATCTGAGTTAGTGTGTCATAGATTTTGTCAATGGTCGACATGACGAAAATAGGGTCATCGATAAGATCCAGGTTATTGCATGGTGGATTGAGATGGTACGTCAGCATAGTTCTCTAGATCGAAGTTTGTTTGAGGGTTCTGTAGATTATGTCGCTTTTTTTTGTTTGCACTAGAAAACTTGATGTAGCAAATCTTGATGTCTTTGTAGATCCGTTAGGTGTAATCCGGTTAATCATGAGCAACATATGAAGGAAATGACAATAATGGGCTCAATAGAGAGTTTTTTGGGTCTTTTTTCCTTCTTGGTATGAATTTTGAGCCTATTATAAATGTTTAGGGCCTATCGTACCTTTGTATAAGAAGAATAAAAAAATTGGTTATGCAAAAGTTTGACAAATGTTTTATTGGTATCTTGGCATCAAAAATTCTAATCGATGTGCCCACTAGGAATCCTACAAAAGATTGTTTGGATTACCTCACAAGAACTATAGCTCTTAGAAAAAAGATGTGTTCCATGTTCTAAAGATCCTACTTTAAATGATTTAAAAGCTTAGTAAATTTTTTATAATAATAATTGTTGGTCCAAAATAACCCAGCATGTAGTAGCACTACTAATCACATTCATAGCAAATGAAAAAAAAACAATAGTATTGAAAATGCACCTAGAGAATTTTTATCAGATTCATGTCTACCCAAGTGAGCCATTGCTACATCAAGTTCAAAAAACATCATAGGCCCTTTTTGGTAGGTAAAAACACTACCTCACTTTGAGTATTTTTCTCCTAATGCTAGTCCATAACCCCTTTTACTTTTTGCTAATTGAAACATAATTCAAGTTTGTCTCTTATTATGCTAAAGGCAACCTTTGTTGGGTCTTTGTGCATTAAACTCAACCTTCACAAAGCAGCTACTTTTGTAACTAAAACCTAATCGAGTTATAATTCTCAAAAACAACTCTCTTTCCTTAATCCAATAAAATATGGCTCATGTGTAGAACTTATGGAAAATAAAAGAGCATTCCCATAATCTTGTTGATGCTTGAGGTTGATAAACAAATTATGTTGATTGATGTGCACTACTTCCTAAATAAGACTTCCAATAAATTGAGGCAGGCTTTTGATGTTAGCAAGGGTTTTAAAATTGTTTAATATGATAAAATTATTTTACTAAAGCAATAGTGGAATTTGATTGCATTAAGAAATGTTGCATCATTATTTCCAAAATTTCTACATTTAACTTGCTTATTAAAACTTTAAAATAGTTTTTCATTCATAAAATTAATTTAATCCTTTCCAAATGCAAATTTACAATTAAACCTCCATAGAAGTGGTTAGGAGTACCATATGAACATGAACAAATGATCACTAATGGCTATGAATTTTTAATATTAACCTAATTTATCATATTGACAAATTATTAGCAATTTCTAATGAACATGACGTACCTATGTTAGCAATAATTTCTACATCGTTTGTCTTGTTTTTTGTGCATTGTTCTTGACATTCCACACATATCTTGCAATGTATTATCAAATTTTCTTTGACTTGTTGGTGCGTAGCATTATTAGAACAAATGTCCCTAGGTCTACAAACATCTATTGGATATACCTTGGATTTATGCTTATTTAACAATTACTAGAAGTACCTTATTTGTGTGTGTGTTGTAAATTTACTTCTATGCATGCAACTACTATACTAGTAACATTTTTAAAACATTTTCAAACCATTTTATGAGTGAGGTTTGGATACATTTAAATGACTTTATTTGACACATTTTTAAAATATAATGCATCAAATTTAAATCATATGAGATCAATTTTTGCTAATATCCACATGTAAAAGTTTTCCCAAAATTCGTCTTAATTATTTGACATTGCGAAGGATCGCTCTTCATTGCATGCCTTCAGGGTTCATTTTAACTTCATTTTGTATTTGACATGTGATGTCAATATTGTGGAGCTCTAGTTTGCACATAGACTTAAATAGTAGATGGCATATACTACATACACTACCTTCCCTTATCTTTTTTCTTCCTTCATTATTCTCCTTGTCTATTGAGTTAGAGCTAAATTCAACTCTAACTATAGGATTCCTATTATATGTATTTTCACTATTAATTATTTTCATATCAAAGCAAATTTTGTATTATTCAAATTACCTTGATTATCCATAACCACTACTTTTTGTATTGTCACACTTGGCAGCACTTTCCTCATTTTTAGCAAATTTTTCAGACAAACAACACAGCTCTGAATCATTGTATTATATATTAATTACATGATTTTAGCACTTTGTTATGAGCATTCCACAAATTATTCTTGAACAACAGTATTTCAACAACCACGCTCGTGGCCTTATTATCTTGTCTGTGGCATAACGTTATTATGCATATATCGACCAAGTAGCTTACAAGAGAGTAATAGTTGCAAGTGACTTGTATCCCTCACCACCAAACTAACGAATAACTTTCCAAAGTATTACATTTTGCCACATCAACATAAATTGAAATTAAAAATGTCTTATCAAACGTCAAATCATCTTTCTTGATTATTTGTAGCTTAGTTTGAAAGAAATTTTTCAAAAAACTTTATCATTGGAATTTTACCATTTTTTGATGTAATTCTTATTCAACTAGTGGCTTCTTTTTATTTTTCTTTTTATATTTATATTTGTCAAATTTTTTTTCAAAATCCTTGTCTATTTTAGTGTTATCTTATTACTTATCATTCTTGAAAAAAACAACCCCTTCCATTCAATTAAGTAAACATGAGCGTCTATAATTATGTTTTGGTTACATGCAATATAGATACACCCAAACCATAAAATGATTCGTGTTACACATTTATTTTATTTTATTAATTGATCCATTATCATAATCTAATTGATTATTATGTGAAATGTCATAATATTTTTAATATTAAAAGTTTTTAAGAAGTCATAATTTTTTTTAATAACAATATTATTATTTGTTAGGGATTATATTGGTTACTTACATCTACAATATTAATCATATTGCCCTTCTTTTACCATTTTAATGAACATTGATGAATGCATTCAACTTAAAGGCACTCAAACATACTGTATTGTTATACACTTTGAAATTGTTTGCTTAATATTTTGTGTGACTGATTTATATGTCTATATTTTGTATTATATTTGGTAGAACTTAGTTGTGTTAGTTGGTGCTTGACACTTTGATCAAGTAATTTCTATGGCTCAAATATCAACCTTATTGTTAAAAACTTCTTGTTTACATTCTATCAATGATAACCAATTAAGTGAAATTTTGACTTTCTTTGATGCAAATGCAAATTTGAAGAAACTTAAAAAATTTAACCACCTAAATAAACTCTAAATGGAACTTATTAACATCTTTATAATGTCCTCCTAATTTTAATTTTTATTGTAGTAATAAAAGTTCTAAACATTACCTTTGTAAAACACATCCTCTTGATATTTTTATCTTTCTTTAGTTTATTTTAAATAGGGCATCGGAAGATAAATAAGTAGAATTTATGTTATCTCCAAAAATTTTCTTGTCCTTAATTTAGAATATATGACAAAGCATAAAAGTTTATTTACATATATATTATTTTTTTTTGGATAAAATGATGAGTCCTACTTTTAAAATAAATGTTGAACTTGTTCAATACTCTAAAAGATTAAATATATGAAATATGTGATGTCTTTTTTTATTTGACTTATATAAGACAAGTTGTAATAGGGGACTTACTAATGATCATATAGAGAAATTTTTTTCATGATTCCAACTGCATAATTTATTTACTTACAATGGTTTATGTATGAGGAAAGTTTTTTATACATGGAAATTAATCTTTTGATAGATGTATTCCTATTATAAATAATTTAAATACTTTTATCCGTGGTTATATAAAATTGGCATTATAATATTTGATTTCTCCATCGTTGAGACTTTAGACCCAAGCATGCATATATTGTGCAGGGCATATATTGGCCTTGCTTCATTTTCTTTTAATCTTCATGCACTTTTCTCAATCTTTGTGGCATAAAGGAAATACCCAAATCTAATTGTCTAATTTCCATCTAGTTTTCTTCTTCAATCATTCTTGTTTTGTTTTCTATTTGCAATAAAATATTTATCTTATGTTTATGTATTGTATATTTTTTTGACTAATATGATATTAAATTATTATTCATAACTGAGGTATTCTTTCTCATTTATTTTTTTTATATTTTTTAATTTTTTTAATCAACATATGTGTTATATTTTATGATAAATCTCACATTGTCTTTTTATTATTGTTAAATATTTTGTAGCATCAATTGTTTTCATTATTTGACACCAGGAAAGCACTAGTCTTACCTTTTTTTTTTAACAAAAGATGTTCTCTCAACTCCTGGAAATGATGTTGGGCTTATTTAGATTTAGTTCCTTTAATTTTTTTTCTTTTTTAACTTTACACATTTATTATTTTTGCTATTATATATCAATTTGTTTATATATGTTTTATAATTTTAATGCCATATTTGTTTAATAACCAATATAGCTTTAAGTTTTTATAGCTTTACTATTTTCAATTTTCATAATTTTAATAATAAATTTCTTTTTCTTTGTTTTATGCAAAAATATTTTTACTATTTGTTTATAACTTTTATTAGCTTGCACATTTTGGCATTAAAATAATTTTATTCTTTGCTTGACAAATCTCTTTATATAGGGACAATCAGTTGCTTGCTTAACTTGCAAAATTAAAAATAAAAAAACTTAAATATATCAAATGCTATAATCATTTAATTATATTAATGATATTCTATTGATTTTATTTAAGTTATATTTTCATTTCCCTTACAATTCCTACAGTCCAAATATTAAAATAATTATTAATTAATAAATTATAAAACATTCATGAATAATTCAAATTTTTAATTTTTTTTACAAAATAATTAATATTAAAATTTTAGCAAAAATATAAAATTGTGAAAAAAATTTGACTCAATGATTTTTAAAATACTAAACTTAATTCCTAATAACTAAAGAAAATGGTTTTTTAATAATAGGTTTTAGAAAAATTTGCTAATGCAATCAAAGATGTACATAATATATTTAAGAATATTAGACAAATAAGTTATGAAAATTTTTGTAATATTTGCGTATAAGTACAAATTGATGAAAAAACATATAGGCATTACATATTTGCTAAAATATTGGTGTAACTAAATATAGTTATCGAAATATTATGAAAATATTACAATGTTGTAAATTAAATATATTTTAAAAATTATGTTTCTAAGGTCTGTAATTTAAAAATATTACGTTAAAAATTTAATGAAAAATAAATAAGCAAAAAAATATATTTAAAATTAAGAATATTTTGTGAAAGAACAGTTGAAAACTTCACTAAATAGTAAAAGAAGATTATTCTATTTAAAACAAAAAAAACTTAACAAATTAAATAATAGGAATGTGTAAAACATAGTAAATTAAATATCATAATAAAAAAATATATATTGAATACCATTTGTGAGGCAAAAAAGGGGAAATCATTCAGAAATAAGTGCACCTATATTTTTCAACAATGTAAATTAAATATTCAAAAATTAGTTGCGTAATTAAATCATGACAAATATGTTAATATAAGAAAAATAAAAGAGTTCCAAAACATTGAAACCATTAAAAATAAGTAATTTTTGCTATGTGCTTCTAGATGAACACAAAGTTTCTTAGAAATTCAAAGGTTACAAACATGTTAACGTAAAAATTTTCAAATAATTAATTGAAACAGGACTATTAAATTAAAGGAATAATTTAGTATTTGATCATTATGTTCAATATATGAGGTAGTTCAACAAAAATTCAATAAAATGTAATCAAAAAAATTTTAATAAAGAAATGAATAAATAAATAAAATTATAATTTTTCAATCGTTAGAAAAAGTGATTAATGAAAATTTGTAAAAAGATAGAAAGATCACAATTGAATATTGTTGATAAATATAAAATATTGAAAATATATAAAACTATTTTCAATAAAGTGTAATAAAAATTGTCAAATTAATTACGAATTGCTTTCCATTTTATAACATTAAAAAGAATAAAGAAAAAATATTAGTACACAATTTCCATGTATTTGAAACAATATTGACAATATCTAAAGAAAATGATGCACCTAAATAGACCTTTCTATAATAAACAATTAAATTTTATTTTAATAATTTCCAATTTAAGAAAATATTTCACAATATTTATATACATTCCAAAAGCCTTATTTTTTTTTCTCTATAGTTAAATATTAAATATTACAAAAATATATCACTTGAAAAATAATTAGTTGAAAATATAACATTCATAAGCTTGTAAAAATATAAAAACATAAAAATGAAGCATTATCATATGAAGGTACAAAAAGTAATTCTAATTTTAACCAACATAGTAAAACTATTCCTAAAGAAACAGACAACAAAAACATCTCATTGGAAATAAAAAAATCAAAGAATTAATAAATATATGAGAACAAATAATTCAAGAAAATCCTTAATCACATACAATCTATATGTGTAATGTTTTTGCAAAAAATATTTTCCATATTCATTGCTTGCTAATTTTGAAATTTAAAAAGATTTACCAACACTTTCTAGAAACCATTTCCTAAAACTTTTAATAAAAAATAAACTCTGCAATTATGAAGTAATACAATTTTTAAATAAAAAAATATAAAAGTTAAGAAAATAGAAAATTAAGGAAACAATATGCAATTTTAGAAATGTTTTTCCTAATTTGTCTATAAAAATATTTAAAAAATATTAAATTTAAATATTTAAATCAGGAAATCTTAATGATCCAAGGCATTTAGATTGCATGATGTAAGCCAAGCAATATAAGAAATTGATCTTGTGAACATAAATGCTATAATATCAATTAATTAATTACAAGTTATTTCAAATTAGTTGGATTAGAAGAGAAACATCAAAGATGTTAAATGATATTTAAATTATTGGTACAAAATATTGAAAGAATTAATATCATTTGAAAAAATTTAAGAGACATAACTATTTTGTATGTAATTAAGATAATCATTATGAATAATGTCTCAACAAAGAGTTTTTTAATTGATACAATATAATTAGCAAACAATAATTATTGAAAATATTAAAGTATTGAAAAAATGTTTAATTTAAAATATTAGTTTGTTAAATAAGACATGCTAACACTAACAAAAAGGTAAAAAAAAACTAAAGGTACATAATAATTATAAAAAGTGTATTTAAAATATTTGCTGAATTTAAAAGATACATTTCAAAGTTCGACAATAAAGTAAGCAAAGAAATTTTTTGTTATTATAATTAAAAATTAATAATATTGAAGCATATATAAAATAATTACGATAATTGAATATTTAATATATGAAAAATCATCCATATTTTAGTTATCAAAATTATCCTCATAAAAAGTGAAATAAGTTTAAAAAAAACTATTTTATTTATAATAAAATTGTTAAAAGATAATGTATATAATGCTTAAATAATTAGTGTACTCTTGCAACAAATAGGTTCAACTAGCTTGCTTGTAATAATGTTTAAAGTTGATATAAAAGGCATCAGACGATCTTAAAATGCCTTCACATATAGATATTTAATCATTTTTGATTTAGATAAAGGAACTGTAAGTAGATTGGGGAGCATATATTTTGCCACTAATGTTTGATCTAGATAATAATAGCTATTAAGATTTATCATTATTTTCATAGTATTGAGTTACGATGCTAACTTTTGTTGTACACTTTTATCTTTTATTAATTTTCTTGGCATTATGATATTATGATTCTTGGCTTATCATTTCATTAAAAATTTAAACTTATTTTTATATTTCAGGTATTTACTACTAATCATTATATAACATTATTTATTTTTGAGAAGTTATATTCCTTGATTTATGACATGCTATATTATTAACTATTTTTTTAATTCCATAATGATTTTCAATTCCATTACATTGATGGTTATATTTTAAGTTATGACACATCAAAACAACTTTGCAAGCATTTTCTAAAATATAGTATGCTTTTTATCATTTTAAATGATTTTACAATATTTAAAATTTAGTCCTTTTCTTAACAATGGCAAATTTTGTATGCTTGAGTGGTACAACAATTTGTTTTTCACAACATTTACAAATAAATTTAACTTCTTAAATTGTTTAAAATTTTTTTGGATAAAAATTTAAGTTTTTACAAATATGTTTGATGAAAACAAAAATGTATAACAAAATTAAACAAAATATAAGATATTATACCTTAGATAATATGATGTATAAAATTTATGTAGATAATATGTAACTAGAAAATAAGTGTTCAAAACAAAATTTATAAAATATAAGGTTTTTTCAAGATAATTAAAAATTTAAATTTATAAAAATATTTCCATGAAATTTTCACAAACATAATTATTGACAATATTTTAGTGAAAGAAAAATCTTATAAAGAAATAATTAAAGAGTGATGGGTGTTCAATACCTCCATGGAATGGTCCAAATAAAAAATTCACAGAAAATCGAATACAAACTTAAAAAGTTGGACAAAAAAATTAAACTAATATAAAAAATTAAAAGTCATTTAATGATAAGTAATTTATGTTGCCAAAAACTAGAGGTATAGTATACTCCATATTTTTTTCGTTAATTTAATCATTAAAAATAAGTAATTTTTTAAAAATATTAAGAACATTTAAATTAGTAAAGTAATAAAATATGATTTAAAAATATATTTAGAATATACCAAATGAAAAAATTTATATAATTTCAATAAACAAAAATGATAATAAAATCTTAATAGTAATCTTTGATGTATGGACAACAAGATAATAAATTTTTTTTATTATACCAATTTATAAGGTAAGGAAGTCTAACACACAAAAGGAACACTTTGATGCTTGACCATACCAAAATCCTTTCCATTCTTTTTTCGCACATGGTTATATTGATTTATTTAGTCAATTTTCTTATTTTTCTAACATTAATCTCCTTCCAGCATTGTTCACCTATCATATCTATAAGTAAAGCTACACAATCATTTAGTATGCTATTTAATTAGATTATTGACATCAAAATATCTTAGCATATTTCTCTTTGTACCAATAACCTCTTTTTTCTATGATTACTTATCATCTATGTTTATCATAATGTAATTGAATGTAGTGCAAGTAAACATTTGTCATATATTAACAAGTAAAGTTAGTTTTGAAACTAATGGTAGCGTATGGATTAGCTCATATTTACTCAAGAAACTTCTCTTAAAATCATGCATAATTTCTCCTTATTTTGTCATCATAACAAAATAATCTAATTCTACTTAACAAATTTTTTCAAAGTAGCTTTGTTAAGGTGCTAACTAGTTGCTTGTTGTTTAATAACAAATTGAATGTCTAACATATTTCATTTAACATGGTCACTAATAAAATGGTTCCTAAAATGAATTTCTTTTCTCTTATACTACTTTATAGGGATTTCAATAAGAAAAATTTCATTCAAATTAATATATTTTTTTGGGAATTTTTGTAAATGTAATCCCATATAATATAATTGCCTTTTCAAAACAAAAACTTTCACAAAAATCCTCCCGATCCTATATATTATAATTCATTTGTTACTAAAGCAATAATTTTTTTTGCATGATCATGAATTTAAGAGGTGTCAAATAATTACTAAATACCTACAAAGCTTTTCATATGTATTTGAGAACCTACATAATCTTTGTAGCCATATCCTATTAAATCATGACATAATTGAAATTTGGGATACAGCAATCCAAAAACATTTGTGTCAAGTAAGCACCAAAACATTCTTTTTATAGTTTCAAGACGCAAATCCATGGGGCATGATTAAAATTCATCAAAAACATCCCACACTAAATTCAATGTTAGGTCTTCTTATTGCTATTTAATGAGCATATCATCCCCTACTATGTAGAGAAATCTATTGTTTCCTTTTTGATGTTTTTTAATAGTATGGTGGGGACTCTTGAATGTAAAAATGTATTTCAGTTTCTTATCCTATATAATAGTATGTTTATTTAATAGTATGTTTAATTAATGGTAGGGTTTAAACTTCTCATTTAAATTTGAGAAAATAGATCACATAACCCATATGTTCATCTCCAATCCAACACAATTAAGCTTAGTAAATCATTCACATCAACCCAAGTTGGTTGATTCAAATATGTATCATCTACATAATCTTTGATTAGAAGTTTAACAACATAGTTCATGATGAACAAAGTTATATCTACATGACCATCCTGAAATAATATTTGAGTAGATATCTACTATGTCATACCAGGATCTTTGTTCATGCTTAAATTCATATAATTCTTTCAATAGCTTATTCACATTATTTTGATGGTTATAATGTCGAATGAAATCCAATTATTCTACATATACTTTCTCTTAAACAACAACATTTAAGAACATGTTCCAAACATCCATTTGGTATTGTTTATGTAACTTGTAATAAGAAAAAGTTAAAAATGGCCTTGTTTCCTTCAACCTTACTATTGGTTCAAGTATACCTTCTATGTTTCATGCTTCCACTTAATTATAACCATTTGCTACTAGCCTTTTCTTATTTTGAATGAAAAGTACAAGATCATTTACTTTTTAATTTTGAGTACACACTTTTTTTGTCACAATAATGTGTTCACTTGGCCTGTCTTTTATTTCCAAAACATTCACTCACAAAAAAGTTGAAACCATCCATCATGGACACGTAAAAAATTTCTTTCCTCAAAGCTTCACTTGTATTTTGTGGTAAAAATTTTAAAAGAGATGCAACATATGTAATTTCTTTTTAATGAATAACATTAGTTTTTACTCAAAATGAGAGGTAACTTAAGATTTCATCTTTAACGTGATATTCATTCTATACTTACACCTTTGATGAAATTATTTCCTTATTTTTGAAGATTTGACATCTCATTCACGTATATTTATTAAGATCAATGGCACCTCTCTTATCCTTGTTAACATACAATTTTAGAAACTAGGAAACCTCACTGATTATGATCATCTCAAACCCTAGAACCAAATGCTTGCCAAATCATTTGCTAAAGTCATAGTTTATTGATAAAAATATATTGGACTAGAAGAATTTAATTAGTATAATCTTTGGTGAATATAATCTAGCCTACCTTCTCATACTAAGATAATAATTAAGTCGAAATCTACAAAGTTTTGTCATACCAAAATCTTTTTTTCATCCAATTTTACTTTTCCAAAACCTTCCACGTCTTCTAAATCTACCTCTTTTTTTATGCATAATTTGTTCAAACACAACTTGAGAAGATTCCATTATGACTAAGTTTTTTTAATAAATTGCTAATTCATTTATCTATTTGAAGAATATTATGTTGAGATAGCTTCACGTAACTTTGTTTCAATTCTCCAATTCCTATCTACTTATTTATGTAACTCTACAAAAAAAAAATATGCCTAAGTTTTCATATTTGGGCTTTATATCATTGAAAGATTCATACTATTTTATTGATAATTAGTTTTGAGATCCTATATCACCAAGGGAAAAGTCAAAGTAGCTTCTATAGTTTTATGGAGAGAAACATTGTATGATGAATAACATAAAGGATGCTAAATTAAGCATTTCGATAGATAATTTAATTATATTTGGTATATCCATAACAAATAAAAGCTATACTGTATTAGTCATTATAAGATACTGGTAGCAAGAAGTTATTTTCTTAAGTTAGTTTGGTGATGTGAAAGAAGATTAAAACAAAAATATTTCCATGTAAAGATGTTAAATTAAACTTATTTGAAAAAAATGTTATCTAGCACAAAAATTCATTTGTTGCCTATTAAGCCAATATTTTTTTTTTGCAAAATTATAGGTCAAATATATGTTGATAAAGTAGTAAGAGTTATGTGGCATTGCAAAAAAAATTATATTACATATGGATTCCAAAGTTTTGTCGTACTTCTTAAAAAGGTTGAATGATGCATGTTATAGTCAACAAATGTTTAACACAAAATTTTAGGCTAAAATTAGAAATCAGTAAAAGAGAATATTTTAAAGATTTAAGTATAAGTTAAAGTTATGAAATTAAGGTTTTGATGTAGCTAGGATACTTATTTCAGTTTTAATTTTTTTTTATACAATAATAATTATTAGACTAGCAAAGAGATAACACTTTACATAGTATTATATAATATATTGTATTAACTATTGTTATACTGATATGAACAAATTAAGAGTACTCTTCTTGATAGAGATGTGATTTTAGAAACTATTAAAAATATCTACAAAACAAGAACATGAATTGAAAAAGAATAGGTTTGATACATGGAAATTTTGAA
This sequence comes from Vanilla planifolia, assembly GCA_023846275.1. NCBI lineage: Eukaryota > Viridiplantae > Streptophyta > Magnoliopsida > Asparagales > Orchidaceae > Vanilla > Vanilla planifolia. The sequence continues at coordinate 1,439,787 of JAIUJO010000026.1, read as the reverse complement.
AAGAAAATTAAGAAAGTGGCCTTTTAAGAAGAGGGTCATAGATTCACAAAGGCATGTTTAATGAAATGCATTATAATGATTAGAAAATGAGGATAATTAAATACATGGAAATTTTTTCCTTTATAGATTATTGAAATAAATTGTTACATTACTTATAAGTAGTTTTGCTATTATCATTAGCCAAAGCACATCATGTTTTTAGTCTTTTAGTTTTAATAAAAGTTTTTGCAAATACTACTTGAATAGCATGGTGGTTCATCCAAGACTGTTTCATGAGGAAAGGCCAATGGGCTTCTTAACATATCATAAATCAAGAAAATAAGGAACACAAGCATCCCATGTTGAATGTACAATGGACAAGTTATACTATCATGTAGCTATTTGGGAAGCAGGGGAAGATAATCTTTATAGGTCGCCAAATATTTTATGAATTTGAATAATTAAATTGTTATGTATAAGGAAGTTTACAAAATATTCAAAAGGCATAAAATTTTTTTAATATTTGTTTAGTAAATGTAAGTTAATTTGAAAATTTTTTTTGAATGTGATGAAATGAAATTTGCATATAGATATTTTTGCGTAAGATCACAAAGACTATAATTTGAAAGAACTAATAATATTGATGAGAAGTCAAATGTGATAGAACAAATGAAAAGAAATCCTAAATAATAATTCTACTTCAAATTGAAATGGATATGTTATAAAAAATACCAACTTTTATTGAAATTAATATTAAATTAATTCTAACTGATTTTGTAAGGAAAAATAAAAAAAGTGCCAAATGATGTTTGAAATATATGAATTATTTATTTAAATAAGTAATGCTTGGAATATTGTTTTATGAAATTGGTCAAAAAAAAACTTTCAAAAGTCACTTGAAATAGAATGTGCAAGAAAATGAAGTCTTTACAATTTTTTTTATTACAAGGGATATCTAACAAAATATAAATTATGTGCCAAATGGGGAGAATTGTGAGAGTAAGAAAGCTAATTACATAGATATTATAGTTAGGAGGAGCGAGACTAATCAGATATGTATGAAAGTGCCATTAAAGAAGGAGAAGGAACAAGTTTGATGAAGTGATTATATGATGCTTTTTTTAATAAAGAAAGGTAAGTCACCCCTTAAAGATGGATTTAACTTTCTCAAAAAACCAATAAAGTTAAAATTCAATATGTATGCCACACAAGGCATTCTTATCATTTATTTGAAAATCCTGTTTCAAAAAACTATTGCAAAAAGTTTATTTTAAATATAAAATTTAATAAGTAAAAACATAATTATATAATTAAAATAACAAAAAAAAATATCACTAAAAAGAACTAAATGTATCAATTAGACCATAGTGCCTGAGTACGACTAGTAGGAAAACAGGGGGTTGGCAACCTTAAAATATATGTAATGTAGGGAAGTTCAAATAAAGCAATAATAATCAATAATTTATTCAATGTGTGATTAAAAATTATATCCATTTCGTACAGCTGTAATAAAAATTGTGGGAGTAAATTTTTCAGTTTATTTGGATAATTATGTGATTTTATGATTCTAATCTCATCCACCTTTTAAAGATACCTATTTTGATCTTCTATCCAATCATGTAATTTTTCAATCTCATAATCCATTATTTATCAACATGTAAGAACAAAATCTAACCATTAGATTATAATTTAGATGTAACACTATAGATCAAATCATAATTTCTAAAAGGTATTTTTAATTCTAATCCATCTAATTGAGAAGTTTTCACTATCGAATGGTCCAAGGGCCCTCTGCTTGAGTAGCTCCAACATTGTCCGTCTTTTAGTTGTTATGATTTTTATAATTTATTATTTAAAAAGTATGGTGGATTTTATTAATTAAATTTTTATTGGATATTTGGTCAAATCGATAAAGTCTTTTACTCATTAGAAAATATTTATAAAAAGGTAAAATCTTGAATAGCATAAACAAATAAAACTATTTATAAAATCTAAAGAAAAATTTTCAAGTCATCATATAGAAACATTTAGTGGTCAATGCTCATTAACCCTTTTTTATGGTTCACATTTTAATTGTCACCTTAATGATCTCTACTTTCTTCTCTAATATAGTGAGATGTTAATTTTTTTTAATTATAATACATTTAATTAAAAAACTTCCGCTTCATTAAGCTTTAATTTAAGTATAAGGCCTTTATGTGTAGTAATTTACATTTTGTGTTATCCAATTATTTTATTCTATTGCCAAGTTTATTTCATTATACGGCCATAATAGCCTCTTTCTATAATTTCATTGTGATGATTTTTCTCCTTTGGAAAAAATACTTTATTTGAACTAAAATAGCACGTCAGTTATCAAAAATACGTTGGAGCAAAGATGGATTATGTTCTCAATTTAATAATTAAAATCAAGTATTGTACATTGCAAAGTTGATGAATTAATTCAAATTAAAAAAATTATATGTATATATATATATATATGTAGTTATATGTTGTATAAATAGAATTTGACAAATTAAGTTTAGAAAATTCAAGTAAAATATGTAAGAAAAATGAAACAGTTGAAGAAAATCTTAAATCATTAAAATTTAATAAAGATCTTTCAAAAGAATAAGTTATAGATGATTTTATAATTTGTGTTAAAACTTAATCTTACCAAATTCATTGAGCCTTTGTAATAAATTTGAAGTCTTCCATGACACAGGATGGCATAAATAATAAATTTTTGTAATAGTGATAAAGAAAGAATTATATCAATCTAAAAGAAATTGTATACAAGACCACTAGATAATGGCATAATTTGAACAAAATAGACTTACAAAAAAAATGAGTTGGTTGATAGTTTGACAAAATTCTAAATTTGTGAACAATTTATTAAATATTGATTAACTCTCTTTAAGTGATTTCAAAGAGGGGAATAATATAAATTAAAAGATTAAAATAAGCATAAATGAAATTGGAGCATTACTCTAGTCATGATGTACATGAAGGTGTTGCTTTAATTGTCATGCATATTACTGTTATAAATAGTTGATATTTTTAACAATTTCTTTTAAAATATTTTTTTCATCACGTGGGAGAGATTACTATGTTGGCCTCTCATTGTGGTCTTTTATTCAATGACCAAGAACTGTGAGCATTACTAATGAATCTTTTTAAGTAAATTTTAATATTTTAGATAGATGATACTTGTGTTCATGAGAAAATTTAAAAATAAAAAGAAGGAATGGTGAAGTTTAATGATAATAATCTTGGTTGGAGTGAAAAATAACCAAGAAAAAAATTTTTAATTTAGTTTTAGTTATTACAAATATATTTTTATTAAAGTATTAAGCTTAATTAAAATCATTTTTTGAAGGAAAAAAACTAAATTTTAGATGAATTAATTATTTTTTGTAAAATATTAAGGTTTTAAAATCTTTATCATATGTTAATCATCTAAAAAAGTACTTTATCCTTGATCATAGGATTAGAAATATTATATCAATAACTTATTACAAAAAGTATTATAATTATTTAGTTTACTAGAAAAACTAATAATATAATTAAAATATTAAAAATGGGGAACCTATTACTAATAATATGGACAATACAAAGTTAGAACATAGCTCCAAAGTATGCTGAGTTGGGCTTATCAGATTGATAAAATAACACAATAATTTATCAAATAATTTGGTTCAATACATAACTAATCATATCATAGGGGAAATCACTTTATAGCAAAACAGGTGACTACTAACGCCAAACAATGCACTTATTAGATGGTATAGGAAACCTCTTCTAAAGCAATAATAATCCATGATTCATGTATTCAATAACTAAAATGTTCATCCATTTTGCATGACTATACTCAAATTTTTTGGAGTGATATTGTCATTTGATCGTGCAATTTTTCAATCAAATGATCATGCTCTCAATAACCTTTTAAAAACACCTAAAAAAATTCATTTTGCTATAATGAAATTTTGTGATACTTTAACAAACATATCATTTGTCAAAATATATATATATTAGTTATTTTTTTGCTTGCATATTTGGGGGGTAGATGTACTCTTGATTTTAAGTTGAACCTTCTAAAAATATTCATCTACCATTTCTTGTATTTGTTAATTATTTTTCATAATTTTCTTAAACTTTTTTATAGAAAGAAAATTAACTTATTTTGAAAGTGTTAACATATTTTAAAATAAAATCAATATTTAGTAAAATTCACTTTTAAAGATTTACCATATTTTTTTATAAAATATATTAAAGTAATTTTACAAAAAATTCTCTAGAATATAATTTTTATTCCGAACAATTCACAACCCTCTTAATGAATAACATTTTATAACATGCATATCATGAAGTTTGGATCTATAAAAATGGGGTGAATTGCTAGGAATACAAATTTATTTTTCTGACAAAAAATATTTAATAATTTAAAACTCTTTTATAAAAAATTTAAATTTAATTTAAGATAATTTATTTTTTAATAAAAATAATTTATTAAAAACATAAAATTAAAATTTAATAAGAACTAAATTATATAGTGATGATATTTAAGTGGCTTAGCTTAAAAAAATCCTACATTGACCCCCAACAAAATCTAGGCAAAAACACTATATAAAGCATTCGACAAAAGATAGCTAGGTTAAATATATAAGTAGGGACATGCATTCTAGACCTCTTCATGACATACAATATTTTTTAAGAACAGTAGAGACTTTTGGTTTTTATATCTAATGATTAGCATTATTTTAATTAGTATTATTTTTTATTTAATTATTATAATTATAATATATATTTTATAAAAGTTATTGAATAAATACTAAGAATTGATAAAAAAATAAATAGATTTTCAAGATAATAAAAGAGAATAGATTAAGTATTTGAGAACCTAATATTTTTTATCGAATACTAATTTTGATAAAATTTAATTTCTGTCTCGTAATAAATATTTAAATGAAACATAATGTTTTAATTAAAATAAAATTAAATTACCTAAAATTAAATTTAAAATATATCACTTAATAGTTTTTCACTCGAACTAAGATGATCTTGATATGATTTCACATTACTCAACCTCTTGAAATTTTCTCGTGAACACAAGTATCGATTTTCTGTAATATGAAAATTAACTTGAACAAATTTATTAAAAACACTTGGAAATTGTTATCCACAAACAAAAAACCACTTCTAGGGATAAATATCATAAAACTTTTTTAATTTTGATACCAAAAAATATAAATTTTTTATAAAAAGAATATTTAAATAATTAATGATAACTCTATATATCTATGTTAGGACTAGATTAGTTCATAATTTATATTTATTTCTTCCAATTTTTATTATCTTTCTTTATTTACTATTACTAATAGTTACTTAGTCAAATTTTTGCAAATTTTTAATAAACTTAACTATTTATTGAAATTTCAAGTAATTAATGAACTAGTTTTTTTTTAATAAAACCACTTCCTTCTAATTGCATTTTATTTGATTTTTTAAGGTCAACTCATATAATTCCTTTCAAATTGTTGTAATTCTCTTTTTATAGAAATTACAAGAAAATGTTAGTTAAGGCACATTTTATTATTTTGTTTACAAATTTTTAATAAAAGATTCATTGTTATGATAAAAATAATTAAAAAAAAAAATCAAAATTTCATATTTAACTTGTTCAAAATGATAATCCTAAACAAATTGTGAAGTTTTAGGATTTTTTCAACTAGATCCTTTTTCCCAATTTATTTAATTTGAGTATTTTAAATTATTTTCTCAAATCTTATTCTTTCTTCCTTTATGTTTAGACTAATTTTTAGTTAAAATTTGTTAATGAAAGATTATATGGATAATACATTATTTTTATTATTAGATTTGGGAGCCTAAGCCGTTCTGCATTCAACTTATTTCTGTGTAACTATGTTACTATTTTGTTTGAATCTCCATGCAAAAGTTAGAAATTTCAATTGGTTATTAGCTCTAATTTTACATGCAAGTCAAATATGATCGGGCTGTACGCAATAGTGCCATGTAAACTAATGATTATAGAATATAAAATGTCAACATACTTATGTATATAAGATCTTCGAACAAAAATATCTCTACTAATAAATTTTCTTTTTTGAAAATGGGCAAGTACACTGCAAGTACTTAAAGTCCCTTAATTCCTTAACTATTGATGCCTTCTTACTAGCTTTTTATTTTAAATCCTTTTTTTTACTAAACCTTTCATACTTTTTTCAAACATAAAATAAATGCTTTTCGTAGTTTATTTTAAAGCAATTTTCTTACTCAGTTGAAGATATGCTCTTATCTTTCACTTCTCTAGCTATCGTATACAAGGGAACTTCATTATTTTTCTTTTGTTTCACATGCGATGATTACTTTTGACTCATTCAAAAATATTTTCAACGCCTTCTTCTAATTGTTATTGCAATTTTTGCTTCATTTTTCTCGATTTATCCATCATAAGTCAACACTAACTAATGCAAAATTTCATAAGTTTTTTTTAAACTCATAATTCTGTTAAATTTAGAAGTATTCAAAAGCTAATGAAGAATATTAATGATTCAATCATTTAATTGTTCTTTATATTTAATTTTTTATTTATTTTACAAAATAATATATGTGGAAAAACATCTTATGAGATTTTTTGTTGAGAATATTAAAAGAAGTTTGTATTATTACTCATACTTCTCTATCAATAGATTTTAAATAATTTGTAAATCTAGTTTTTCAATAGAGATAAAAATTATCACAAAGGAGTGGAGGCTTATTGTTTTACCAATCTTTGGATAAACTTGTTGAAAACATAATTTTAGCCTTGGATCTCTTAAAAAATTTCTTCTTGCCAAAAGGGAATTTTATTATGTCATCAATTAAAGTTTTGTTCAATAAGGCATTGGTGAAAAATAAGAAATATAAATTTCTACTTCTTATAAAAATATTTAAAAAAATAGTTTAAAAGTATTTTTCAAATGTTTTGAATAAACTTCTATGATGACTTTGTATAAATGTCAAATTTAACTTAAAAGATATTATTTTTTAAAGTAATAATTTTTTAAAAAAGTTATGAAATAGAAAAATCAATAAGAATTAAAATGTGCACAAAGATTTTTAGCTTATATAACTTAAAACAAATATTCATGCACCCAAATTAAAAATAAGTAATAACAAATACTCAATATGAGCGGTTTGCTAAGAGAATGGTAAGGTAAACTGTTACAACAATGAAACAAAAGAAACATGAAACTACAGCCTTACAATGATGTAAAATAACAATAGAAGAAACATAATAAGGAAAAGAAAATTAAAAATGGTTAAAGAGGCATAGGCAACTTAATTAAATAAATTAGGAATAATAAATATATTACATTGTTGATTTGTGAAGAACACCAGTTTTAAGAGTTTTAAGGCTAAGAGAAGTAGTTTATATAAGTTAAAAATGATCACAGGATGCAAAAGGTCTTAAATGTCATGGCTTGAAAATTTTTGTAAGATACACGAAAGAATCATTAATCCGAATAATTCAAAAATTCGATTATTCATAGACGTTTTCTATAAACTTAAAGTACTTACCAAATGGCCAAAATTACTTTTTTATTCATACTAATTTTGTATTTTTAATAAAAGAATAATCATTTAAATAAAATATTCTAGCAGCTTAAAATAATTACTAAAATAGCTATTTTGAATGTGTTTCTTGATTAAAATGGTTTAGACTATTTGATTATGAAAAGTACAAGTTCAATGGATAAAATTTTATTGGTGTTATTTAGAAATATGATTTCATTAGGATCATTAGATTTGTATCATAATCGATCGACTGGATTTCAATCGTCCATGTTGAACAAACATAGACAGCATTAATGTGAACTTGCATGATCGAATGGAGGATATTATTTATTTTTATACAAATGTAGAGGTGATGGGATCATTTAATCATGAAATTATGTTACCAAAAAATTTTGGTTACTACTACGATTCGAAAGGATAATGTATGAAAATATATCTTTGATTGTCCTACATTGTGAAGGGAAACAATTGTTTTGTTTGCAATGCTTTGCATTATCCTCTAACACGACTTATTCAGTGTTGGCTACCCTCTAGTTCAGTCGACAAGTCATCACCCATGATGCTAGTGGCGAACTATACCCTACATATCAGGATACAACAGTAATAAGCTGATCTAGGAACTGTATAAACTATTTTCACAATCCAACCTAGTGCTGTAGCTAGTTGAGAAGTCTATGGACATGCAGTCGACACCCTTTAATGACATCCAACATGATTTAGGCACTGTTGAGACTAATTGTTCCTATTACTAAAAATTAGCATTTTTATTTACTAATTAATTATTAAAATTGAAATATACATTTTGTAAAAGTTATTGAAACAACACTAAGACATAACTAAAAAAGATACTTAAGACATCACGGAGAATAAATTAAGTAATGAAACGTGTAATGTAAGTGGCTCCTTATTCATTTAGATCAAGACACGCAAAAGTATGACATTTTTGTGAAAACATACTTTATTTTCTTATATCAAATTATTATTTTAGGCATATTTTTGTTAGACTATTTAGGACCGCAAACTATTTTGACTAGGAATAATAGCTAAAAGAATAGCCATTTTAAAAGCATAAGCACCACAAACTCTTGTTTTAAAAACATTGCTTCGTTTAGTATATTTAGATAATTAGAGACATGCAATACCCTTTTTGTAGGATAAGCATGAGCATAGTAATCTTATCTAATTTTTGTTTGGCTATAATTCGATATTATGATGCATTTTTTATTAAAAAATAATATCATTGATTTTCTTTTCAAGAAGCTTTTGCTTTCCTACTTTGAAAAATATTTACATGCTTGTAGTTGTTATCTAAATAGCAAATATATGATCTACATTGATTATGATAGTGCTGTAGAGACAAAAGAGAAAAACTATTCTACATAATCACCTAAAAATTTGATGTTTACACAATAGTATCGGTTCTCACACACAGGACGAGATAGTGTTTCTTGCTAGTAGTAATTTAGATTAACTATAATATTTCATAAAACATTCTTAATATATCGAAATCATGTTTTACTTCAGTCTTTTATGCTCAGTGCAAAACATCTTTCTAACTTTCGTATTTATAATTGCTCTTTTTTGTACCTATATTTTGATTTGTTTTTAAATAATGTTAAGTTTTTTAATATTTTAAGAATTTGTTAGTTCATTATTTTTTATGATCTGAATATTGAACATGTTTTGTTTGCAAAAAACATTTTTGTTTGCATTTTGAAAAATTATGTTGAATAATTTAATGTGCATGCAAATTAGGTAAACCTTACTACATACTTTTCTATTTCTAAAAAATTTTTAATTACATTATTTAATAAAGTAATATTATTTTAATTATTGTAGAAATTTATGGACCTTCTTGTCATATTTGATGTGTCTTAACATCTATTTTAAAGTTTTTTACTTTAATATTTCTTTTTTATTTAAATTTGATATTCTCTATTAACTTTGTGACACTTCAATTTATTTTGGATAATTTTATCACATAAGTTTATCTTATGAAATGTCCAAAAAATTAGATATTTTTCCTTTCAAAGTTAACTTTCTAATTTCATTGATGCAGTTCATATTTTTCGTTTAATGAAACTATTTTTATTGATTGTTTCCACTATTTTTATTAATTTGAATATTTAGCGATGAAATAAATTTTTATGTCCATACTCAAAGAATTTGATTAATATTGGTTTTTTCATTAAGCTTGGATCACATAAAATTATTTTTCACAAGAAAATACTTAACTTTAATATTAAACTTTTTTAATTATATTAAATATATTTGAAGACATATATTTGTGCATTACATATTTTTTAAATTTTAATTTCCAAAAAAATATATGTTTTGACAAGCGAAAAGACGTTTGTGTGCATTTTTCAAAGGAAAAATTATCACTAAGATATATAAAACAAAGTAGTAATATACAAAATTAAATTTGTTAAAACTTTTCACAAAGCAAGTTGCCCAAAGCTATGCTAATAATGAATAATAAATGAAAACTACTCTTTAAGAAAATAAAGATGCATAGAAAAGCAATTGAATATTAAGATCCTTATTGCTGAAATGTTGCACTAAAAAGTTCTTAATAAATATGTTCATAAAAGTAAAAAAATATGAAATTAAAAAAATTATGAAATATCATGTAAAGAAAAATGAAATAAATTTATTAAAGCACTTATGCATAACTTGTTGTTAAGTATTTTTTGGTAACTCAATTGTACATATTATTTTATTAAAAATGTTTAAAAATGAGAAAATGAGTAAGGTAATAAAAAATTTTTAACATTTAGAAACATTTCAAGTATATTGTTAAAATTGTAATTTTTAAACAATAATTATAACTAATATGTTGTTATAAAAATGTGAAGTTTAGAGCAATTAACAAAATATAACAATTAAGGCATTTGCAAAAATGAACGTTGAAATACAAAAATTACAAAAAAAAAAATATAAAACCCAAAATAGAGGACAAATTATAAAATTACAAAAACTTTGTAAGTTGAAAAAGTTTAAAAATTATGCCTGTAGCCATAATAATGATAATAAACTAGCAAAATGTAAAATATATGGTTGTTAGATAGCAAACATAGTTAAAGGTTTAAAATAAATCGAGTGACATCTTAATGACAAACTAATTGCAAAAACTTATTTGGTTTTTATTTTTCAAATAAAAAATACATAAAAAAATTAAAAGAAAAATATCTTGTGAAAAATAATTTTAAATGTTCAAAGGAATTAGCATAATAATATAATAAGGTTTTATAATAGAAAATATTTTCTATTGTATAATATATTAAAAAAACGATTGCAATACTGTTTAAATGATATTATGGGATAAAGAAATATTTTAAAAAATAATTAAGCTATAAAATAAATAATTTAAATAAGTATTTAAATATTCTTACATTATTTAAAATTTGTTGCTTAAAAATAATAAATGAAATATAAAAATGCATCAAATTAGTAAGATAGTAAAAAATTCTTAACATTTAAAATTAATTGCATAACACAAAAAATTAAACTTCTATAATATATAAGAAATATTAAAAATTATGTTTAAGGAAAGATTTGTTTTATTTTAAATCAGTTTCACTAGCTTGTCGTTATAATTAAAAATGTCTAATGATTAAAATGAATTATGAAATATTAAATAATAATTTCAAAAAATCATCAAGATAGCCAAATCATTAAGATATGATGATGTTAAAAATACTTATGTGGTCCAATATCAAAATACTTTGTTAAAAATTAAAGATAGCTAAACTTTAGTAAATATGTAAAATTTTTCAACATGATAAAAACTTAAAAGAAAAATAATATGATAGCACATACTCAAATTGCTAAAACTTAAATCCACAATACATTTACCAAGCAATCCTCATAATAAGAATTATAAAACGTTTACGAAAATCAAATTAACAATTGAATGGAAATGGAAAATGTTGAAACTAGTTTACATTGAAAGTTAAAGAAGTTGTGTAAGATTGCAAAAAAAAAAAAAAAAAAAAATACAAGCATTTTGCACCTCTTTAATCATTCTTATAATAAATATAAAGAAAGTAATTTACTGCATAGATTAGCCCTTCCTTTAGTCTATCTTATTTAATATTGGGTTTTTAGAGATGTATTACGATTAGATTGTGCAATACATTTGAAAAGAACATTACAAAACAAAGGCTAATGATAACTCATGCAATAATTATTCACCCAAAAAGTATTAAACAAAATATATTTAAATTGAAATAATTAGACATAATTTAAGAGTCAAAAATGATTCTTAACAAGATATTAAAGAAAGATAAACCTTCAACATATTAAATAGAATACCATTGCATAATAATTACAAGAAAAAAACTCATGTACAGCTAAGTTTAACTAGAATATAAAATATCATTCGCATAAATTATAAAAAATTATCTTTCTCAATTTGTGATGAATATATCATTACCCAAAAAACACCCAAAAATGTAGAATGATTATGAATTATAAAGCTTTCATTAACAAAAAATTAGTTTTTTTACTACAACAAAAAATATTTCTAGTTTTTAAAGAAATAATTTTAGCACAAATGATAAATTTTATAATTAATTTTAAAAATTATAGTTTGTATTATAATTAAAATATTGAAATTTAACTTTTATGTTTGATCATTTAAAAGAGTATTTTGATAATAGAAGTTTGAAAACTAAATTAAAACAACAAAAATTATTAAAATTTAAAAACTAAGCATACAAGATGTTAAAAAAATAAACATTCAAAACATTACGTTTAACAATAATGGAATTTATATTCAAATTATAAACTCGTTCAATTCAATATTATAATTAACTAAAAAAACAACAAAAACGATCAGTTAGATTATATGACATCATAGTTTTTTAATTGTTTTTGTGTATTCATGGAAGTTACGAAGAGCTTACCTTGTTAAAAGAAGCTATAAAAGACACAAAAAATATAAAATTCCAGAGGTAATGAGTCAATTAATTCTTTTAGTAAAACAAATATTAATATCTAAGTATAAATTTTTAAGTAACATGAAATTGATTGATATATTTACACAATTTAAGAATATAGAAAACTAAAAATTATGAAATTTAAGAATATAAAATATTGTCTATATTTATGTGAAAAAATAATTATACCAGGATAAGAATGTTAAATATCTATTTAGAAAAAAAAAAATTAAATATCTCAAAAATAAAAATGATTCGAATAATTAAAAACTATTAGAACATTTCATAAAAATATAAAAAAAATCAAGTCACTAATATAGATGAAAGTATTAGAAATGAATTTTGAATGTTAAATGTTATTTGTATACCTCATAAAAAATTATTATATTTTAAAATTTAAATTATAGAATATTTTCATAAGAAGGTTTTAACAATTTGATGAATAAATATTATGTAATTAAAAAATAACTCTGTTATTACACAAGACAATAGAAAGGACCCCATTTTACCTCACTGCTTGGTTGGAGTTAATATGAGAAAACACTCCGTTCTTATGCAGGGCCACGTAAGTGGCACCTCACAAAATTGTGCTACATCTTTTATAGTGGCCACGTACAAATAATGTTGTGAAGAGAGAGTAATATATGTTTACAGAATTACCACAACACTTGAAGAAATAATTAAAAAAAAATTGTATAATATATAATAAAATAATATTTCTCTATAACTAAATACTATGAAAAGATGTTGACAATATACTGTATGAAACTTCAAAGTAATAGAAACTATTGATGAAGTAAAATTGTAAATATAATAGCAATCGATCGAATAAGATAAAGGATGATACCATAGTGATACAATAGTGAAAAACACATTCAACTTCTTTGTTCTAGTTTTACATGTAATATTACTTAGTAATAGATTCATTTTCATATTCATTAAAAAATAACTTGCATTTATATGAATAAAAGGAATATACATAATTCATGAAATTTAAACAATTAAAATCCCATTCTTAAAAGAATCAAATTGGCTATCATGCTCCTAAGATAATCATCATACTACCATAAACCTAAGATCCTACTCAATAATAGCTATTATGTTTAGAATGCTGCCATCCAATCTATGTCTTTTTGCATATCTTAATGTATTATATTTATATGAGGTATACAATATAATATAGGATTAGAGAAATCTACCCAAACGAATTCTTTAACTTGAGAAAAAATTGTATGATGTAAGTTTGTAACATATAATACATTGCATGAGAAACTTAAGATGGTAATCATGAATGATTGTATATGCTTGAAAAGAAGACCAAAAAAAAATTAGTATTAAAAAGAGTAACATTTGTAACAAATGCCTAATTCCTTAAATAAAACCAAATATAAGTCCATATCATAAAGGCACTACATTAATAATGAACTAGGACAACAAAAAGCTATCTATATGCTATTTGTAAGATCGATCAAACTTGTGCAACTATGTTGTATACTCTTAAGACAATGCAAATTTCAATACAATTAATGTTATTTTACTGGTATGCCATAGAGATCACATAAGTACACATAAGTTAGCACACTTATAATTTAAGTTCTCAACACTTATCATCTGATTGCAAATTATACATTGATAAAAATGTTATTTTATTTATATGACACTGAAAGCTTTACATCTCATATTTAATATTGCTTAGGTTTATCCTAATACAATCTTCTAATGACATTATTGTATGATACATATGACATTATTTTGTATAAATCTCTAATATTACACACATTAATGCGCTTCTCTACTAGGTACTTAATGTCAAAAGATGATAAGAATATGAAAATTATACAAATAGTGAAATTGATGCAAATCTGTTATGGTCACATTAGACTTACGTTTCATTTAATGCCATGCATGTAGATTGTATCATAAGATAGTTGAAAGCCAAAAATGTGAAAGGCATAGGTAATATGGAATCTTACTACTTTTGCAAATTAAAATAGTTGATCAATTTAACAAATGAAATCAATATAACAAACATCTATATGTATATAACATGTGTGAAATGCATGCTTTATTGCCTCCCTAATTAAATATTCATGAGTAATATAATGTAGCCATATTTGTTATATAAAAATAAAGTGATATGTTTTATAACTCTAACTAAAATAGAATGCACATGATGAATCTTAAATTAGGAAGTAGTCCACCAAGTGCTAAAGAGATGACTCTGTGATGTGCATCATTGCAACACTTGAGTAAAGTTGCCAACACTCACTGGCTTATTTATACAAGTGAATTACACGTTGGAAAACTTGATAAAGCTTTTCAAATTATTTATCAATGTTTGATTTTGAGGTGCATGATTCGAATGTCATTCAAAAAAATTATTAATAAAAATATGATTCATCATGAAAATGGTGCACAATCAAGTGCTCAATAGTTTGAACTATTGCTTTTCATTCAAACAACTTCATTTTTTTATGTAAACATAATATTTATTAAAATAATGTGTATCATTAAATAGATTTAAAATTATTAAAACTATCTTCAATGAGTAATTATAACAAAAAGTGTCATAATGATAAGTATATAAAGAAATAAAAAAACTTAAGCAAAAAACATATGATAATTATTATAAACTATTTAAAAAAATTAAATATTTAATAAGCATAATAAGAATTTCTTAAAAATTGAAAAAACCTTAAATTTGAAATAAAAAAACAAATTAATAAGAATACACAAGTTATTAAGATATTAGAACGCTCAATATATTGAATGTTATGTGCAAAATATATTTATTTGGAAATGTTCTCAAGATGTAGTGTGCAAAAGAATCAGTAAACGAGATCATGAAATTAATATAAGAAACTACAATGTTAGATCTTAGTTACATACAAGTGACTTGAGTGGGCATGCTTTATATTGCTATAACATGCCTTTTAAAGAATTATAAATGCTCGAGGGAGACGTAAAAAGTACTAAAGCACATATGAGACTATTGATTATTGAATTTTCTTTCACAGTTATATTAAATTTATATTGATAACTGACTTTTATTTCTTTACTCTCATATTTGAGTTTATATTTTTTTTTACATATACTGTGTTACTTAAATGCTTTTTACTGCATATGCATAAGGCTTCCTTATTAGAAATCTTAAATTGCTTTAATTATTTGTGCTATTTTTATTGACATAATATTTTATATTTTTTTACATATTTATTCCATTGAAGTTTTAAACATTGATTTTTTTTCATATATTGTAAAAATATCTAATTTTTTAGATATTTTATTTACATTAAATAAGCAAAATTTTAAAATATTATTCAAGAAATGACTTCAAAATGCTTAGTAAAATGTTTTATTAAAAATATTCTTCTTATTAGATAATATAGAAAAAATTGTCATAGGAATTAAAGCATGGATTGAAGAAACCTAAAAAAGTGAAAAATGTTATAATTAAATTGTGAACTATTAATGTATTAACCAAAATATGTTAGTATAAGAGAAGGATCATAAATGTAAGGAATAAAAATATATAAACTATTCAAACGCAAAAAAATCTAAAATATGTAGATTTATTTGAACAGTATGTGTTGAAGGTTATTTCTGTTTATATGACAATACTTCAAAATTATATTTCAAATTGTTGTTTAAGAACGATAAATGAGTTATTATAATTTAAAAACATAGAAATTTTGTACAAATTATAACCCATTAAATAAATATCTTAAGAAAAATAATATTATGTTTTTATAAACTACACAAAAGTTCCCAAAATTCGCAAATTACTTTCAAGATTTTACATATTTTTTTAGTGTTTTTTAATTTCTTAATTTAATTTAGTTTTTAATTTTCAAATTATTTAACATATTATGTTTTGCTTTCAAAATTTATCGAAGTTATGTTCATGGCAATTTTGAAATAATATATATTTTTAGTTATTTTACATATTTTTAAAGTTATATTTTTAAATTTTATTTTTTGATAGTATATTTTCATTATCCTTAGTTTTATGCAAATTTCTTTGATATGTTTCACAAACAATTTTAACATTTCAAATATTAAATATTTTATATAATTGAAAATATATAATTGATATTTGTTTCTTATTTTGATTATTTTAAATATTAAATTTAGAAAATATCTTTTACTTCTTCATTATAATATTTTTTTTATATTTTTGTTTCAATATAAAGCATGGATAACTCAATTTGCTTCACAATTTATATGCATTTTTATGATTGTAGAGATTCTTAAACACATTAAACATTTAGTAATATTTCCACTTACAGCAACTTCTTATTTTTTTTCAATATTCATAGAATTTTATAGAAGAATTTCTTTCACAAAGTATATGGAGTGCTTTAGGAACTTTAATCCTTTTATTTCATCTTTGAAAATTAGCTTCAAAATATTAAAATTTATGTAAAACTAAAGAATTAAGAAAAACATGTTGATAATTTAGGTAATATAATATTGATAATAATTATAAAAAACTAATTATTTACTTATATGTTTTAAAAATTTTAAAATATCTAAAATAATTAAAAGGTTCAATAAAAAGATAAACAACAATAACAAGATTTTTAATGTTTTTAGAAGATTGTATAATAAAAAATAGTTAAATTTTTTGGCCTTTGAATGGGCTTCATGTAAGCTTCAATTTGAGCAAAATCATCAAAACTTTTTATAATGTTTTATTATTTCTAAATTTTCTAATTTGAAATTTTCTTTTAACATTAAATTAAATTAATCTATTATCAAATATTGAAATTTACAAAAATTTATTAACAAAGAATTATGGGAGCTTAATAGGCAACCTAAAGTATTTACTTTAAAATATATTATTTAAAAACTTTTGCAAAGAGAATAATTACTCGAAATGATATTTCAGTGAATTTTATTAAGAGTGCATCTTCCAATAAGTCATCACTCTTTTTTGGTCAATATAATCTCTATTAGAAGACTAGGATTACAATTCACTTTATAATAATAGGTAAGGAATATGAGAAAAACCTTAAATTATATTCGAATTTCATTTTAAAAATATTCAAAAGGTGTACCAAAGAACCTAGAATTGTTCAAAACTTGAGAAGTTTGAATTAAGAGTTCTTAAGGAAGGTGTCAAATATGTTTTGGCTAATGAGACAGTTCTGTTTCTTCTCATCAAGTTAGAGTTTAAGAATGTGAATGAGATTCTAGTGAGTTTTCATTGTTTTGATGTTCCTTTTGTTAAAAGAAAGAGGGCATCAATTTCATTTAAGTATGTCAACCTCTTGGTTGCTATTTTGCCACTTCTCATTCTCTACGACCCATCAAAATGACAGACTTATTGTAATTTAATTTCTTTTTGCCAACCTGATAGTAGTTTTGGCTCCTAGATGCCCATGGTGGGAGAGGTAATGTCTGCTTAATGACCTATGAAAAGATTCCAACAGTTACCATATTAAATAAGTGACAACTTCAATCAGATATGACACTAAATTGAATCGATCAAAATAACTTGAACGTTCCAACCAATTGGAAGAGAATTAATAGATTCTTCTTTGAGAACGGTTCATCCTTCGTGAACCTTAAGATAAAGGAAACACAGAAAGGTACATTTGTCGTTAAATAATTTAAAAAAGATATGACGACACATAATTATGAGTTGTTTAGAATTCTTTTCAACGAATCTTTTAAAAGAATAAGAGAAACAATACTCTAATGAAGGATTACCAAAGCTAAAATTTTAATGATGCTTAGGATGGATGTGGAGATGGCCTATGGGCATGTGAGATGGCTTTCATGTTATCACAGTTACTAAGCATGGGTTTTACGATTGATAAACAAGATTTTTCATTTTTATTACTCTTATTTTTATTGTTTAAAAATTTTTATTTTAAGTGGACAAAAGAATACGTTTCATTATTAGTTTTATCCCTTAAAATTCCATTTCGAAGTACATTCTTATAATTTTTTAAATGGAAAAGCAGTTTATTATTTATATTGGAATAAATTCAAATAAGGTAATATAAGTTATTAGTTAGAAAATGTTAAAAATTGAATTACACTAATTTGTCTTATTTATAATTTTCAATTATTTTGTCAAACATTAACCAAAAATTTTATTTAGGAAATTTAAAATCTTTACAAAATAATATTATAGATGATAGAGTAATAAAAAGCAGTAAAATATGATGAACAAAACTAGTGGGTAAAATTACAAATCAAATATTTTTAAAAAAATTTATTTAAGCCTTAATATCGTTATCAAAATAAAAGAAAAAAATCATAATAAAATTATAAAAATGGTAAAAGAGAATGTTAGTTTTTAGAAGAAATTTTGTCACAAAAGTTTTCTAAATAATACTAGTTTAAAGGTGAAATGAAAACAAAGTTTAAAATATTATATGTGAGTAGTGCATCAAAAAATTAATGTTATAATAAGACAATAAAAAAGATTTGTCTGACAAATTGGTGTGAATATGGCAAAGTAACAAAGAAACTTTCAAATAATCAATATGCATTAGTTTGAAATTATGTCATTAAAATAGTAACATAAAAAAACTTAGTGCTTGCATAAAAGATAGCAACAAATTTACATTTTGATGACTTTGTGCATAATTATCAATAGAATATCTTTTCTTTAAAAAAATATCAGTTGATTTTTAACGAATATAAAAAGATACAACAAATAAAAAAGATAATGATATAAAAAATGTTTCAATTATTTAAAAGAATGAGTGTTACAAATCAATGATAAGAGTCTATACAAATAAATAACTTACAAAAGAGTACAACAAATTGAAAACTATAAAAATTATTTTTTGATAAAGTACAAGAATAGAAATTATTTTTTTTAAATAAAATGCTTAAAATAGTTATAGATATAAAGATAATTAAAATGCACTACATTGATCAAAGTCTTTGTAATGCTAATTTAACCAATACTTTTTGAAATCAAATGAATTATATAAAAATAAGTGAAAATAAAATTTTTCCTTAAGAAAATTAAAAATCCATAATACTATATATATTTTTCTTATCTTTCAAGAATCTAAAAATCCTGAAAAAAGAATGGCAAATACAAAAAAAAATTGTAAAATTTTAAGGCTAGTATTGTCAAAATGGCAAACATTTTTTTAAAAAAAATTCAATTTTAAAAAAATTATTTTAATGGATAAATATTTCAATATATTGATAATAATGATATTCCAAATTTAGGGCATAAAAACTATATGACTCAAATTTAAAACATAAAACATTAAAAATGAAAAAAATAAAAATATTGATAACTAAATTATAACATGTTAACATAAATAAAAATAGTATGAATAGAAAAAATATATGATTTTGTTAATATAAAAAATTGAAAGTTTTAATACAATATGAAAAGCATGTCAACACTAATTATGTGCGTAAATGTGTTACATATTCTAGATTAAGTACCTTAAATATGTTTATTAATTATTGTAGCTACACTGTATGCATTGACTAGTAAGAGAAAACATTTTGTAAAGTATGATCTTTCCTTAACTAATAAACAAGGTTGAATTGTGTTTGATGGAAAAATAGTACAAAAATGAACATTTGAATTGTATTATACGATTTGTTGAAGTTGAAAATATGCGAAATTAGAAGTGGTAGCAAAATTTAGAAGGTACATGGTTTTGGATTTGCCTATAGATTTGAAATTAATTTGTGGGATGTGTTTAATGCATAATGATAAAAGGGGTTATAGGAAAACTATGCACTAGTTGTACTCTCATCATTTCATATACTTTCCATAAAGAAGGAAGCTATGTTTCATCTAGTTTTGTGAGAGCTTTGTAGAGTTTTAGGATTTGTTACAATTGAAAAATAATGGATTGAAAAATAATGCTAACAAATTACATCAAAAGACTTTTCACTTAATTATCGTCATTGTACATGTGATAAAATTTAACTTTTTTGAAGTTTAGTTGTTTGAGTTGATTGAGGTAACTTAGCATCATCTTGTTAGCACTAATGCCACCTTGTAATATGTTTGCTGCAACCTTTCCAATTGTATAATGATTTTTATGATCCTCAGGTTCTTAAAGACTAGTCATCCCAACTTTTTCGCCAATCCATCTACTTCGATGTCTTATTTTGTAGAAAAGTGGTGATTGAGAAGATATGGTGCCCATAAAAGTTTAAGAAGAATTTCATACCTAGTTAACAAGCAAGAATGGCAAATGCTAAACACGTATAGTCCTATTTGGAAGGAAGAGTGGATGGACATGTACAATACAAAACAATAGAAGAGAGTTGGAAGGACTTGATCAATAAGAAGGAGAGGTTAAATGTACTAACATGACGACAAACCATAAAGAATAGTATGTGGATTATTTTGTTTAATAGAGCTTATCAAATAAAATAATGGTGCCAAAATGCAACACCTTAAAAGTGAATTTTCTAGGATAAAGTTTGGGGATCACAAAGTTTAATTAAAAAAATCATACATTCTTAAGGAGATAAAACAAAAAGTGTGCTAATAAGAAAATGTATTTTGAATAGTACGAGCTTTCCTCAGTTGGTAAACAAGGCTACATGTGTGTTGGATTGTATTATTGTACATGAACAAGCATTGAGATTTTCTTGCATTATATATTGTAGTTGAAAATGGGTAATGCTTGAAGCGTAAGCAAAACTTAAAAGCTGATTGGCTTCTAATTTACTTATAAATTTGATTTGAATTTGTAAGATATCTTTAATATGTAGGGATATCTGGGCATCTAGGAAAGATTTATGCCTTTAGTTGCATTGGTATCATTGCATATACGAATGCAAGAAAAGGATATTATGTTCTATCTATTTTGATGAGAGCTTTGTAAAGTTAAAAAAATTTTACATCTTTAACACTACATGCAACATTCCAATCTTTCATGTTAATAAGTAATGGTAAATATCTAAAAAAAATGTACTTAAATTTTAATAACAGTTTTGTCAAAATTGCTAAAGTTTTTTAAAAAATAAATTTTTTGAAATTTGTTGTAATAGATCAAAAATTTTAATTACAAAATGTATAGATAATAATGATATTTATAATTTTGAGCAAAGAAATTATATGATTTAAATGTAAACCATAAAATAATAAAATGATAAAAAATAAAAATATTTACAGCTAAATTATAACATTTCAAACTATATGAAAAATTTAAAATTTTAAATACATTTTGAAACAATGTAAAAAGAAATTTTCTACAAAAACATACAAATTATTTACGATTAAGTGTATGAAAGTATTTTATTACTAATACATCTATTCTAAAAGCTTTTCTTAAAAATAATTCAGGTATTGAAATTTGTTTATCATTTTAGCAATAATTAACTAAGAAGAATTAAAGTTATAAGAATAAAAAATGAAAATGTAGAAAAAAATATGTTGTAAGTGTAATGCAACAATTAAAATGTTCAAAACTTTTACATAATATATTAAAAAATGATTCATTGTTAAAGTAAAGAATTGAAGAAAATTAAAATATAAAATTTTGTTAATGAAATAGAAACTTTTCTAAGTTAAAAACCTTTTGCCTGACTAATTTACAAAAAAAATTCTTTTAATGAAAATGTTCAAGTGTTTCAAAATATGAAATATAGCATAATAAATTACTTCAACATCTACATAGCAATATTAACTGCATAAAAAGTATATAAATGGTCTAGAAATGAAAAGAAAATTTTTTATTAGCAAGGAATCCTAAGGAAAACAAGAATACTAGTAAGCTAAACATAAGCTTTTTGAAAAACAAGATTAATAATTATTATAACATATTCAAATGTTTCCTCTTAAGAAAACTATTTAAAAGGACATTGCATTCATATAATTGGGACTAGTTCAAGCATTATGTTAAATGTAGTTTAGAACACACATGTTTGTCAAGTAGATCATGCCACTTATTGGAAAAGTGAAACTCAGTGTGCACAAATGTTGTATGAAGGAGTGGTCTATAGTTTTAGGAATCATTTGGGATTAGAAAGGTAAAATTTTAGAATTTCTTGCCTTATTTGATATCCATTGCTGTACTTTGGAAGCAAGTGTCTTTTCAATCACTAGTGTTTTGGAAGTATGAATGACTATTGGCTTACTAGTCTAGTGATAGAACTGGTCTACATCACATATCTTAGAATGATCCTAGCTCTCTAAAAACTTCCTTTAAAGTCAAAGAAATAATACTTAGCAAATTAACATGTGTTTGAAGCAATGAAGATGGATTGGTACTTCGTTTATAATGAGGGTAACCAAAGAACTGGAAAACGTACAATGATAATTGGCCAATAAGATTACAAATAAACATTATATTGTTCTGATATTACATTACAATGTAGGGCAATACTGAACATGGGAAAAATACAATTACCTTACATTCATAATTAATAAAATGAATAAAGTTTGCGTTTTTGTCAAAAATGATGAGATTCTAAATTGCAAAAGCTGTTATGCTACTGTTAAAATGCCATAAAAATCTTAGTAGATAATTTTTCAATTGCTCCTTTGCCATCACATAGTAGTTGAATTATTAACTACATTTTCTTGATATTGTATATATATCATTTTTAAGAAGTTGAGCCAAAAGAAACATCATTCACAATGGTACATCATTAAACTTGAACAACTATTGCTTCATTCTTTTACTAGGTAAAGATGGTACTATTTATTGTTGGTTCATAAACAACAGTGTTGGTACAATGTCTTTGATTTTTTTCCATTAGCTAATTCATTAAACTATTATGATTACCAAACTAGCAGAATCACTTCGGACACTCTTGAGCCTTTTGCATCAAGATTTTGACACAATTCTCATAGGTGCATCTTGCAATATGTTTCATAAACCTTATGTATGTTGAATGAACAATAAGTGCATAGTAATGTATGAGACCACTTTTTGTACTTTTTCATTTGAAAATATATAGCAACTATTTTTCTAAAAAAAGTTTTTATGACCTTCTTTTTAATTATACATACGATTGATATTGAGATGGCATATATAATTGGTATATGCTCTTGGCTCCCATCAATTTTATATTTCAGTTTGATATTATGACGGGTGTCAAGTCTTGATTATTCATTGTATTTAGCATCTTTCATTTAGGATTAGTAGTTCAACATTTAATTTGATAATAAGTATGCAAGGTTATTTTAAGTGTGTAAATTTTTGTTATATCACATTAAGAACTTCTTTCCTTTTATTTTATTTATAATTTCATATTTTTCACTTTTTTTAACTAGACAATTATTTTCATTTCTAAAATTTCATTACACAACTCAAGCTTTATTAGCAAAATTAAACTTTTTGACTATGTCATAGCCTATTTCTCCTTACATTTTATCAACATTTTATTCTTATAATGTATTTATTATTTTTATTTATTAATTAATATTTTCAATCAATTTAAAGAAAAATATTTGTGGACTTTAGATTTAAAAATTTTTCTAGTTAAATATCATATTTTAAACAAAAAATATAAAATATTGAATAAAATTAATGAACTATGAAAAAAGAAAACCATACAATTAAATTATACTTGGCATATTAAAAATTGTTTTTAACATCTAATGTTAAAGATTAATCAACAAAATAATATTGAAAACTTTGTTAGTTAAAATTAAAATCTGTTAAGAAAAATGAACACATAAAAATTAGAAAATTTTATAGTTTTTATAAAGCTCAAATATACGTGTAGTTATATCATGAAAAAAATCTTTTATCGATAGAAGTTAAAAAAATTAATTATTTATAAAAATTTTAAAATAATAATCTAATAGGGACTTGAGTGTTGATAGTACTTTTATGAACACATAAAACATAACCCAAAAAATAAAAAAAAATTTGAAATTTTTAATTATTAATTTATTTAAAGAAATGTTACAAAGTGAATATTGAAAGTGTTTCCTTATAACAAGTCATATAGAAAAAAAAAGTAAATTTCTTAGAAAACATTGCAAAACAAGATAAAGGACATATTTAATCCTAATGTGAAAAAAAAACTATAAACTTATTTTTCAACATAAATAACTCTAAATTTTTAAAAATTTCTGTAAAATAAAGTAAATATTTACAATTTTAAAAATCAAATTTATACCTAAAAAATTTGTAAAATAAAGTATAAACCAATAAATAAATTCATAATAACTACTACATTAAAAGAATTCAAATGCTGCAAAATTATGACAATTAAATTTTAATAGAAACAATTTTCACAACTGTGAAAAGTATTTAAAATTTTAAAAGTTAAAAGAATTTGTTGATGAAAAAATATCAACTGAATAATATTATTTTAAAACAAATTAATATAAACTTAAACTAAATTAAACTTGTTATTGTATAATGTATCAATATAAATGTTCATAATAATTTTAAATAATGATGTTTTTTGTGGTTAATTTATTTATTAAAAGCAAAAAATATAAAAATAAATAATATTCTTATGACAACCAAAAATTTGAAACATTTATTACTCTTTATCAAGCTTGTCAAAACTAAAATTTTATATGTAGACAAAAAATACATTGAAAATTTTATTTTACTGAAATGTTATTCGGTGAGGAAAAAACTGCATTTTATCAACTCAAGAGTACAGGTACGATAAAACATTTAAAATGCAAATACATATGAAAAAAGTGTTACTTAAATACAATAATAATTAAAAATTTAAACTTATATTAAATATTCTAATTACTCTCATAATATAATAAAAATTATGTGCATCAATTTCATTTCCAAAAGATTATTTTGACACATTCATAAATTAGGTAATAAGAAAGTAAAGAATTCAATAGGAAAAGAAAAATATTTAAACTAAAGGAATTTTTTGTTAGAAAATAACAATTTCATACAATAATTTGAACTATTGTCACATCTTCATAGTTTATTAGATTGTCCTACACACTTAATGATTATATCTATTGGCCTCATATGATATTAGTTTTGTGGAATTTGAGATTTTAAAACCATGTTTAAGTTTGGGTATTTTGATTATTTTATGTGTATGAAAAATTTTAAATTTTTGCTAAATTTTTAATTTTATTTTAATTCTTATTTATTTACATTAAAAAGGTATGTTGGTTAATATCATTGTGTTAGATGTAATTTGAAAAATTTAAGTATCTAATAATATTGATGTTTTTTAAGATTTTTTAATTCCACTAACGTAATTTGAAAATTTTTCTTTTATGAATAGAAATCCTTTTTTAACATTTACCAAATAATTTTAATCAATTATATTGTTTTTTCAATTATTTTATTTTCTATAATATTTTAAATTTTTTATATAATAATAGTTACAAGAAAATATTTGAATTATTTAGAAATATGTTAACAAAGTATGAAAATAATATCTCAAAAAAATGAGATCAATAAGATTAACAAATAAGAAGTCATTATGATAATACCCCAATTGAAATAATTAATAAAACTTTTTTTAGTATTATAAGTTTTTTAAATACAAGAGTTCACCATATTATATGGTAATTACAATTTATTAGAGAAATATAATACTACCAAATATTAATTTTTGTATAAAAATGTATTCAAAATATCAACAATAAAAAATCACCAATAAATTGGAAAAAGCAGTTAACAATAATAGAAGATAAAAGAAAGAAAATAATCAAAATTAATACAATAAAACTATTAAGATATGAACATAAAGTTTAAAAGGTCTATATAATGAATTAGTAAATAATAAAAATATCATTTCATTTAGATAGTCCACAATCCAAACATAATTTAATAAAATGTTACTTAAAAGTTAGTATTTTGAAATTAAGAAATCTTTTTCATATAGAATAATTTAAAATCATAATAACATTCTATTTGTATTAAATTTTCCAATAATATGTTATATATATTTTAAAAAAATTTAAAAAATACAATATTTTAAATATTTATTTTATTTTATTAAGACCATGCATACTCCACCTACATGTGGAAAAGCATAAAGTATTAAAAGAATAATAGTTATGAAAATTTTAGTATAATTTCAATAAATTATCAAAAAATGTTATTTTATTTTAAATATTGATCGATAATCAAAATGATTTGTAAAATAGATTTTTTTTAATATAAATCTCTTGTTCTCATTATATTATAAAAACTTAAGATGTTTTATAAAAAATGTATCTAATCTTGCAAACTAATTAACTTAAACTTGAAACTATTGTATACTAATTACCTTATTTTCTCAAGAAACATATATTATTTGTATTTAAAAAGTAAAAGATACTCAAAATTTCAATGTAATACATTGAGAAAGGTTTTTCTTAGTCGTCTAAGGTTAATAAGGCTTAAATTTAAGAGAAGTGTTCATAAAAAAAATTATATCAATCATTTTGAAAATTGGTACATAGAATAATAAAAATGATATTTTTTTTGAAGTTGACAAAAAAGGTCTATATAATTTAACTATGACAATTTTTTAGAAAATTAATTGCCTAAAATATCCAACTAAATGAAAACACACAAAAACTATAAAATGACAAAAGTTTTTAAAAGGTTAATAGAAACTATTTTAGAAGATAAATAATAGAAAACATAAATACATAAATTATTCATAAAAAATAAGAAACTTATCTATTTAATAAAGTGAGCTAAATGTTTGAGTATGTATTTAAAAGATCTTATGAAAAATTTAATATATCAATATAGTATTATCTAAAAGTGAACTTTTTTAATTGTTTTATTTCTTAACAAGAAAAATCACAATTACTAGAAACATGGATAGTTTACAATTGAATAAAATATAATAGAGTACAAAGAGACCATTAAAAACAATAAAATATCATAGTTGAGTAAAAATATGTTATTGAAAACAATAATCTTTAATAACATAAAAATATATACAATTTTTAGAACAATAGCAATATAGAACATTCAATAATTATTTGAACAAAATTTGAAAAACTAATCTTTTTTTAATAAACATGCAGAATAACAAAAAATTTCAATAATTAATTATTTCTTTTATTGTTACAAGTGTCATAAATGAGTTATTACAAATAGCAAAAGCTTATGCAATTTAAAAACATGCATTTTTTAAAATTAAATAATTTAAAATTTAACTATGACAAATGTAATAAAGAAATGTCAAAAAAAGAAATAATCTATTATTAGTATTGCAGAATATAAAAAGGTCATTAACAAAATGAAGGAAGTTCATAAAATAAGTAAAACAATAATCATATTGTAAATAAAATTGTCAACAATATAAAAATATTAAAAGCCATGAACATAACTTAATACTTAAAATAATGAATTTATTTTAACATCTAATTAAAAAATAATATTCTCATTTTGACAAGCATGATAAACATTTAATAAAAGATGAAGTCAACCAACATGTGAAATATGTTATAAATTATATGAGGCAAAATATACAAGATAGTATAGGTGAATTTTGTATTAACAATTTTTTTTATTCAGAAATTCTAGGAAACAATTTACTCTTAAAAATTAATGTTATTTTTTTAAAATATTATTTTTGAAATGAAGCCATCACAGGTGATATGAATGAAAATGTTGGTACAACTAATGTTTGATTATAGGTGCTCGAAGTAAATATTGCTTGATTAGAATAATTAAAAAAGTGCTTATATTTTATTGTAAAGTGATAAGATATATAACATTAGATTGAAAAGCTAGGTCGAAGGTGATGTTAAATGTGTTATTATTGATGTAGGAAGAGAGGCAATAAGTTGCTTAAACAACCTTCTAGATGAATTGTAAGATATAAGTAAACTATTCACAAATATTAGCATAATTTGGATCATTTGATAGCAAAAATGTGCAACTAAATGGCACAGAAAAACTCAAGTTTGGTAATAGTGTTTTTTTACTTACATTGTAAAAGAGTTCACGTGATTTGTTCCTATAATATTTTCATTATGATTTAGTTTGTTAAGGTTGGCAACCCCCTGGTGTTCTTAGAAAATCATGACATTGGTCACTAATGCATATACTTAAATATGAGTCTAACTTATCCCAATTCCTTAACCAATTCACGAGTCCCCCTTAACTCCTTACAATTAAGTTTGTTAAGCAGTTATTCCCTAAACCAATTGGCCCAAATCTGCTATAAGAATTGCACCTTAAATCAATAATTTAAGCTAACTTGTCTTAGTTTCTATTAGGCTGCTAGCGTGTGGCTCCTCAATGATGTTGTGGTTGATATAAAGAAGGAAAAAAACCTTAAAATACCATTACACATAAATATTTTATCACATTTAGTTTAGATAAAGGTGTTGTAAAAAGATTGTGGAGCACATATTTTGCCTCTAGTGTTTTTCCTATACAGTTATAGTCTTTGAAATTGATCGTTATTTTCATAGTCTTGCATTAAGGAGCTAACTTTTGCTGCACACTTTTATCTTCTATTAATTTTTTGGGAATTATGATAGTATAATTCTTAGTTTATCAATTTTATTAAAAATTTAAACTTATTTAATTTTCAAGTTATATTACTAATTATTTTTTAATTCCTCAATCTTTTTTAATTAAACTACTTTGATAGTTATATTTTGAGTTATGACATGTCAAAACGACTTTGCAAGCTTTTTCTACAATATCAAAAGCTTTTTATCATTATTATTAATTTACAATATTTTAAAATTTAGACCTTTTCTTAACAATGACATATTTTGTATGCTTGAGTGGTACAATAGTTTATTTTTCACAGCAATTATAAACAAATTTAATTTTTAAAAATTTTTTAATTTTTTTAGATATTTCCAATTTTTATAATTTCTTAATTTCACTGATTTATATTTTTAGCTTTTATGGTAATGTTTTCTTTCAAATAACTTCAATTTTTATTTACTTAAAAAGTTTATACTTATCACTTAATGATAAGAATTGTTTTATAAATAATACAATAATTACAAATTTGTTTGAGAAAAATAAATATATATATAGAAAAATATAAAGAATATGGTGTATTATACCATCTATAATATGATATATAATTAATATGTAGATAATATATAAGTAGAAAAATTTATATTGCAAAAAACAATTCATAAAGTATAAAAAAATTTCAAAATAATTAAAATTTTAAATTTTATTAAAATATTTCAAGGAAATATTTGGCAAAATTAATTATTGATAATCTTTTATAAAAGAAAAACTTATAAGAAATAATTAATAAATAAAGGGTGTTCAATACATACATGGAATAGCCGAAATAAAAAATCACAAAAGGTAGAATATAAATGTAATTCGGTGAAAAAAAATTAAATTAATATAAAATATTAAAAGGCATTCAATGATAAGTAATTTTATGTTGTCAAAAACTAGATGCATAGTATGCTAAATAATTTTTTTGTTAATATAATTATAAAAATTTGCAAATAAATTATTTTTTAAAAATATATTGAATATACCAAATGAAATAAAATTTATGTAATTGCAACAAATAAAAATTATAACAAAAACTTAATAATAATCTTTAATATGTGGACAACATGATCATAAATATTCTTTATCATACCAATTGATAATGTAAGGAAGTCACATATACAAAAGGAACACTTTGCTGCATGGCCATACAAAAATCCTTTCCAATCTTATTGCACACATTTTTATATCAATATATTTTGTCAATTGACTTATTCTTCCAACATTTATCACCTTCTAGCAATGTTGACCTACAACATCTACATGCAAAGCTATATAATCAAGTAGTGTAGTATTTAACTAGATTATTAACATCAAATTATTTTAGAGTATTTTTCTTGGTGCAAATCACTTCTTCTTTTTATGGCTACTTATCATCTAAGTTTAGATGATGTAATTGAATGTACTGTGAGAAAACATTTACTGGATGTTATCAACTAAAGTTATATTTGAAAGTAATTGGAGCATATGGATGGGCTCCCCTTCACTCAAGGAACTTCCCTTAAAATCACGCTTAATTTCTCCCTATTTTGACATCATAATAAAGTTATCTAATTCTATGGAATAAATCATTCCTAACAAGCTCTGTTAAGGTGCAAACTACTTTCTTAATGCTAACAACAAATTGAATGTCTATTATATTTCATTTTGCATGGTCCCTCATGAAATGTTGCATAAAACTAATTTGCTTAGTCTTATAGTACTTTATGGGGTTTGGAGTGAGAAAAATGACATTCAAATTAACATATTTTTTTGGGAATTTTTGTAAATGCAATTCCATATAATCTAATTGCCTTTTTAAACCCAAAACCTTTACTAAAATCTTCCCAACGCTATATATTATGGTTCGTTTGTTGCTAAAGCAATAATTCTTTTTTTTCTGCAAGGTCTTGAGTTTAAGTGGTGTCCAAAATAGACTGAATACCTACATTGCTTTTCGTATTTATTTGAGAACCGACATAATCTTTGTAGCCATATCCTATTAAATCATGACATATTTGAAAATTGGGATACAAAAATCCCTATGCTTTTGTGTCAAGTAAGCACCAAAACATTCTTTTATAGCTTCAAGATGGAAGTTTTTTGGACTTGATTAAAATGGATCAAAAAATTCCCATACTAAATTCAATGTTAGGTCTTGTTATAATTATGTAAAGAACATATCATCCCTTGGTGCTAATTAATTTATGTATTAAAATATCTTATGTTTTTGTCAAAAGGAGTTTTTATTAGTTCTCATATTTCTTTATTAACAAGTTTTAAATAAGTGGCCATCCTAATCTTCCAACTAAGATTAGAGTTGTCACAAAAGTGTGGGGGTCTATCAGATGATGCACCTTTACACAGACTTGCTCAAACATTACTTTGAGTTATGGATAAACTAGACAATTTTTCCTTGCTAGAAAAGGATTTTTCAGTCCCACCAATTAAAGAGTAGCTCATAATAGTTCATAGAAAGTGTTCAAATTGTTAAGAATAAAATTTTGGATCCTTAGAGAATAATTAAACAAAATGCTTTGAAGTAATATTGTTAAAAAACTTAAGCACATATTTAAAAGTGATTGTGAGAAAATGTTAATTTTATTTGGAACAAATTATCCTTCTTTTAAAGACAAATTTTTATGAAAAGTGTGAAAAAAATGAAAAAAAATCAAATGTACGTAAACAATTTTTGGGTATCTCGACCTAAAATAAAGCCTACATCTTTCCTTGACAAAAACCAATAAAACTAACAACAAGTATAAATCATTTTGCCAAAAAACTAGAATGCTAAATCTTTATAACTAAATAATAGAAACATGTGGCTATGGCTTTTCAACAAAAAAAATTAGCAATATTATAAAGTAATTAGGTGACACAAAAAATAAAATAAATACAAATAAAAATCCTATGGTTAGTTTACACCAAACAAGGCACAAGTGTTTAATTTAAAATTAAATCTAAATAAAGTAAATTAAAAACTTAAAATAATTGAGAAGAAAGTAGAGATTATCAGTTTGATGCGTGCAGGATGAAGCATAAGGAAGCAAAAATGAACACTGAGTGCAAACACCATCAATGTCGTGACTTTGAAATTGATTTTTTTCTGATTTTGTAAAACTTTTAATAGTCAATTTTGTTCAATAATTCAGATGTCTATAGCCATTTTAATACGACTAAAAACACTTGCAAAATTAACCAATTATTCATTGCTAATTTAATTAAAAAGTCCATCATGTTGTTTTAATTGCTAAATTATAAAATCCCAATGGCTCAAAACACTGGATAAAAGTGCACCTGCATGAGAACAGTCAATTGAAAGGCTCCAAAACAATTGGATCTTGAAATAGAACTTCGTTTAATTGGTAATATTGAATGAATGTTATTAAGAAATAAGGATTTGATTTGTACCATTTGAATTGCAAGTTGTTTACATCACAAGGGAAGTCCAGCTAAATGAATTGTTGCACTGCGCTCAAACGTAAAACTTTTCGCTCTTATTAGTGTTATGCTTTTCTATTTTTCCCTATTTTAATTATATTATTACTATTTTTCTAATTAATTGTTATAATTGAACTACACATTTTGCAGTATGTTTTTGAAAGAAGTTTTCCAAATATATGACCAAAAACAAAATATTTTTTTGGACAATCAATACAAGATCAAGATTTTAGAATCCTAATAATTTTAAAAAAATTTATTTTTATACCTTCTATGAATGATTTTAATAAATTTAATATACTAATAAAAAAAATTAAAAATATTTAAAATTAAATAAAAAATATATTTATTGATTATTTTCAACTTCAATAGAGATGATCTTTAAGTGATTTTGTCTTCACTTCTCTTTATCTTTAAATTCACCTTAAAACGTGAGCATTAGTTATTTAAAATTTGAAGACTTAACAATTTTAGTAGTAATTCTTAGAATTTTCTATCATAAAACAAAATATCATGATTAACTGTCAATAACATAATAAACCATCCAATGCTCTACTAAATAATCATCAAACTATCAACTATCATTTGATATTGAGATTGTCTCTATTCTACAACATTTTTAGACCATTACAACAATATATGGGATTATTTGTTTTTCACTTGTAATTAAAAGTCTATCTATCTCATGGCATTATCATTCCAAAACTCCCCTAACAATGTATCCATTGGGAATAATAAGGCTCATTTACCTCAAAGCTTTACCATCCTAAAACTCTTATAAAGTACATTTGTAATGGAAGTATAACTAAGAATATTAAATTTCTTATGTAACATACATATTGACTCCAACCATTCTTAAAATTTTTTAAAATTAAATCCATCTTTCATATAAGACTCACTACTCTTCCTTAAAAAAGCCTCCTACAATCACTTCATGAAGTTTGCTCTTTCAACTTTTTTAATGACACTTCTAGAATTATCTGATTTCTCTCCCTCTTCTTGTCCTTTACAATAGTTTTACATTTCACTACCAACTAGAATATCTCTTTTATTAGTTGCATTGCTCCTACAATTCTTCTCATCTCTTACATATATTATTTTGTTAGAAGTACCTTTAGATAAAACCTTCAAAAGATTTTTATTTCTTGCATATTCTATTACAAATGACTTCCAAAAACTTTTTGACCAAATTAATAAAAAACTACTCCAATTGTCACTTTTTTAAGTAGAAAATTCTTACGTTTCTAACATCATTTAGTTCTATTATTTTTCCATAATGACGCCATCATGATTAAGTTGATATTAATTTAATTATTTTTGTATTTCCTTTATGAAATCAACTTCCAATTAAGTAGAATTGTTATTTAGGGTTCTTTTTCATTTTTTTCCTACCATATTTGACTTCTTATCCATATTACTAGTTCATTTAAATTGTAGTCTTTGTGATTTTATACAAAACTATCAATATGGAAATCCCATTTCATGATGTTCAAAATAAATTTTTTAATGCATTACATTTAATCAGTAAATATTAAATAAATCATAAAGTCTTTTGGATATTTTGTAAGCATCCAATCATATATGTTTTTACCCATTCAAATCCAAAGCATGTTGGGATGCCTGGAATGCATCTCTTCCTCTACATCCCAAGTAGCTACTTGTTCGTATAACTTGTCCACTGTAAATCCCAAGTAGCTCTTCTTCATTAGTTTCTTGATTTTTCATGTTAAGAACACCATTAACCTTTCATCATGAAATAATTTAAGATGCAAGAACATGTTGGTTTCAACATATTTACATGTATAAATAGTTTATCAAAAAGTGTTATTATGATTGAAAAAAAAATACTTCAAGTACTATTGCTAATGATAGTGACAAAACTATCTTGAAAATAATATAATAATTTATTTCAATAACTTATAATGGTACATAATACCTTGTCTATACTTATCCTCATTTTTTGAACATTATAAGGTAGTTCATTTGATTTACCAATAAGAATACATGATCCTCTACACAAAAGTCCACTTTCTCAATTATTTTATTAAACTTTCTTGTAGTAAATCTATTATGGCTACTTAATGTTTAATGGAAAATTTTTATGTTTTTTCCAAAGAGACATATGCTGCAACAAGGAAACCTATCTAACAACATACATTTTAATAAATTGATTAATGTCTTGTTTAAAGAAATTTTAGTAGCACCATAAATATTTGAAAATAAGAAATCTTTTATTAAGACCAGCATTATCTAAAATTTGCATAGATGAAAGAATCCTTTAATGCATTTTGGGCTAATTGGTTTCTACAACATTTTTCTCATCCTTTGACATTTCAGTGGATTAAACTCCTCCATAGTTTGAATTTCAAACATAGAGGTTGTAGTTCTTTTTAAAGTTCAGTAAAACCTTTAAGATCAAAATTATCCTATCAATGCTAAATTTTATCATATGAATTTTTTTATTAAAAAACTTAATAATTATCCTTCTCATTTTGAGAATATTATAAGGAGCTGTAGTCATCCAATAATTGGCTTGCCAGATAGTTGCACTTTGTTATATATATTAGTTATTTTTCACTAGCATTAGGGGCATGCTCAATGGTTTTTGTTTTTATTAACACATGTGGTTGATAATCTATAATGGATTTCCTGGCCAAAGAGTTAACAAGCAAAGTGAAAATTTTTGTGGCTTCAATATTTTCCTATTGTTATTTGTTTTGTTGACATCTTCATTGACATTTTGCCCATTAATTACATGACCATGTTCCTTTTACAAACGACAAGATGATCCCAAGAGTTGTGACATTATTTTTAATGTTTGCTTTTAGCTAGCTTATGCCTATTTTTGTGGCATCCTTTGTCAAGTTTAGGTAAGCTATCATACTAGATTTTTTGACAAAACCATTGCTTGAAATACTTTCAATACATACTTAAGGAAGTTTATGATGCGCGTGATTTAAAGTAACAACATCTACCTTCAAAGGGCCTAGTTATTCACGTTATTAAGTGATGTACAAAAACAGTCAATTGGTAGGTGCTTTGTTGTGTTCCAACGTAAGTGATTTTTCCAAATTCAATTGAAAGAAACATGTTAAGTTAGTTTTACAAATTTTTCCTTCCATTTAATAATTTCCTTCTGCAACATAAGCGAATAAATATTTTTTCACATCTACATTTTTTTTCTAAATGAATATTTTATTAATTTAAAGTGTCAATGAAAGAATTACTTACAAATAATTATTTTCACAATAAACATGCTTGTTTTGCAAGTCAATTAGAAAATAGATATGTTATTATGCAGCCTCTTAGTGTGATTCATTACTTTAAAAATTTTGTGCCTTTTATAACTTATCAACATGTTGTACATGCTTGTTGCTTTCCACCTTTAATTTAACATAATATTGTTTAGCTTAATTTTTTATTTACTAAATAATTAATGAATTTAGATAACTTATCATCACATTCAACAAGTGAGATATCATCAAGACATCAACTAAACATTGCACCTTTGATTGACAAACTTAGTTTGAGAGTACATGACGTTACTTTCCTATTCTATTTCATTTGTGTCTTCTCTTCCTTGTATAAAATAGTCATTTGAAAAGATTTATCTCCAAATAACTTACCTAATACTTGCATTTCTTCATAACAAGTAGAAAACTTGTAGACTTTTAGACAAAGCAAAGTGTAAAAGTTTTTGTCCTGTTGCTTTAAGTTGAATAATTGTGCATGACCTATGAGTCCTATCATTAAGAATAATGCTAGCATGGACAAAAAAATTTAGACAAGTATACTTTACAATTCAAAAAACTTTAATAGCATTTCCCACATTGCTTAATGTTTCCATAGAAATAAAGGAGGACAATCCACAATGTTAATAGGTATTAGAAACAATTCACCATAAAAAATACAAAACAAAGACCTTGTATTAGGAACATCTACATTTCAAACAACCCCTTATGACAATACTTGAAAGAACAACACTTGCTATAAGAGGATGGGAGTGGTGTCATTTTCAATTATTAACATAAACGATTTTGCTATCTAACAATTACTTTAATCATTTGAAATCCTTCGTTATATTTTTAAATATAATATTACTGAAGAAACAATAATTAAAACAAACAAAAAAAATACATAAAGGACATAATTATTTCAAGTGGATCTACCATGAACAAAAAGCTTTCATTAAACCATATTTGACTTAGGCAAGATTCCACTAAACTAGCAACATTTGCCATTGATGGACGTTGTAGAAATTCTTGCAACAACTTCATCAATCACTGATCCAGCAAACAACCTATGGGCTTACAGTGATTAGCCAACCTTGACTATAACACAACAACAATTATGATGGTTGAAACATCAAAATTTATAACATAGAAAACATTTTATAGCTTTTACCTTAATCCCTTTCTGACAAAAGTGATATAATATCTAAATGTAGAGGAAGATATTACGATAAATAAAATTAACTAAATAAAAATAATAGAATGAAATGGGTTCATCCATCTTTTCAAAGTTAAAAAATTTCTTACTTGTATTCATAAAGAATCACTCATTTTTTGAAGTAAGTCGAGTAGATTTTATTTTTTTCCAGAGTAATTAAACTGGCCATTATAAATTTAGGAATTATCTATAAACTTACAATCAATAGATCATTTTAGGGCAATTATTAGATAGAACACGTTGCCCTGATAAACCAATTATCTCACATTTACGTATTTGTAGCATAAGTTTATCATTCAACTATGACATAAATGAATAAGTAATAGAATGAAAATATTTATAATTTTTTTATGCTTTGAAATTTTGCTCTAAATGATCAATCAAACTATGCATGCATGATATATTTATTACATTAGGCTAACTTGATCATACATGTGTAAAAAGGACACTAATATAAAATTAATTTTTTCGTAATATGTAGATTTGTTAGGATTTTTCTGCACCATATATACTCATAATAGTATGATAGTGTTTTTATTAACAAATTTTAACATAAAAAACGCCATACTCATAAAGAGGATATGATATTTCTATAATAACATTGTAACATTTTTTCTTTAGTCCTCTATGCAATGAATGCAAAGAAATGAATCACACAAGTCGAACATTGTACTTTGTAATATTTCATATAAAACTTATGCAAATACATAAAAGAAAATGCCTACTCTTATGTGAAAGATACAACTTACTGACAAGATGTTTGTTATTTCGTGTTGATTGAAGAATTACATAAACATGACAAATTATATCATACATGTTCAACTCCATTGCAATTAAATCAAGACATGGGATACTCATAAGAAACAAAATTTTACTATAGGTTCACAATAGCTCAAAAAGCAATTACTACATATTATTCTTATAGAGTTATCTCCAGTACTTTTTTAGCTTACCCTACAAAATGAGATTTAAAAATTCAAATGCAAATGTCACATCATTTTATATTTTCTTATTCAATTTTTTATTGATGTAATTTTTATACAATTCATTAAGATTTTCATATTTTTTAAATATAATTATTTTAGGCATAAAATATCATCTGTTATTTACTGAGATAATATTTTTTGTCAAATAAAAAATAAATTTTTAAGATTTTAAATTTCCTTTAGATATTTATGCTTTAAATTTTCATGGGATTTAATTATTTTTTTATTTTGTGGTTAGAATAATAAAATTTTTGTAGACAACATATTCACATAGCTTTAAACATTTTTAGTGTTCAGTTACAATAATGATATATTTATATCTTAATACTCATAACAATTTCTATTTGCGAAATTAAGTTTCTTTTGTTTATGTTAATAAAACAAAACACATGCTAATGTATTTTCAAGATTTTCAAATCTTTTGTTAAATTAATTTTCTCTTTTTTTTTCTTTTTGTAAAAATAAGAAAAATCTTTTTTATGGTGCATAAGTCAAAATATTTTCTCATGAATTATTAACTAAATAAATTTTACATGTTTGTTA
The DNA here is from genome assembly GCA_023846275.1 of Vanilla planifolia. Classification (NCBI taxonomy): domain Eukaryota; kingdom Viridiplantae; phylum Streptophyta; class Magnoliopsida; order Asparagales; family Orchidaceae; genus Vanilla; species Vanilla planifolia. Next base: position 1,401,519 of record JAIUJO010000026.1, on the reverse strand, counting down.
TCTACTTCTAAATTTTTATGTTATTTTTTTTAATTTTATAACTTGGGAGATTTTTAATCTAGTATCACTCTGTTGTCACATTTTGTATCATTCATTTATATCACACAACATACATACTTCTAATTAAATAATCAATTAATTCGTATATTATACAATAGAAAATTAAACTTTTAGCAAATATTTTATTACTATATCAAGCAAATTATTAACGTTTTGGAAATTTTCTCACTTCATTTGTATAAATATTTTATTAATTAAAATAATCTATATTTTACTTTTTTTTTAATTTCGAAATAACCTCTTCTGCCTTTGCATATTTGCTATGACTTAAATATTATGAGTATTGTTTCATAAATCTATGTACACATTTTTTTTTTCTTAGTTATTTCATTATTTTCATTTTTTCTACCTTTGAACTTTTTAAATTTGTTGATTTACAACATGACACTAACTTTTCTTGCATTAATAACAAAACTTTTTGTTAATATGCTATGTAGATATTTTAATGACGATCAAGTTTTTAATATTAATTATATATATTTTATGTGTTTTTAAAATTTCATTTTTAATCTAGTGTTAAAGATAAACTTTGCACAAAATGCTATAGAAATGTATTGTATTTCTGTCATACAACAACTAAATTTTTGTTCATAGTTTCTTAAGTATATGAAATGTTAAATTTTTTAACAATGTTTATTATATTTAATATTTCATTGTAAAAAATTAACACTTCAAATTATTGCTTTATTAAGAAAATTTTATTTCATGCTATTAATATGTTTAAGTGGTATATGTTAAATTCGGTTATATTAACACTTTTTCTTACTTCATTATTTTGCTTTGTTTTTCTATTGCTTTGTTTTTCTATCTCAAACATAAGACCTATAATTCTTTTGATAGTAAAAATAAATTTTGACAACTTAATTACCTAATGAATTAGATATATCAAATGTGTGTCTTTTTAAACTACTTTTATTTTTGTTTATTTTTTTAAGATATATTTAATTAAATGATTATTCACTTTCATTTATTTTTCATATTTTATATTTATTCTAGAAATTTTTTTTATATCTATTATGGGTAAAGTTCTATTTTTACAAATCTTAATTTCCTTTTCTTTGTATTACAAATATCTCATTTCATTTACTACAAATTTTCTTTTTATTTATTGATAATTTTTTGTGATAATTGCTTGATTTTATGCTTTATATATGATTACTTAATGTTTCATTTTTGTTGGGCTTTTTATTTTAATTTAATATATTTTCTTTCTTTACATAATATTTTCCAAATAGGATTTTCACAAAGCTTTTATAAAACAGTTTCTTTTTCTATTTCTTTATTAATAAGTTATTTTCTTAATTTATTAATGCTATTATTTTGGATATTTGAAAGACATGTTTTTTAGTGATGTAATGTAAATAGAAAAGTAAGTTTTCATAAAATATCAAAAAGTATAATATATAAGCACTCTTTTGATAATTTTTTTTATTAATATGACTTGGTCTTCATTTTATTTTGTAGTTTTTTGTTACAAAGACTTGACTCAGATTTGTGGCCCACAATATGGGCATGGTCCTTGGGGAGACACATGCTAGGACCTCGATAAAAACTAAGAGAGGTTAGCTCAGAGTATTGATTTAAGGCACAATTCTTGTAGCTATTTATGGTCAATTGCATCAAGGCATAACTCTTTAACCGACTTAATTGTAAGAAATCAAGGGGGTCTCATGAATTGGTTAAGGAATTTGGTTAAGTCGGACTCATATTTACCGTTAGTGACCAAGTTCATGACTTTTTGAGAACACCATGGAGTTGCCAACAATAACAAGCTAAATCATAATTACAATATTACAAGCATAAATCACGTAAACTCTTTTACAATGCGAGTAAAAAAAACATTATTACCAAACTTGAGTATTTTCTGCACCAATTGGTCTCATGTTTTTTCTATCAAATAATCCAGATTATGTCAATATTTGTGAACAGTTTATTTTTATCTTGCCGTTAATCTGGAATGGTTGATCAAGCTACTTAATGACTCTTTCCCTTCAACAAAAATAACCCATTTAACATCACCTTCTATGTAGCTTTGGAATCTAATGTTTTAGATCTTATCATGTTACAATCAAATATAAACCCTTTTTCAATTATTCTACTGAAACGGTATTTGCTTCGTATCACCTGTGATGCTTAGCTTTTGAAAAAACTTCTTTTAGCTATTAGATGAGCTATTTTTAGCCATTAGATGAGCAACTCATGCTTTAAAGATTTAAAAATGTGGAAATATTTTTGTACAAAAATTGTAAAGTTCAAAATTTCGTATAGCAAAACTTTTTTGTTGATTTTGGTGTCTCATTGGAGTATCGGTGTGTATTTGGATTACCGGCTTTCACAAAAATGAGTGATTAGTAGAAGCCTGATTAGTCATCAAGGGTAGATATTTGCAAAAGTTTTGGCTAAACAATTTTAAAATTCTTGCATATTTTTCTTAATATTGAGCAATCTTATTCCAAAAATAATATTTGAAAAAAAAAATTTTTATTTTTTAGAGCAAATTTTTTTCCTAAAATTTTAAAATAAAAAAAATTATTAAATATATAAATGACCTATCCTGTCTTGTATATTTTTCCTCGTATACTTTCTTTACAAGAAATTTTGCACGTTAGTTTACCTCATCTCATACTAATTATTTATTATGTTTGTTAACAAGAGAATATATTTTTTTAATAACATGCTAAAATAATTTCAATATTTTAAGTATTAAGTCATGTCCTTCGACTTTTATATTTTTATATTTTTGACATTTTTATTTTCAACATGATCATTGTTTTTCTTATTTTATTATCTTCCTTCTTTTGTTTAGGTATTGGTAATATTTTGCAATTTTAATCATCAATATTATCTTTTTTTAACATTACTTTATTACATTAATCATTATTAATTTTTCTGTTTTTTAATTTAAAAATTAATGCAAGTTTTTTAAATTGTATAAGCATTTGGTGTTTGTAATAACCTATTTATGACACTTTGAACAATAAAAAAATCTTTTATTATTGAAAATATTTGTTATTCAGCATGTTTATAAAAAAGGAGATTAGTTGAGAAATTTTGTTCAAATAATTATTGAATGTTCTATATTGCTATTTTTTTTAACAATTGTATATAATTTTATGTTATTAAATATTGTTGTTTTCAATAACTTATTTTTACTTGGCTATGAAATTTTATTTTTTTTAAAGATCACTTTATGTTCTATTATATTTTTTTTCAATTGATAAACTGTCCATGTTTCTATTTATTGTGAACTTTCTCGTTAGGATACCATACAATTAAAGCGGATCACTTTCAGGTATTAAATTTTCCATAAAATCTTTTAAGTAAATGTTCAAAATTTTCGTGCATTTTATTAAATAGATAATTTTTTATTTTTTAAATAATTATTGTATAATATTTTACATTATTTATTTTCTAAAATATTTTCCATTAACCTTTCGAAATGTTTTTGTCATTTTATAATCTTTTGGTTTTTTTTTATTTAGTTGCTCATTTTAGGAAATATTTTTTTAAAAATTTTGTCATGTTTACATTATATAGACCAATTTTGTCAACTTCAAGACCATATCATTTCTAATATTCAGGCACCCATTATCAATATGATTGACATAAATTTTCTTTAAAACTATCTTTTTTAATTTTAACTCTTATTAATCTTAGATGACTAAGAAAACCCTTTCTCAATGTATTATAGTGAAATTTTGAATTTCTTTTAATTTTTTAATACAACTAATATATGTTTTTTAAATTTTGTATACAGTTGTTATAATTTTAAAATAATTAGTTTCCATAATTAGATTTTTTTTTAAAACACCTTAAGTTTTTAAAATGTAATAACAATATGAGACGTATATTTAAAAACATTGTTTTACAAAACATTTTGAATATCGGCCAGTATTTAAAATAAAATATTATTTTTGGATAACTTATTGAAATTGTTTTAAAAATTTTCATAACTACTATTGTTTTTTTAAAACTTGTTACTTTTCCACATGCAGGTTGAGTATTCATGGTTTTAATATTTCCATAAATCTATTAACGTTATAATAAAATAAGAATTAAAAATATTGTACTTTTTTAACGTTTTTTAATGTTTTATTTTTCATTTCAAAATAGTATTATTTGAAAATTTAACACAGTTAAAATGTTATGAGGATTTCAAATTATTCTATATGAAATTTTTTTTCATTTCAAAATACTATTTGTGATTGAAATACTAGTTTAAGTAAAATTATAACTAAAATTCTTTGTTGACATGAGGTACAAATATTACTAATAATATTTCGTTAATAACGTTTTATTGAATTATGATTGGATTATGTACTATTTAATTGAAATGATATTTTTATTAATGTGTTCCTTACTAATTCATTAAAAAGGCCTTTTAAACTTTGTATTCATACCTTAATAGTTTTGTTGTATTAATGTTTATACTTTTCTTTCTTTTGTCTTCTGTTATTGCTAATTGTTTCTTTACATTTATTGATGATTTTCTGATGTTTATCTTTTTAATACATTTTTGTACAATAATTAATATTTAGTATTATTATATTACTATTATAAACAATAATTACCATATAATACAGTCAACTATTTTATCTAAAAAAACTTATAACACTATAAATAGTTTTGTTAATGATTTTAAATAGGGTGTTATCTTAATGACTTTCTATTTCTTAATCATATTTATCTCATTTATTTAAGATCTATTTTTCACACTTTCCTAACATATTTTAAAATAATTCAAATATTTTTATCTCTTATAACTATTCTTGTAATATTATTATATTAAAAATGTAAAATATTATAGAAAACAAATAATAACAAAAACACTATAGTTGATTAAAATTATTTGGTAAATGTGAATAAAAGAGTTTTTTTTCATAAATTAAAATTTTTAAAAGTATATTAGTGGAGTTAAAAAATCTTAAAAAACATTAATATTTTTAAAAATTTAAATTATTCAACTTATGTCAAACACAATCAAATTTACTGGCATATCACTCTAATGAAAAGATATAAGAATGAAAATAAAATACAATGGTTTGCAAAATTTAAAATTCGTAATATACTAAAAATAACAAATTTACCAAAATACCAATAACAATAAATCAATAACTTTGCAAAAAAAAATTATAGGAAATAACATTATTAAAACATTTCTGTATTTAAAAATCATATAATGAATATAATGAACTATCAAAAATTATTATCATAATGTGTATATGATTTCAGAAAAAATGTTTTGCACATTGATAAATATAAAAAGTGTTAAATTATAACTAAACATAATTAATTGTATTTGAAATTGATAATATTAAAAATAATTTTCATTATATAAAAAAAAATTATCTTATAATTAAATTTTTCTTTGTCTATTATAATTCAATTATTATTAATAATAAAAACAAATGAAGGTTTAAGCTTAAGACAAAAAAAAACGTAAAATGAATTTGGGTTAATCTACTGCAACTAGTACAAACCTAGTATCCCTGGACTGAATTACACTTTTTGTTGTAGCCATACCACATTTTAAAAATCTCAAATTGTGCAAAGCTAATAGCATAAAAGGCTAACTAATGTAATCATTAAGTGTGTATGATAATCTAATAAACAATAAAGATGTGGTAGTGGTCCAAATTTTTGTAGGAAAACGTCATTTTCAAACAAACAATTCCTTTATTTTAAATATTTTATATTTTTGGCTGAACTGTTTACTTTCTTATTTCATAAATTATAAATGTGCCAAGATAATCTTTTGAAAAAGAAATTGAGGCGCATAATTTTTATTTTTTTTATGAAAGAAATTAGATTATTTAATATAAGTGTTTAGATTTATAATTATTATTATGTTAAAGTTATATTTTTTTCTAATGTATTTGCATTTTAAATGTCTTATCATACATGTACTCTTGAGTTGATAAAATGCAATTTTTTTTTACATCAAATAAAATTTTATTAAAAGTAAATTTTCAATATATTTTGGTATTTCATATAAAACGTTAGTTTTTCACAAGTTGCATAAACAGTGATAAATGTTTCAAAATTTTTATAGTCACAAAAGCATTATTTATTTTTACATTTTTAGCTTTTTAAAAATACTTTTGCTTCACAGAAGTTCCTTATGTTAAATTATTAGCAACATTTATATTGATACATTATACAACAAAAAGTATAATTTAATTTAAGGTTATATTAACTTGTTTTAAAATAATATTAATCATTTGATATTTTTAAACAACAAATTCTTTTAACTTTTACCATTTTAAATATTTTTTAGAAATGTGAAAATAATTCCCATTTAGATTTAATAGTCATAATTGTTAGGAATTGAAAATCTTATAATGTAGTAGTTATTATGTATTTATTTAGTGTTTTATAATTTATTTTATCTTTCTATAGTTATAAATTTGATTTTGAAAATTGTTGATATTTACTCAACTTTATAGCAAGTTTTTAAAAAATCACAATTTTTTGTGTTGAAAAAAAAACTTTTATACTTCTTTTTTATTATTCGCTTTAGAATTAAATGTGACCTTTAAGAAATATATAGTTCTTGTTTTATAAAGTTTTCTTAGAAATATATTGTTTTTGTTATCCATATGACTTATTAGAATGAAACACCTTCAATGTTCATTTGTAACATTTCTATAAAAAAAATTAATATTTAAAACATTTAAAATTGTTATTTTTTTATTTTTTGTGTTATGTTTTATGTGTTCATAAAAATATTATATCAACACACAACTCATTATTAAATTATTATTTAAAAATTTTAATATATAATTATTTTTATTGATTGAAGGTTTTTCTCATAATATAGCTGCACATATAATTGAGCTTGATAAAAAAATAAAATGTTTTCTATTTTTTATGTTTTAATTTAACTTAATAGAATTTAATTTTAACCAAAAACGTTTTTGATATTGTTTTGTTGATTAATATTATTTTCTTTTTTTATAGTTGTTTAATTTTATGCCGTTTTTGATATTTTTAGTTTGAAATTTGATATTTAATAAGTGTAATTTTTAAATCTAAATTCCTAAACGATTTAACTTTTTTTTTATTAAAAAATATCAACTAATAATTTAAAATAACAAAAACATTATAAGAAAAATATATTAATAAAATGTAAGGGGAAATAGGCTATGACATAGTAAAAAAAATTTAATTTTGTTAATAAAGCATACCTTGTCTGAAGAAATGTTTACAAATAAAAATAATTGTCTAGTTAAAGAAAGTGTAAAATATGAAATTGTAAATAAAATAAATGGAAAGAAGTTCTTCAATTGATTTACAATAATGCAGACCCTTAAAATAACCATACATACTTATAATCAAATTAGATCTTCTACTACTACTGTTGAATGAATAATGCAAAATACAATCAACAATTCAGACTTGACACTTATCATAACATCAAATTGAAACACTTAATGCATGGGAGTAAAGACCATATGCTAATTACATAAGCCATCTCCATATCAATTGTATGTATCATTAAAACAAGGTGATAAAAACTTTTTTAGAAAAAGAGTTGTTATATATTATAAAATGAAAAAGTACAAAAAGATGGCCTCATACAATATTGTGTACTTATGGTTCTATGAACATATATAGGGTTTATGAGACGTAGTGCAAGATGCACATATAAGAATTGTGTTAAAATTTTCAAGAAAAAAGCTCAAGAAGGTACAAAGTGATTCTCCTAGTTTGGTAATCATAATAGTTTATTGAATTTTTTAATGGAAAAGTATCAAAAAGATTTTACCAACTTAGTGATATGTGAACCTACTATAAACAATATGTTATCTACTAAGATGTTTATGGTCTTTTTATAGTAACATAGCAGCTTTTGAAATTTACCATATTATCTTATTTTACATAAAAAAAAATCTAACTTTATGTCTTTTATGATTTATGAATGTATGGCGATTGAGTTTTACCCCTGTTCAATATAGTCTTAATTTATAAAGGAATATTATAACAATGTCATGTTTATTTTTTATCCGATTAGCCAATTATCTTTGTGATTTTTCTAGTTCTTTGGTTACCCTCATTATCAATGAAGTATCAATCAATCAAACTTTATGTCTTTAAAGGACATTTTTGGAGTCCTAGGATTATTCTAAGATACGTGATGTAGTCTAATTTAATCATTAGCTTAGTAAGCCAATTGTCATTCACACTTCCAAAGCACTTGGTGATTGAAACGACATTTTATTCCAAAGTAAAGCAATAGACATCTAATTAGGAAAAAATATTTTAATATTTTACCTTTCTGATCCCAAATGATTCTTAAAACTATAAGCCACTACTACATGTTACTTTTGTGCACATTTAGTTTCACTTTTCTAATAGGTTACATTATCTAGTTGACTAAGATGTATCTTCTAGACAACATATAACATAATGGTTGAACTAGTCACAATTGTACCAATGCCATGTTCTCTTAAATTGTTTTCTTAATAGAAAAACATTTCGATATGTTATAGTAAATATTCATGATGATTTTGAAAAAGCTTTTGTTTACCTAACTAGTATCCTTATTTTCCTTATGCTTCCTTGCTTTTAAAACATTTTTTTTCATTGGCAAGCCATTTATATACATTTTAAGAACTTAATATTAATATTTAGATGTTGAAGTAATTTATTATGTTATATTTCATATTTCTAGACCCTTAAACATTTTCATTATAAGAATATTTTTTGTAAATTAGTTATGCAAAATATTTTTAACTTGGAAAATTTTATATTTCTTTAATGAAATTCTATATTTTAATTTTCTTCAATTTTTTACTTGAACTACAAAGTTTTCTTTTTAATGATTCATATAAGAGAGTTCCTTAATCTGTTATGTAAAGTTTTTTGACATTTAAATTATTGCATTACACTTACAAAATATTTTTTCTACTTTTACATTTTTTATTCTTATGCCATTAATTCTTCTAAGTTAATTATTACTAAAATGATCAAAAAAATTTGTATACCTAAACTATTTTTTAAGGATGCTTTTAGAATAGCTGTATTAGTAATAAAATACATTTTATAAACTTAATCTTTAATAATTAGCATGTGTATGTAGAAAATTAATTTTTTCATGGTTTCTTAATGCATTAAAAATAGCAAGTTTTATTTACTTTGAAATGTTATAATTTAGCTATAAATATTTAAATTTTTGTCATTTTATTATTTTATGGTTTAAATTTGAGTCATATAATCTCTATGCTCTAAATTGTCATTATCATTATTATCATTACAATTGCAATTAAACCTTTTAATATATTACAACAAATTTCTAAAGATTAATTTTTTAAAAATTTCAAACTAGTATTAAAACTTAACTATATTTTTGCTCAAATATTTACCATTGCTTTTTAACATAAAAAATTGGAAAGTTGAATGTAGTCTTCAAGACTTAAAATTTTCTTTAACTCTACAAAGCTCTCACAAAAATAGATGGAATATGATGGCCTTATCTTATATTAGTATAAGAAATGACACCAATGCAATGGAAGGCATAGATCTTTCTTCGATGCCTTGATATCTGCATGTATTGAAGATATCTTACTAATTCAAATCAAACTTTTAAGTAAATAAGAAGCCATTTGGCCTTTAAGTTTTGCTAACACTTCTAGCATTGCTCAATTTCAATGATAATATATAATAAAAGGCAATGTCAATGGTTGTTCTTGTACTATAATACCATCATATGCCAATGTAACCTTGTATCTTCATTAAGGAATGGTTCATACTATTCAAAATAATTTTTCTTATTAGTACAATTTTTTTCTCTTAAAGAATGTATGAAATTTAATTTGTGATCTCCAACTTTATCTTAGATAATTTCCTATTAAACTGTTGCATTTTGGCATCTTTATTTTATATGATAAGTCTTATTAAACAAAATAGTTCACATACAATTTCTTATGGTTTGTCATCATGTTATTGCATTTATTCTCTCCTTCTTATTGATCAAGTCCTTCTTACTTTCTTCTATTTTGTTGTGTTGTACATGTTCTTCCACTCTTCCTTTCAAATAGGTATGAAATTCTTTTTAAACTAGGCATGAAATTCTTTTTAACATTTACCATTCTTGCCTATTAACAAGGTATGAAATTCTTTTTAACATTTACCATTGTTGCTTATTAACATTGAAGTAGATGGAATGGTGACAATGTTCGGATCATCAGTCTCTACATGCCTAAGGATCATAAAGATCATTATACAATTTTAGGGGTTGTAGCAAAGATATTACAAGGTGTCATCGCTACTAACAAGATAATATTAAGTTACTTCAATCAAATCAAATAGCTAAACTAATATAAAATTAAATTTTAGCACATGTACAATGAAGGCAATTAAGTGAAAATTCTTTTGACATAATTTTTTAACATTAATTTTGAATCAAAAATTTTTCATTTGCAACAAATCCCAAAACTCTTCAAAGCTCTCACCAAACTAGTTGCCACATAGTATTCTTATTTGTCGATAGTATATGCAATGATGACAATGCAACCAATGGTTTAAAGATTTCCTATAAGCTCTACCACTTCTGATATTTCTTAATTTCAACCACAACAAATTGTATAATACAATTTAAATGGTCATTCTTGAACTATATTTCCATCAAACACACATTCAACCTCATTTATCAATTAAGCAAAACGTCATACTTTATAGATAATTTTTTTTTCTTACTAGATAATGAATATGGGATAGATATGATAAAAATAAAGCATATTTAATGGAGATAATTTAGAATATTTAACAAATTTATCAACAAAATTAGTTTTGACATACTTTTCATATTGTTGTAAAACTTTTAATTTTTTTATGATAACATCATAATATATTTTTTCTATTCATGTTATTTTTATTTATGTTAACATGCTCTAATTTAGTTATCAACATTTTTTTATTTTTCTTTTTTTAATTTTTTATGTTTTAAATTTGAGTCATAAAATTTCTATGCCATAAATAATGAATATCATTATTATCAATTTATTAAAATATTTTATGCAGTATAATAATTTTTGGAAAATAGAATTTATTTTTTAAAAAATGTTTGCCATTTTTACGATACTACTATTAAAATTTTACTATTTTAAGTGTTAAGATATTTATTGAATTTATTAATTTGCATTCTTTTAACTAGTTGAAGTTGCATTAAAATTTTTCCACTACCTACGATTTTCTATTTTACATTTTTTCAAGTCTTTCTCACAATAGTCATATTTAGTATTGTTGCACTCCTAAAGAGACCTTATTTTATCATGCAAAATACTTTTTTCATATAAAAATTTTTTTTTTATATAAATGCTTTTTGTTTATATTATTTTATTCATCTACAATATATATTAAAATATTTTTAACTTGTTTATATATGGATCTACATTTCAAATAATTAACTATTCGTATTGTTTTATTTTTGTTATACTCATTTCTAAGTCATTTATTTGCATACACACTTATCATTGTTTTGGGACACTCTTCTTTTAAATAATTGAAATTAGTTTTAATATAATTATCTTTTTAATTTGTTATATGTTTTTATATTGATTAAAAATCAAGTCTAATATTTTTTTAATAAAAATGTATTCTTTAGATAATTATGCACAAAAATATCAACATATAAATTTGTTAAAGCACTAAAATATTTTAATGTATTGTGTAAATGACATAATTTGAAATTAACGCATACTTATCATTTAAAAGTCTCTCAGTTACATTGACTTATTTTCGAAAATTTGCTAGACAAATAATTTTTATTATCTTATTATAACATTAATTTTTGAATGCTACAAAAATATAATATTTATTTTTTTTTCATTGCACCTTTAAACAAGTATTATTTAGAAAATATTTATGACAAAAATTGTCCCAAAAACTAGCGTTCTCTTTTACTATTTGTATACTTTGATTATAATTTTTTTCTTCTATTTTTATAATGATATTATTACGATTTTAAAAACTATTTGTTTAAATATTTTATATGGAATTTCAACTTATATTTTTGTTCATCATATTTGGCATCTTTTTATTGCTTTATCATCTATAGTATTGTTTTTGTGAAGATTTTATATAGCCTATGCACATTTTTTGTTGATTGTTTGCAAAAATAACTTAAAGTTATAAATATGATAAACTAGTGCAATTGAATTTTTAAAATTTTCTAACTAATAACTTATATTACTTTATTTGACTTCATTCCATTATTATAAAAAGCTTTTCACGTAGTATAAAAAATTGTCATTTTTCAATCATATTTTTAATTTAATTTATTTAGTGTTTCATATCATAATAATTAAATTTAAATTATGTTTTCAAATTTTTATTATAAAAAATGAATTACTTTATGTCACGAACGTTTTATTTATAATTGGAAAAAATTTATTTTAGTTATTTAAATAAAAATAAATTGTAATTTGAATAAATGTTTTACATAAGTATAAATAAAATTAATATTTTGAATAATTAAAATATTAAATATTTAATCTATGTAAAAAAATTGTCGAACATTACGTTCTAGGGATGCTATAACATGCTATAGAAGAATAATGCATTAAAAAGATGAATCTTATAAATAAAATTTTAAATTAACAAGAATTATGAAAAAAAAATTTCTTTCAAAGAAAAAGACAAAAAATTGAAATAAAAATATTAAAATTTTCCAAATTCGAAAAATCACAAAGGCTATTGAATATTAAATTTGTTAAAGATAAATTATATAAATAACCAATTACCTTATCATTTCAAAAATTGTAAGAATGATTTGGAAATAGCATTTTAACGGTGAAAAGTAACAATGAAATGTATTCTTCTGTTTAATTAAATAAAAATATTTATACAATAAAAAATGAAATAATAAAAAAGAAAATTCTAGCTTGTTAGTAGTGCAACCCATGCTTAGGAAAAATGATAAGATGAAAGCCATCTCACATGTCCATAGGCATTCTCCACAGCCATTCTAAGCATCATTAAAATTTTCGGTTTGGTGAATGCATCAATCTTATAAGTTACTTTTCTAGTTAACCATTTGTTACGGACCGTTTGGATAATGTTTTAAATTTTTTGTTAGATTCATTTTTAAGTTTTTTTAATACATATTTGCATGTGAGTTCAGCACATTATTTTTAAAGTTTTAATTATTTATTTATCACAATTTTGTTTTGTATATTTTTAATTATTTAAAAGTTTTTGAAATCAATAAGATCCTATTTATCTTCCGTTATTGAAGAATTCCTTTAATGTATTGAAAAATTAAATATATATTCTCCCCTTTTTTTCATTTTCCTTTTGTACCTATAGTGCATTTTTTTAATTTTTTTGCACTAACATAACATTTTAAATATTGTAGTTTCGTGTATTAGCATTACTAATTGGTGATATTTGCATTCCATAATATCAATTCTATATATTGCTAGAAACATCTTGTTGGTATATCATACATTTTAATAGTTTTTATATAGAAAATATTTATATTTGGTTTTATATGTATTTTGTAATTTACAATGGCATAATGCTTTAAAATTATTTTGACATAAAACTTTATTTTTAGTACTTTTATTATAATATTTTTCTAAAATAGAAGATACAGAAATTTTTATTTTAAATGAAATATTTTGTCAACTAATTCACATAATTTATTTATTATTATTATTTTTGTGCTTTTTTCATAGTTATAAAGCATTTAATTAACAACAATATTTTTGGTGAATATATTTTTTTAATCGTAAATTATTGATAATTTATACATATTATTTTTAATATTTTTATAATTTTTCTTTTTTTAATATTCATATTGCATTATAGTTTTCGCACTATTCTATTATGATATATCTTCTATTTTTTAAGAATTAGTTTGAAAGTAACATTTTATACTCTTGGTCTAAGTTAATTATTAAGATAATCCTTCATTATGGCAAATTTTCTCTTATTATTTTAATAAATTCATTGGAAAGAATTCTAAAAACCTCATAATTATGTATCGTCATATTTCTTTAATTTTATTTAACAACAAATGCACCCCTCTCCTTTTTCTTGTTGTCCAGGAAGGATTAATCATTCTTACATAAGAATCTTTCTATTTTCTCCCAATTGGTTGGATTGTTGAAGGGATTTCAATCGATATTATTCAGGTATCAGATCTGATAGAAGTTGTCATTCATTTACAAAGGAAACTACTGGAATCTTTTCTTAGGTCATTAAGTAGAAATTACTTCACCCACCAAGGGCATCCAAGACTCAAACCCACCATCAAAAAGGAAGAAAGAAAGAAAATTATACTATGTCCATCATGTTGATGGGCTAATAAAGAATCAAAAGTGGCCAAATAAGAACCAAAAGGTTGACCACACTTAAATGGAATTGATGCCCACTTTGTTTTTACAAAAAGGACTTAAAAAACAATGAAAGCCCACTAGAATCTCGTTAAGTTTCTTAAACCCTGACTTGACAAGAAGAAAGAGTTGTATCTCATTAGCCAAAACATATTTGACACCTTCCTCAACCACTCTTAATTCAACCTTCTAATGTTTTGATCAATTCTAGGTGCTTTGGTAAACATTTTGGATATTTTAAAATGAAATTTCAATAAAATGTAAATAAGCTTTCACAATTCCTTACCTTTACCATTAATTGAATGGCAATCCTACTATTCCGATAGAGATTATATTGACCAAAAAAGAGTGAGGGCTTATTTGAAGATGCACTCTCAATAAAATTCAATCAAATATCATTTTGTGTCATTTTTCTCTTAGAAGAATTCCTTCTCATTAAAAGGAAACTTTATTTGATACTAGATGAAACATGCTTTAAGAAAAGAGATAAATGATTAGGAATAAAAATTTAGACTTTTGTATAAGTTTTTTAAAAATCTATTAAAGCAACTACTTTATGTTGCCAATTAATCTCGAATAAATCTTTGTTAATAAATTTTTGTAAATTTCAATTTTTTATGATATACTAATTTTTTTAATTTTAAAAGAAAATTTTGAATTAAAAAATTTAGAAATAATAAAAAAGTACAACAAGTTTTGATGATTGAGCTCAAATTGAACCATACATCAAGCCTATACAAACGACAAAAAAAAATCAAACTAATGAGTATAAGCCCTTCGCAAATGGAAAACACTCGCAAAACTATTATAGAATAAAATGGCTATAACCACATTTTAATGAAATGAACAAAGAAAAAGGAAAATTAGAACAACAATTAGAATTTGATACTTATTGTAATCTAATGTTTGATAAAATATTAAAAAAATAAAAATATATTACTCTTTTACTTGAATGAAGGAATGAAAGAACTAAAGATCAACTTATTGAAGAAGGTAATTTAGTTGGTGATCAAAGAATGATAGACACAACGAATAGAAATAATAATTAATAATACGTGTAAAAACTTAAATTTTATAGCTTGAAACATTGTTTAGCCTTTTTCCAATTTTTTAATTGTAAAAAAATATTAAAAAATAATTAATATAAATTGTTAGAAGAAAAAATTGTTTTGATAATATGAGGTAAATGATAGCAATATGAACGATTTTAATCTGGACTATTAAATTAACAACTTATTTCATTTAATTATGACAAATGATTGATGCATGATTAATTTTAATCTAGACAATTATATTGCAAGAATGTAATAATTAAATAGATAGATTTCAATCTTCATAGTTTTCAAAAGGGATAAAATTTCAATCGTTCAATTTTAAAAATTGTATGACAGGACAATTGGATTTGGAGTAATATGATTTGAATGTTTAATAACCAAAATTGTGTGATCAAGCAATAGATTTGGATCAATGAAAGAGGTAAATGAATTTTATATTGCTCAACATGACCATAAAATCAAATAGTACACATCTATTTCAACATTTTTTATGTGGTATATGCAAAATAAATTGGGAATTTTTGTCCCACATTCTTTATTTGTGGTGTCAATAATTCTTTTATTTCATTATAATGATTATCTTTCTTCATGTATTACGTTTTTTTTGCAAGTAAAAGTTTTTTGGAGTTAATTATTTATTTTAATTTTTCAAAATCGAAGACATCTTGATTTTAAAATAACTAAATTGTGATAATATCATTAATGTGTAAACTCTTTCATTATGCAACGCACTTAATATTTTCCATTATTAAATAATAAAATTCTTATTTCACATTTTCATACATGATCAATTTCGGGTAGTTTTTCATTCAGTTTGTTAGTTATAATTTTAAATTAATTTTAATTTCTTTTTATAATTTTTTCTGCTACTATACTCCTTTTTTGAGTCAATTATTTGTTAAAATTAATTTTTTTAAAATATAAATCTTTTTATGGTTTAGTAGATATTTGGTAGTACTATATTTAACTTAAAAATTCTTTTATAATATATGTTTTTTAATATTTATCAATCTTATATAAAAAACAATTCAGTATTTTTAAATAGTTGTAAGTTTTGCGCATTTTTTTCTCTTCCTTGTTAACCTTAAATATATTTTTTATTTTATTCTATTTTTAATTTCTTTTGAAATGATTTCACTATGCCATGAACTTTTCGAATTTTTATTATCAAAATAATTTTTAAAAATTTAATATTTTTTTAAACTGCATTACATAGAATGCTTTCAGGCAATTATTAAGATGAATTATCTAATATAATGTAAATTAAAACTGATTAACTTGAAACATAAAATTTTAACAATTTATATTTTTAACGAATGTTACAAAGTATTGTTTTCGTTAATTATATTGATGTTTTACATTGATGTATTATAAATTTGAAAATTCTTGTTCGAAAAACATCTTTCATGGTATATAATGTAAATGGTTTGGAACATTTAAAAGTTTAATCATGAAGAATTTTCTTTTGCAGAAGTTTAAATATTTATTTATTAATAATGATACTAATTGTTAAGTGTAGATATTAATGGTTAATTCATTAATACTTTTAAAAACATTTTTTAATATTCTTATTAGTTTGATATATTTTTTCTTTTACATTTATTAAAACATTCATAAAAATTTTTTAAAGTGTTATGTTCATAAATTTGAAAATATTTAAGAAACGTTTGTTATTTTAATAATTTGTCAACATTCATTTTATTTTGGTTACTTCCATCAAATTATGTTTTATTCTCTCATCACAAAGGAAGCTATCTAATTACATGTAATCAATAAGATTTTAATTTTTTTCTCAATTTTGTTTACACTTTTGAATATATTTTTACCATTTTATTTAATTGTTAAATTAGAGTTCTAGAAGTGATGACAAATTACATAAATATTATAATTTTTTTAATTTTTTTTTTGCTAAGTAGTTATTGCAATTATAAACAGTTTAGTACATATAGGTTATTTTTGAGATTATAATTTAGATAAAATATTATTAAAATTTTTTGAACATTGATTTAAATATTTAGAATTAAAATAAGCTTATGTTTAATTATGTTTTAAAATATGCTTTATTGTACCAGTAATTTAACAATGTAATATGATTTTATATTCGATGTCCATTTTGTTTTTCCTTTTCCAAAATATGATATTTGTTATTTGCTATACTTCTAGGACCAATTTTCTCAAGTAGCACAAATTGTTTTATACTATAAATTTTTTGTTATTTATATCTTACACTTTGTTTTAATTATTTGTGTATATAAAAGAAGTTTAACATTTGAATATTTAAAAATTTAATTTATAATGAAATTTTTTTTCATAGTCAAAATATGTTAAACATGAGATGCAAACTACCAAAAATATTTAAGATAATTTAAATGATTCTCATTTTCTAACCAGCAACATAACTATAAAAAATTCCTTTCATAGTAATGTAAGAATCATAAGTATGCTAGTATAAGAAAATATAAGTGGCGTTGGGTCTCAAAGGAGGATTTAATTGCCAAATATGTCACGGGTTGCTTCACCTCTAACTAGTCCCTACTAAACTTGTGCTTTACTTTGTTATGCTTAGACTCACTAAATAGTATTATGATGTTGATTCAGCATGCTAGCAAAGAGGAAATATAACAAATTATTATTTGGATGGATTCTTTAAGTTTTCTTGTATTGGATGGGTTTAATGGCACCACTTTTTGGCATTGTTTGAACATAATTAAAGATGACATTTATGATGCTATCATTGTTTTTCTTTTTGGTATCCCATCACTTGAATTCACTAGCACTAATACAATCTTCCTTCCAAAGACTTGTTATAGTACATTTTTTGAAGAATTTAAAACAATTTGTTTGTATAATTTCTTCTAAAAAAATACTAAGTTTCTAGTAGTTAGCTTACAGTGTTTCCTACTCTCAATATTCTTGAAGGAGTAATCAGCTTTTACTGTTTGGAATTCGCAAAAAAATATCTTACTTCCAAAAGAACTACTTTGTGATTTAAAGCATAGGATCCAATGTAATAACTCTACTAACAAGCTAAACTTTAGGAAAGTATTTAGTAGTAAATCTTAGGGTTTTGTTAAATACATATTACAGAAGTTTAATTTCAATAGCTAATTTAATAATCTAATGATGAGTTTTTATACTAAAAGTTGTTTGTTAGTCATTATTAATGAGAAAAGAAATAATTGCTTCCAATTGTCTCATTGGCTAAAGGAGGGTAGCCCTTTATCTCCATTTCTTTTCCATATTATGGTTGAAGTGCTAAGAAGAGGGTTAAGCAACCTACATGTACAAGGAAAAGTGAATCATGAGGACCCTCAAAGTGAATTTAGGAAAGGTGAATCACGAGGCTCACAAAGAGCTTGTTAACCAAACTCACATTTGTGCTTCGTAGATGGCTTTATCCTCTTTTGAAATGGTGACAAATAGTTTGTTAAAGCTATCAAGTTATTTTCTCTTTGATCAAGAGCACATCAAGTTTGTAGATTAATGCATAGAAGGACTTCTTTACTAGATTTAAAAAAGCCAAACACAAGCTATAGAACACCATCTACGAACACTTGGGATTCAAAAGATGGTACCAACCAATCCCTTAACTTGAAAGCACATTGTTTAAAGCTATGAAATAGGTGGTTTGCTTCTCATACAAGATTATAATATTTGTAAGATTATTAATGGGAGTTAGTAATGGTTAGTCATGTCATTCAACTAATACCACTATATACTCTAAAGTTACCTTATTTTCCAACAAGATTATCAACATCAAAGAAACTATAGTAAATGGTTTTCCATAGGCTAATAATTATTAGTTGAGTAAACAAAATTTTTCCAAATAGAAATAAATTACGTTCCCTTAGGAAAACTATTGGTAAGTGGTTAAGAAATTGAAATATTTTAAGGATGCATGTAATGCAAGGCTTTGCTAGATGGTCTACAAATCAAGGACTATCTAGGCTAGAAACATAAGTGGTCATTACTTCAATAAAAATTATTATGGTGCTTGCACCTAACTCGAAATGATATAGACAAAATCATTCTCACTATTTTCATACAGGGAAGCAAATAGACATGGATAGATAAAATTCAATATCAATTCATCAGGATACAAGCTCATAAGTAATTCCTTTATTCATAAGTTAGAAACAATAATGTAGAGTACTTGCTAGCCTTCCAAAAATTACTTAACAATGTGAAGAACCTAAATAGTTAATTACCATTTTCTAACTACTTTAGTAAATTGAATTTTAAATTTGTAAACAAGTACCTTTTTTATACATAGGGAATTTGAAATTCATGCTTTTATGGAGGGTTCGAGTTGCCCAAACTTATGAAACCACTTTGCCCTAGAGTTTAGCTTTAAACACCTCCAACATGATGCTTCTATAATTGCTAAATTATAGACACACTCATGAACAATTTGTATTGTGATTGCCTAAATCTAGGTCATACTTATCATGAAGTATGTGCTTCATCTAATAAAGCTTTTGATGATTTTTGTTTTGTGTATCCTAATTTACGTACCCTACACATCTCTTAAGGATTTTCTTGTCTAACAAATACATACTAGAGGTCTCGTAGAACATTTTGGGAGTGTCAAAATAATAAGAGGTGTGACTAATTGATTTCATGGGCCAAGGCTACCCCACAAACATTGCATCGATAGATTCTTATTGTTGGACATGTGTCTCAAATAAATTAGGTAATTATAGTCATGGTGCATATACTCCATTTCCTATAAAACAATGACCATGAAAGCATATAAGTTTGGACTTACCATTAGGATTGGCCAAAATCACTAGAAATAATTATTCTATATTCATATTGATAAGTTTTCTAAAATGGCTCATTTTATTCCATATCATAAGACATCAAATACCTCCCATATTATGAAGTTATTTCTTGAAGAAATTGTGAAACTACTTGGCTTACCTAAAATATTTATTTTAGATCATGGTGTCAGATTTACTAGCTACTTTTGAAAAATACTTTGGAGCCTAAAGTAATCAAAACATAAACTTTTATGGACTTGAAAACTAAAAAACTAAGCAGCAAATAGAGGTATTTAATCAAAGTTTAGGCAATCAATTTTGTAAGACACATTGAAACATGGAATCTTTTATAACATTGTACTTATTTCATTAAAATGATTGAATTAATAGAATAGTAGGTTTAGGGCCTTAAAATCATAATTGGTGTCCTATTGATTTTATTATATTATCCTATGATTTAGCACTTCTTAATTTATTAAGTCTTTTATGAATCATATTTTTTTATCACATAAATATATTACTTTAAAATTTATTTAAATAATTAAATGTATAAATAATTTTAAAATACTCATTGAGAACTTAGAAATTTTATTAAAACTGATTATATAATGATTTGTGCAATGTTTGAGAGACTCCACTTACAGCCCATAAAATATTACATGCCTATAATACTAGACCATTCACAATTATATAAAGACTAAGTATCAGCATTAATATTTTGATTTTCCTAAAAATTATGAAATTAGAACTACCTTTAATATTAAATTACTTTTATCTTATAAAACACTATACCTAATACCTAGTGAGTGTTTTTAGCCTTCATCATCACTACCAAGTAAAATTATCCAAACAATATATTTAGCCACATCTTGTGAGCTTTGAGATCAAATGGAGCAATGCTGAGATGATCAAGCAATCTTAACATAGAATCTTGTATAGCAAAGGTTTTTGGTAAGTTGATACGTCCATCAAGTCTTTATTGAAACTTGGATTTCTAAGGAGGAGCTTCATCACCTAAATTTAGAGATGTTAAAGTATCATTAGAGATTTTAATATTATTCCATAGTGTTGAGCTCTTTCTCACCTAGGGTCTGTGATATAGTAGTTATTATGTTATTAACTCGTTGTCATAATACTTTGTTTGATGATAAAAAATCCAAAATATTTTCATTAAAATTGTTTAAGTGAATTTTTAGAACTTAGATAATATATGCTTATGTTATTGGAGAACTTAAAGGAGATTAGTAAAGGTAAAATTACAAGAAAATAGGCTATGGAAAGGACTTTTCTACAACGATAATATATGCTTGTGTTCTCATAAAAAGGACTTTTCTACAACGATACATGCAAAAGATCCAACATTTGTTAACCAATTGTCAAAACTGTGAAATAGGCTATGGAAAACATTTCATAATACCTAAATTTATGTATCACAAAGAAGAGGAAATGCCAATTAATGTCATCATAAACCTTCTACAAGTCCAACTAAATGTCATTAATTATCAGTTATTATATAGTTTTAGTTACTTGTCTATACGATCTATAAACTACTTAATTATATTAGAATATTAATAATTTGATTAATTTTTCTTATCAAAATTTTCATGTAGTCCATAACAAGAATATTTTCTTAATAATTATACTATGAAATTTTTTAACATTTTTATCATTCCATAATTTTACTCAATATTTTTATTTTTAAATCTTTAATTTTTTATTTTATTATAATACGAAGTTTTGTTAAATTAAATTATTTAGAAAAGTTCTTGTTAATCTTTGAGTAGATGTGAAAAATAATTTATATGCTCATTATATTGACGTTACAATTTTTTCTTCTACTTTTGTGGAATTTATATACACATAATATAATTGTTCTTAAGTTAATTATTTGATGTGTTGTAAATTCTCTAAAATTTCAATATTTTTTTATTACAATAACTAATTTATCCTGCTTAAATTGCAATATGAAATATAATTTTGAAGTATTGTGATATGTAAACATAAAACAACCTCAAGACATATAATTTAAATAAATCACCAAATTTTTATTTTTCTTTTGTTTAAATAATTTATATATTTTCATTACTCAACTTTAGGATCTTGTGCTTATACTAAAATATTTTTTTAATACATTAATATTTTAAAATTTAATTATAACTTTTTTCACTTTTTTATTTTTATAGAATTTTTGGACTTAGCAGAAAGACTCCATGCTTTAATTCCTATGACATTTTTTACTATATTATTTGATAAGAAGCCTATTTTTAGTAGAACATTTTATTGAGCATTTTCGAGTCATTCGCTGAAGAATATTTTAAAATTTTGCTTATGTAATGGAAATAAAATATCTAAAACGTTACATATTTTATACTATATATAAAGAAAAAAAAATTCTAAAATTTCAATAGAATAATTACATAAAACAATTACAAATATTATCCCAACAAACATAGCACAAACAATTAAGGCAATTTAAGATTTTTAATAAATAAGCTATATTCATATGTAGTAAAAAGAATATAAGTAATATGTTACATGTAAAAATACAAATGTAAACTCAAATAAGAGAGTAAACATGTAAAAGTTAATTATCAATGTAAATTAACTATAATTGTGAAGGATAACTCAATAACTAATAGTCTCATCATACTATTATGATAAGTATATTTTTGAAATAAAGAAAATATTACATACTTAAAAAATCAAAAACCATTCACATTAATGAATTATTTATATTTAATTTAATAAAGTATTTTTGCGGGATATCAAAAAAAAAGTTGTACAATTCCAAACTTGGGAAACTTACAAACATAAAGAAAATAGTCAAGTAAATAAAATTTGAAATTTTACAAATTTAAGGAATTATAAAATATTTATAATATAATATTGAAAAATAAAGATAAGAAAAAATTTTCAAAAAAATAATACAAATATAATTTTTTTGAAACACAAAAAAAAAGTTAATGTTATTTAACATCTAAAAGTTTTTATCTATTTTGATAAATTGAAATAAAAAAGAACAAATATTGAATAGTAAATTAATAAAATAATTCAAAATAGCTTTAGAAAATATTAATAAAAATGTTTGAGTAGTTAAAACAAAAAAAAAATTTAATGCAATGGATAGAAAAGGGCACAACAATAAAGTGAGACGCTGCTCAAGATCATATACATAATGTAAACCATATTCTGATATACAAAATACTCCTTATCTAGCTGCACAAAAGAAAAATTGTGCTCACATATGCTTAAGCATTTTTTATGTCTATCTTGAGCATTTATAATCCGTTAAAAGGCATGTTGCACCCAAATAAAGCATGACCACACAAGTTACTTGTAAGCATTTAAGTTGTAAAATTAAAGATTCCTATATTAAGTTCATGATCTTGTTTGGTGAATTTGTTGCCCAGTACACCTTGAAAATATTTTCAAATAAATAAGTTTTGCACATAACTTTCAATATATTGAGCATTCTAATATCTTAATAACTTGTGCATTCTTATTAATTTGAGTTTTTTGTTTCTAATTCAAGGTTTTTTCCATATTAAGAAATTCTTATTATTCGTAGTAAATATTTAGATTTTTTAAAGTAGTTTATAATAATGATGATATGTTTTTTGCTTAGGTTTTCGTATTTCTTAATATACTTATCATTATAATACTTTTTATTTAATTTTAAAAAAATCAACAATGCTTTTAAAAAAATTCATTTTCTTATTTACAATTACTCGTTCAAGATAGTTTTAATACTTCTAAAACTATTTAATGATAAACATTGTTTTAGTAAATATTATGTTGATATAAAAAATGAAGTTGTTTTAATAAAACACAAATAGTTCTAACTATTGAAGACTTGATTGTGCAACATTTGTTTGATGAATCATATTTACGTTAGTAATGTTTTTGAATGAAAAGTTACACTACACTTTAGTCTAATTTGAGCATAATTTCAAAAAAAAATAATGTTTTTGAATGACATTACACTTCTTAATTACCCTAATACTTTTTGAGTTTTTTTTGGATAATGACATATTCTTAACTAATTAATCAAGATAATTTTCTATTATTTATGCACATTATATTTTATATTCTATTTCAACTTAACTACACATGAGTTTTTTTTCTTGTAATGATTACACTATGTTATTCTTTTTAATATGTTCAAGGTTTACATTTTTTTAATATCTTAATATTAAACATTTTTATGGCTTAAATTATATCTAATTATTAAAATTTAAATATTTTTTATTACTTTTTGTGTGAATTATTCTTGCACACGTTATCGTTAATCTTTGTTTTTTAATGCTCGTTTCAAATGTATTGCACAATCTAATCATAACACATCTCTAAAAACCTAGTGTTATATACTATAGGAATGACTAATTTAGGTAGTCACATGCTTTCTCTATATTTATCAAAAAAATGGTCAAAGATGAGCTTAATGTCCATATTTTTTTGGATTCTTACACAACTTTTTTTATGTTTTAATGTAATCTTATTTCAACATTGGCCATTTCTATTCAATTGTCAATTTTTTTGTAATTGTTTTTATAATTGTTATTATGAGGATGTTTTGGTAAATGATTTTTGAAATTATGATTTGGGAATTTTAGTATGTGCTATCTTAATGATTTTCTTTTATGTTTTTATTTTTTTAAAAATTTTCTACAAATTAATTGAAGTTTTATCTTTGATTATTAACAAAGTATTTTCTTGCTGGACCGTATAAGTATTTTTAACATTATCATGTTTTAATTATTTATCTATCTAGATGAGTTTTTGAAACTATTATTTAATATTTCATAATTAATTTTATTCATTTGAGAATTTTAATCGTAATGACGAATTACTTAAAGTGCTTTAAAATAAAAAAATCGTTCAAAAAACATAATTTTGAATACTCCTTGTATTTAATAGAAGTTTAATTTGATGTGTTATCTAATTAATTTTAAATGTTAAGGATTTTTTACTATCTTAAAAATTTGATGCATTTTTATATTTCTTGTATTATTTTTAAGGATCAAATTTTTATTAATGTTAGAGTATTTAAAAACTTATTCAAATTACTTTTTCATGCTTAATTATTTTTTGAAATATTTCTTTACCACATAATATCATTCAATAAAATTATTGCAATCCTTTTTTTCATATATTATACACAACGAAAGATTTTCTAATATAATATTTTATTATATTATTATGCTAGTTCTTTTGAATATTTAAATTTTTTTCTCAAGGTAATTTTTTTTTTATTATTTTTATGTATATTTTTATTTAGAAAGAAAGTTAAAATATGTTTTTGCAATAAGTTTCTCATTAACATGTCACGCAATTTATTTTAAATATTTAAATATTTTTTCTATCTAACACACTTTTTACATTTTTATATTTTACAATCATTATTATGGGTACATGAATATGTTTTTAATTTTTTTAAAACACAAAGTTTTAATAATTTAATGCCTTGTTGTCTAGGTTTTACATTTTTTAATTATTAATACTAATTAATTGTTCAGGCGTGTTAGTGCTATAATAGTTATATTTTATTAAATTTCTCTAAACTTTCTATATATATATCAACATATTCTTTTCACTTATTGTTTAAAAATGACATTTTTGACAATTTATTTGAAATGTTTCTAAATGTTTAAAAGTATTTTATTATCTTACCCATTTTCTGGTTTTATGCATATGGGCTTTGATAACTTAATTTTAATTTTTCTTCAATAATATTTCGTTCATTGTTCTTTACATAATTTTATTTTTATGATGAAAACATTTATTAAACACTTTTTAGTACAACATTTTAGCAATAACGGTCTTAGTTTTTAATTGCTGTTATCCATCTGTATTTTCTTACAGAGTACTTTTCAATTATTATTCATTATTAGTATAGCTTTTGGCAACTTGCTTTGTGCGAAATTTTTAAAATATTTAACATTGTATAATACTATTTTGTTTTATATCTCATAGTGATAAATTTTCCCCTTCAAATATATATTTTTTTCGAAATAATGAAATCAATCATTAAAAATGCACACAAAGGCCTTTTTTGTTTTTTAGAATATATTTTTTTTTTGCAATTAAAATTTCAAAAATATGTAATGCATAACTATAGTTCTTAAAATATATGTATTATAGTAAAAATCAATTAATATTAAAGGTATGTATTTTCTAGTGTAAAATATCTTTTGGTGTAATCCAAGCTTAATGAATAGACAAATGTTAACAAAAATCTTTGAATATAGGCATAAAAGAATATCTTATTCCTAATTATTAAAATTAATAAAAATAATGAAGAAATAAAAAAAATAGTTTCATTAAAGGAAAAATAAGAACTATATCAATGAAATTAGAAAGTTAGCATTAAAAAGGAAAAATATCCATTATTTTTGGACATTTCAAATGATAAAGTTATATGATTAAATTATCCAAAATACATTGAAGTGCCGTAAAGTTAATAGAAAATATCAAATTTAAGTAAAAAATAAATTTTAAAGTAAACAAATTAAAATAAAGGTTAAGAAACATCAAATATTACGAGAAGGTCCAAACATTTCTACAATAATTAAGAAAAAAATCATATTATATTAAATAACGTAACTAACAATTTTTAGGAAATAAAAAAGGAAATAGTTAAGTTTACCAAACATTCATAAACACTAAATTATTCAATATAATATTCCAAAATGCAAAGGAAAATCTTTTCACAAACAAAACGTGTTGAATAGTCAGATCATAAAGAGTAATGAATGAACAAATTCCTAACATATTAAAAAGCTTCATATTATTTTAAAAGAAATTAAAATATAAGTACAAAAAATATGCTTTTATAAATAAAAAAGTTAGGAACACGTTTTGCACTGAGCATAAAAGACTAAAGTAAAACATGTTTTTTGTATATTAAGAATTTTTTATAGCATATTACAGTTAATCTAAATTGCTACGAGCATGAAAAATTACCTAATTCTATGTCTGAGAAACCATACTATTGCGTACACATTGAATTTTTTGCTTATAATGTAGAAGAGTTTTTATCTTTTCTCTTGATAACACTATCATAATTAATGTAAATCTTATATTTGCACATCTAGATAATAACTAGAACCATATAAATTTGTTTCAAAGTAGGATAGCAAAAGCTTCTTGAAAAAAGTCAATTACATTATTTTTTAATAACAAATTCTATTCAAAATTCATCATAATATTGAATTATAATCAAACCAAAACTAGATAAGGTTACTATGTTCATGACTATACTACAAAAAAGGCATTGCATGTCTCTAATTATCTGAATATATTAACTGAAGCAATGTTTTTAAAACAAGAGTTTGTGGTACACATTTCTTTTGCAATGACTATTCCTTTTAGCTATTATTCCTAGTAAAATAGTTTATGTTCTAAGATAACCTAACAAAAATATGCCTAAAATAATTATTTGAAATAAGAAAATAAAATTTTGTTTTCATTACAAATTTCAATTCTAAGTAAAATAAAAAAAATGTCATACTTTTATGTGTCTTAAACTAAATGAATAAGCAGCCACTTGCATCACATGTTTCATGACTTAATTTATTCTCCTTAACTATCTTGAATTTTTTTTAATTATAGCTTGTATTGTTTTAATAACTTTTACAAAATATATATCAGAATTATGTTAATAAATTAGTAAAAAATAATGCTAATTTTTAGTAATAGGAACCATAAGTCTGAGCAGTGCCTAAAACATGTCAGATCTCATTAAAGGGTGGGGACTGCATGACCATAAACTTCTCAACTAGCTACAACACAAGGTTGGATTGTGAAAATAGTTTATACGGTCCCTATATCAACTTATTACTACTATATCCTGATATATAGCATATAGTTCATCACTAGCATCATGGGTGATGACTTCTTGACTAAATTGGTGGCTAGCCAACCTTGAACAGGTTGTTTTGGAGAATAATGCAAAGCATCACAAAGAAAATAATCATTCACCTTCACAATGCAAGACAGTCAAATCTATATTTTCATGCATTTTGCTTCTAGTCACATAATTTCATGATGGAATGATCCCATCACCGCTACATTATTATAACGATAAATAATATCCTATGTTCAATCATGCATGATCATGTTCACATTATCTATGCTTGTTCAACACAGGATCAAAATCTAATTAGTTAATTATGATTCACATCTAATGATCCAAATAAAATCCTATTTCTAAATAGCACCAATCAAATCATATCCACAATCATGCACTTTTGATAATCAAATGTCTAAATCATTTTGATCTGGAAGTACATTCAAAATATCTCTTTTAGTCATTATTTCAAGCTACTAGAAAATTTTATTTAAATGATTATTTTTTATTAAAAATATGAAAATATATAAATAAGGAGGTAATTTTGCCAATTTGGTGAGTACTTTTAGTTGATAAAAAAATGCCTATGAATAACATATTTTTTGAATATTATGGATTAATGAATCTTTTTGTAATATTATAAAAATTTTCAAGCCATCACATTTATGGCGTTTGCAGCTTGTGATCATTTTAACTTCTATACACTAGTTCTCTTAGTCTTCAAAACCCTAAAAGAGATGTTCTTAAATCAACAAAGTAATATTTTTATTATTCGTAATTGATTTAATTAAGATATTGATGGCTCTTTGATCAATTTTAATTTTATGTTCACTATTGTGTGTCTTTTATCGTTATCTTATATTGTTGTAAGGTTGTAGTATCATGTTTCTTTTGTTTCATTGTTGTAATAATTTAGCTTATCATTCTCTTAGCAAAGGGCTCATATAGAGTTTTTGTTGTTACTTAATTTTACTATAGGTGGGTGAATGTTTGTTTTAAGTCATATCACCTAAAAATCATTTGTAGACATTTTAATTCTTATTGATTTTTTTTATTTCATAATTTTTATAAAAACTTATTATTTAAAAAAACTATTAAATTTTAAATCAGATTTGAAATTTATACAAAATCATTTTAGATATTTATTCAAACATTTTAAAAATACTTTTAAACTATGTTTTCAAATATTTTTGAAAGAAGTACAAATTTGTATTTCTAAGTTTCCACTCATACGTTATTGAACCAAACTTCAAGTGATATCATAACAAAAATTTGCTTTTTATTGGAAGAAAGTTTTCAAGAGATCCATGTTTCAATTTTTTTTTTTGAACAAGTATATGCAAAGATTGATCTAACAATAGGCTTCCACTATTTTGTAATAATTTTTATCTCTATTGAAACACTAGAATAAATAATTATTTAAAATCTATTGATAGAGAAATATGATAAATAATACAAAATTCCTTTAATAATATAACAAAAAAAATCTCAAAAGATTTTCTTCACATAAATTATTTTGTCAAATAAATATAAAAGTGAAAGTACAATTAAATGACAGAATCATCAATATTTTTCATTATCTTTTGAATACTTCAAAATTTCATAGATTATGTCTTTAGAAATAACTTAAAAACTTTAGCATAAGGTAGTGATGACTTATGAAGGATCAATTGAGAAGAATGAAATAAAAAGTTCGATAAGGAAAAGAAGAAGGCATTGAAAATATTTTTCAATGAGTCAAAAGTAGTCATCACAAGTGAAAAGAAAGAAAATAAAGAAGTTCTCTTCATTATGATTGCTAGAGAAGCAAAAGTCAAGAGTATATCTTCAAGTGAGGAAGAAAATTGCTTTAAAGTAAAATAAGATAAGCATTTACTTTTTGTTTGCAAAAAGTACAAAAAGTTTATTAAAAAATAAAATGATTTAGAAAAAGGATACAATGAATAAGTAGTTCACTTTATAAAACTTAGAGAAAGGGCCAACATGTATTTAGAGAGTATTGAATGGTTCATGATTTAAAATGGAAAGCCAATAAGAATGTATCATTAGTTAAAAAATTTAGTGACATTAAATACTTACAGACTATTTGGTCATTTTCAAAAAAACTAATAGAATTTTGACATTTTATATGCTATAATCATAAGTTTCCATGACCACTATTGCATACAATCCAATTATATTTTGCATGCATGTAAGATTAAAGCTAATATACAATTGAAATTTCTAAATTTTGCATGAAAAGTGAAAGAAAATAGTACATTGTTACACATAAATACGTTGAACCGAAAATGGATTAGTTTCTCAAATCTAATAATGTAAATCAAATATTATGCACATAAACTTTGATTAACATATTTTAACTAAAAAAATTAGTATAAACATAAATGAAGAAAAAAATAATATTTGAGATATAAATTTAAAATATTCAAATGAAAGGATGTAGTTGAAAAAACCTAAAACTGTAAAACTTTTTTAGGATTATGATAAATAACAAGTTAAACATGAAATTTTGATAGATTTTAGAATTAATTTTTTCAGAACAATTAATATTTTTTAAAAATTTTGAATAAAACATAATATTATATACCTTAAATAATATTTTGTGGTAATTTGTATAAAAACAGAACTAAATCTATTTAAAAGGAATTGTCTGAGTTGATCGTAAACTATCAAATAAAATGTAATTAGAAGGAAGTGGTTTCCTTAAAAAAGTAAACTAGTTTGTTAAGTACTTGAAAAACTCATAAAATGTTAAGTTTATTAAAAATTTATAAAAATTAGACTGAGTAACTACTAGTGGTAACAAATAAGGAAAGAGAATAAAAATTGAAAGAAATAAGTATAAATTAAGAATGAGCATTAATCTAGCCATGACAAACATATAAGTAAAGTTTATCTTTAATTATCTTAGATATTCTTTTAATAAACAAGTTATGTCATTTATTAATTTTTTTAAAAGTTTTGTTAACATCAAAATTGAGAAATTTTCTTGATATTGACCTCTAGATGTGATGTTTTGTTTGTTCATAACAAATCCTAAGTATTTTAAATAAATGTGCTGAAGTTAATTTTCAGATTTTAGAAAATAAGTACTAGTGTTCACGAGAAAATATGAACAAGTGGAGCAACGTGAAATCTTATGAAGATCAACTTTATTTGTGCGACAAAACCACTAAGAGATAAATTTTAAACTTAATATTACGTATTTTAATTTTATTTAAATTAAAATATCAAGTTTCATTAAAATATTTGTTAGGAGACACAAAAATTAAATTTTATCAAAATTAATATTCTTAAAAGAATATTAGGTTCTCAAAAACTTAACCTATTCTATTTTACTATCTTGAAAATATTTTTATTTTTTTAGTCAAATCTTAGTATTTATTGAATAACTTTTATAAATTAAATATTATAATTATAATAATTAAATACAAAATAGTACTAAAATAATGCTAATTATTAGAAATAAAAACCGAAATTCTCTGCAATGCTTAAAAAGTATTGGCTATCATCAAGACGTCTTGATTGCATGTCCACAAACTCATATGCCAGTTGCAGTACTTAGTACAACTACAAACACAGTTCAATTGGGTCTTATAATGGGTTAGTACTCCTGCATTCACATATACAATGTACAAAGCAATACTAATAGCATTAGTAATGACTTCTATAGCAAATCAGGGGAACAAATCTCGAGTAAGTTGACTTTGAGGAACATGTAAAGCTTTATATACAAAACATCTTTGTTCACCTTCGTAATATAGGACTAAAGCAAAGCTTACTTTTCACGCAACATGTTTCTAAATTTTGGGGCTAGCAAGAACCCTCCAATCATGCAATTATTATTATCGAACGACCCTCATCTTATCCATCTTTTTATAAAGTCTGGTGCCACTTAATAATCGCATCATCAATTTTTGCTTATTGTGTAAGATCTAAATTTAGCCATTAGATCAAGATTTAGATATAACATTTTTGATCAATTGCTTTTTTTTAAACATCCCCATCAAATCTCATTTGTTTGTTGTTATAGTTTTACCAAACAATTAGTCTCGGTTCATTTTGTTCAAGTGTTTCATTCACATCATTTTTTGCTTCTTTTTTTAGCCATTAGAATATTTTCTTTAAATAATAATTTTTCAAATAAAAATAAAAAATAAGGCAAAACATTAATGATTATTTTGCTTGTTTAGTAAGTACTTTTGGTCTTAAAAAATTATTTATAAATAAGTGAAATTTTTAGCAAAATGGATGGATGAATTTTGATACAATTTTGAAAAAACATTTCAAGCCATTATATTCAAGCCGTTAGTAGCCCAAAAAAATTGTCGCTACCATGGCTACTTCCTTGAGTCGCCAAACTCCTAATTGAAACTTTTTTATAAGTGAGCTAAGTAATTAATTTTTTCTACTCATAATTTGTTTAATTAAGATACTTTTTCCTCATTTATTATTTCATAAAACATAAGATTTTTGCTCTATTAATTTTTATTATGAGGTCATAGTAATTTTTCTCTTCTGTTTCATTGTTGTGAGAGCAAATCCTATCTTTCTTTTGGTGAATTATTTATATTTAGTATTTTTACTTGGATTTTGTTAGGAGTGAATGGATGCCATTTTTAAGCTGAGCTACCTAAATATTGTTACTATATCTTTTAGTTCTTATTAATTTTTTATTTTATGTTATGTTATAAATTATTTTTATTAAAAAATAAATTTATTTTAAATTAAATTTTATATTTTAATAAAATCTTTTTAAATTATTCATTTAAAATTTTTTTGTAAAAAACTAAAATTTGTATTCCTAGCAATTCACCACCTTTTTGTCGATCTAAACTTCATAAAATAAATATTATGAAATGCTATTTAGTAAGAGAGTGGTTAATTGTTAGGAAAAAACATTATTTTTCTAGAGAATATTTTACAAAATACTTCAATGAATTTTTTTAATAAACTTGAACATAACATTAAAAGTGAATTTTAGTAAATATTAATTTTATTTTAAAATATGTTATCACTTTTACAATATGTTGATTTTCTTTTCACAAAAAAGTTTTAACAAAATTATGAAAAACAATTAACAAAAATAGAAATGGTAAATGAATATTTTTTAGGTGGTTCAGCTCAAATTAAGAGTACATCTACCACCAACTAATGCTGCAAAAGAAAACTAATGTAATTATTTTGACAAATGACAGGTGCGTTAAAATATTACAATAACGAAACAATTAAAATTTACTACTATAGCCTTACAAACAAACAACATTATAAACAAAATAAAATAATTAAATGACATAAAAATAATAATTAATGCAAAAAAACAATTCTTCAAAAATCTTTAATTACTTATAAGTGTTTTAAACGAATCAATTAGAAATAAAAAATATTGAGAACTTCACAAATTTTTGAAGAAAAAAGAGATTATGAGTCTTATACGTCGAGCATAAGGATTTTATGACGACCATTAGGTGCTAATTGCTTGAATGCCATCTATTGAAAATCTTTCTTTATATTTATAAAAATTATATAAATTAATTTTGTTAAAAAATTCACCTATTTATAGACATTTTTCTGATTCCTAAAAGTACTGAAAAACTATTCAATTATTCATACTAATAAATTATAAAAATCCTAATGTTTTTAGATAATGGCTAAAAAAGAAATGGCTAAAGAACTACTCGATCAAATGCTCCTGGACCATTTGATAAAGAAAAATGCAAGATTAGATGGCATGGATTGAGAAGCACTATTTGATTTGAACCAATATATCTAAATTGTTATATAACAACAAGATTTAGATCTTATGCATGTGCAAAACAAGAAATGTGTGATCACAAAATTTCATTAGGGAACAACGAATTTATTTAGGTGTTTTTAAAAGGCTAATGAGAATACGATAATTTGATTGAAAAATTGCATGATCAAATAACAAAATCGCACCAACAATTGTGAGTGTAGTCATGCGAAATTGATGGACATTTTAGTTATAGAATGCATGAACAATGGATTATTATTACTTTATAAGAATTTTCTTATAACACCTAATAAGTGCATTCTTTGGTCTTAGTAACTACCTGGTTTGCTCTAAAGAGATTTTACCTATTAT
This sequence comes from Vanilla planifolia, assembly GCA_023846275.1. Lineage (NCBI taxonomy): Eukaryota > Viridiplantae > Streptophyta > Magnoliopsida > Asparagales > Orchidaceae > Vanilla > Vanilla planifolia. Next base: position 1,367,347 of record JAIUJO010000026.1, on the reverse strand, counting down.
TTGTGAGTTATGTATTCAACCACTTTATTTGATAAATTATGATGATATTTTATCAGTCAGATAAGCCCAACTCAACATATTTAGGAACTATTTTCTAAGTCTACTTTTTTCATATTATTAGTAATAGGTTCTCCATTTTAATTATTTTATTTATATTATTAGTTTTACAAATTATTTATTATATATATAATGATTTTTTAAATAAGTCAATGATATAATATTTACAAATTTATGATCAAGAATAAAGTACTTTTTTAGATGGTTGACATATGATAAAGATTTTAAAATCTTTATAATTTTTAAAAAATAATTAGTTTAAATAAAATTTAGTTTTTTCCTTTAAAGAATGATTTTAATCAAGCTTAATATTTTATTCAAAATATAATTTTAATAACTAAAACTAAATTCCAAATATTTGTCTTAGTTATTTTTCACTCTAACCAAAATGATTTGCGTAGAACTTCTCCTTTCCTAATTTTTATTTTTAAATTTCTCATGAGCACAAGTATAATCTATCAAAAATGTTAAAGTGTATTTAAATAGATTCAATTACAATGCTTAAGGTACATGATCATCAAACTAAACACCATAATAAGAGGTGAACATGGTAATCTCTCCTGCTTGATGATAGCAAAGCTTTTAAAGAAATTGATAAAAATATAAACTATTTATAAAAGTAATATGCATGACAATTAATGCTCCATCTTCTTGTATGTCATGCCTAGAGTAATGATCCAACTTAATTTATGCTTATTTTAATCATTTAATTTCTATCATTACCCTCTTTGACATCACTAAAAAAGTGTTAATCTATATTTAATAAAATTTTCACAAATTTAGAATTTTTTAACTTATCAGCCAACTTATTTTTTTCTTTATGTCTATTTTTTTTCAAATTATACCTTTATCTTATGGTCTAGTACACAATTCCCTTTAACTTGATTTAATTCTTTCATTTAACTAATACAAAAATTTATTATTTATGCTATCTTGTGTTATGGATGACTTCAAATCTATTGCAAAGGCTTAATGGTTATGATATGATTATGTTTTAACACAAATCTTAATTTTATCTATAACTTATTCTTTTGAAAGAATTTTACTAAATTTTAAAGTTTTAAGATTTTTTTCATTGTTTTCTTTCTTCTTACTTATTTTATTCGAATTTTCTAAACTTAATTTACCAAATGTTATTTCCACAACATATGTGTGTGTGTGTGTGTATGTGTGTGTGTGTGTATAGTGTTTTTAATTAGAATTAATTCATCAAATTTATAATGTACAATAATTGATTTTAGTTAGTAAATTTAAGAACATAAACATTTTCTACTCTAACATATTTAGGGTAATTGAGGTACTATTTTCATTCAAATATAGCATTTTTTCAAAGGAGATAAATACTCACAGTGAAATAATAGAAAGAGGCTATTATGGCTATACAATGAAATAAATTTCACAATAGAAAAAAATAATTTGATATCACAAAATGTAAATTACTAAACATAAAAGTCTTATACATAAATGAAAGTTTAATGAAGCAAAATCTTTTTAATTAAATGAATTATAATTAAAGAAAATTATGAACTTAGTGTATTTGAGAAGAAAGTGGAGATCATTAATGTGACAATTGAAATGTTTACCATAAAAAGAAGTTAATAAGCATCGAGCACTAAATGTTTCAAAATGATGACTTGAAAATTTTTCTTCAGATTTTATAAAGAATTTGAAGAATTTATGTTTTTATAAATATTTTCTAATGGTAAAAAACACATGTCAAATTGACCAACTAGTCAATAATATTTTAATTAAAAAATCTATCTTACTTTTTAATTAATAAATTATAAAAATCACAATAAATAAAAGACTCACTATGTTGGAGCTAATCGATCGAAAGGCTCTTGGACCATTCGATAGTGAAAACTTCTCAATTAGATGATGGATTCAAATAAAAAATACTATTTATAAATTATGATTTGATCTAGACTATTACATCTGAATCATAATTTGATGGTTAGATTTGGCTCTTTCATGTGGAGAAATAATGGATTGTGAGATAAAAAAATTACGTTATCTGATAGAAGATCAAAATAGGTGACTTTAAAAGGTCGATGAGACAGGAATCATTCGATCTCATAATTCTCCAAATGGATAGCAAAAACTGCAACCATAATTTTTAGCACAATCAAGTGAAATGGATATGAGTTTTAATCATACATTGAATAAATGATGGATTATCATTGCTTTATTAGAGCCTTTCTACGTTACACATTTTACATATTTTTTAGGGTTGCCTATCCCTTTGTTTCCTACTGGTCATATTCAGGCACTATACTCTAATTAATACTTTTGGTTCTTTTTAGTAAAATTTAATTGTTTATGTTATTTTAATTATATTATTATGTTTTTACTTATTAATTTTTTTATTTAAAATACACTTTTTGCAATAGGTTTTTCAAAGAGGACTTTCAAAGTTATGATAAGAGTTGAAAGGTAGTTTGGATGGTAAAGATAAGATTAAGGTTTTAGACTCCTAATATTTTTCTAAGATGATTAGTTCAAAAAAACTTAAATTTTGTTCTTTGTATGAATGATGTCAATCAAACATAATATCTAATCAAAAAAAAATTCAAACTGCTAAAATTAAATTTAAAATTATTCTCTTTTTTAAATTCAAACCAAAACTCTTATACTATTTTAAATTCTCTCATAAACACGAATATCAGTTTTGTAAAATCTACAAATTCACTCAAACAAATTTATTAAGAATTCTTAGGGTTTTTTTGTTTTCAAACAAATTATTATGACTAAATGTCAACGACATAACATATTAAAAAGTATAATACTCTATGAAATCATCAAAAAACTATTGACTATCATTTGATAGTGACATTATCTCCTTTCTACAATAGTTTTGGACCATTCCAACCATTTATGGGACTATTTTGTACTCAAATGAAATAATGTCTCATTAACCATTCCAAAATTCCATTTAAGATTTACGCTACTAATGAAAGTAATTTTAAGAACATTAAATGTCTCATGTGACATACATACTGACTTCAAACATTATTAGTTTTTCAAGAAAGTTAAGTCCACCATTAAGAGGTGACTTACCTTTCTTCATTAAAAATAGCATCATATAATAACTTCATCAAACTTGTTCCTTTTCAATCTTTTAAGGCACTTTCATAATTATCTGATTTCTCTCCCTCTTCCTAACCTTTATAGTGAAATTCCATTTCACTGCCAACAATAATATCTATGTTAACAGTTGCTTTAACATCACAATTCTCCCCATTTGGCACATAATTTTTATTTTGTTAGATATCGCTTGCAACAAAAACCATATAAAACTACATTTTCTTGCACATTCTATTGAAAATGACATTTGAAAGTAATTTTCACAAATTTCATAAAAAGCTACTCGACGTGTTAATTATTTAATTAAATGATACATATATTTCCAACATCATTTTTCACTTTTTTTATTTTTCATTAAAAACTCACTTGGAATTAAATTAATATTATTTTCAATAAGGGTTGGTATTTTTTTTATGACATATCAACTTCAATTTGAATCAGAATTATTATGTAGGGTTTCTTTTAATTTGTTCTACCATATTTGACTTCTCATTAACATTATTAGTTCTTTCAAATTATATCTTTGTGATCTTATACAAAAATATCCATATGCAAATTTCATTTCAACACATTTAAAATAAATTTTAAGATGCACTTACATTTACTCTACAAATATTAAATAAATTTTAAAGTGCTTCGAAAATTTTGTAAACTTCCTTACATATAAGAATTTAAACATTCAAATTCATAAAATATTTTGTGGCCCATGAAAAGTCTCTTCCTCTACTACTTAAATAGCTATTTGTTAGTATAACTTGTCCATTGCACATTCAACATGGCATGCTCTTTTTCCTTATTTTCCTTATTTCTCATGTTAAGAAGCCCATTGGCCATTCCTCATGAAACAATCTTGGATGCACCACCATGTTATACACATAGTGTTAGCAACAACTTTTATTAAAACTGAAAGACAAAATACATGTGCTCTAGCTAATGATACTGATAAAACTATCTTGTAAGTAATGTAACAATTTTTTTTGAATAAGCTATAAACAAAATTCCTTGTCTTTAATTATCCTCATTTTATAAAAATTATAATGATTTTCATTAGAAATACCTTTATGAATCCATGATCCTCTTCTTAAAAGTCTACTTTCTTAATTTTCTTTTCAAAATTTTTATGGTGTAACTCTATTCTTTCTTAATTCATGTTTTGATTATGTGGATATTCTTAATAGTTTCTAAAATCACATCTATATCAAAAAGAGTACTCTTAATTTGTTCATACCAGTACAATGATAATTAATATAAGATATTATATAATACTTTGTAAAGTGTCATCTCTTTGCTATACTAATAATTATTGTTATATAAGAAAATAAATTAAAACTCCAATAAATATCCTAGCTACAACAGAAACCTAATTTCATAACTTTAAGATATTCTTAAGTCTTTTAAAAATCTCTTTCAATGATTTCTATTTTTAGCTTAGAATATTGTGTTAAACATTAGTTTACTGTAAAATGCATCATGCAACCTTATAAAGAAGTATGATGTAACTTTGGAATCCTTATGTGATATAATTATTTTTGCTATGCCACATATGTCTTACTATTTTGTCAACATATTTTTGACCTATTATGTTGAAAAAAAAATGTTGCCTTAATAGACAACGTATGAATTTTTATGGTGGATGACCTCATTTTCTATTATGTTTTATTTAACATCTCTACATACAAATATTTTGCTTTTAATCATTCTTACATCATCAAGCTAGCTTATGATAATAACTTGTTGCTATCAATATGCCATAATGACTAATAGAGTGAAGTTCTCATTTGTTTCGGATATAGCATATAATATTAAATTATCTATCTAAATATTTAGTTTAGCATCCTCTTTATTATACATCATACAATGTTTCTCTCCTTAAAACTATAGAGGCTACATTTATTTTTCCCTTGGTGATATAGGATCTCAAAACCATTATGCCATAACAGTTGAAGCCATTCTAAAAATCTCAATGTCTAAATAGATTTATATTCAAACCTGAATAAAATATTATGAATATTTCAATAATATGAAGCACAAATATGAAAAATTTGGCATATTTTTGACTGTAAAGTTACATCAATAAGTAGATAGGAATTGGAGATTAGAAACCATGTTAATGAAAGTTATCTCAACACATTATTTTTCAAGAAGATAAACCAATTAGCAATTTATTAAAAAAACTTAGTCATATTAAGACCTAATAAAGTGGTGTTTAATCAAATTATTCATAAAAAAGTGTTAGATTTAGAAGACATGGTAGGCTTTGGAAAACTAAACTTTGATGACATAAAAGATTTTGGTATGACAAACTTTGTATATTTCTTCGTAAACATTAATTCTATATGAGAATGTAGAAAGGATTTTATTCTTCAAGGATTATATTGAAAAATGTCTTCTAGTCTTATATATTCTTATCAATAAACTAATACATTTGTAAAAAATTTTCTAAGCATTTGGGTGTAGGATTTGAAGTGAACATAATCAGTAAGGTTTCCTATTTTCTCAAACTACAAGCTAACTAGGATAAGAAAGGTATCCTTGATCTTAAATAATGTAAATAAATGAGAGGATAAAACTTCACAAATAAGGAAATAGTTGCATCAAAAGTGTTAGTATAGAATGAATATCTTGTTACAGATGAAATCTTAAGTGACCTCTCATTTTGAGTAAAAACAAATGCCTTTGTTTAAAAAGAAATTACATATGTTGCATCTATTTTAAAATTTGTACCACAAAATACAAGTGAATCTTTAAAGTGAGAATTTTTTTATGTGTCCATGTTGGATGGTTTCAACTTGTTTGTTAGAGTGAATGTTTTGGAATTAACAGATAGGCCAAGTGACCACACTATTATAGCAAAAAAGTGGGCACTCAAAAATAAAAAGTAAATGATCATGTAGTTTCCATTCAAAATAAAGGAGGGCTAGAAGCAAATGATTATAATTAAGTGGAATGATTAAAGTTAAAGGACTACTTGCAACAAGGTCATTTTTAACTTTTTCTTATTACAAGTTACTTAAACTATACCAAATGGATTTTAAGAACACCTTCTTAAACGTTGTTATTTAGGAGAAAGAGTATGTAGAATAATTTGATTTCATTCGACATTATCTCACAAATATTGTGTGCATAAGCTATTAAAAGAGTTATATGAATCGTAGCATCAACAAAGATCTTGGTATGACATACTTAGTAGATATCTATTGAAATATTATTTTAGGATGGGAATGTAGATATAACTTTTTTCAACATCTACTATGATGGTAAACTTCTTTTAATCAAAAGATTATGTAGATGACACATATTTGGATCAACCTACTTGCACTCAAGTGAATTATTTAGCAAGCTTATGGGTGTTGGAATAGAGATGAACATATGGGTTATGCCATCTATTTTCTTGGATTCAAAGTTAAGTAGGATAAGAAACGTATCCTTTTATCTAAAATAAAAATCTATAAATGAAATGTTAAAATTGTTTGATCTAAAGAAACCTAAATGCATTTCTACTTTCAAGAGTCCCCACCGCACTATTAAAAAAAATCAAAAGGAAAAAAATAGATTTCTTTGTATAGCAAAGGATGATACGTTCTTTACTTAACAATAATAAGACCTAACATTAAAATAAGTATGAGAATTATTTGATCAATTTTAATAAGGCCCTAAGGATTTCCTTCTAGAAGCAATAAAAAGAATGTTTTGGTGCTTACTTGACACGATGGTAAAAGGATTTTTTATCCCAAATTACAATTATTTCATGATTTAATAAGATATGTCTACAAAGATTATGTAGGTTCTCAAATACATTAGAAAAGCTTTTTAGGTTTTTAGTAATTTTTTGACACCTCTTATGCTGATTATCTTGCAAGAAAAAAAAAATTATATCTTTAGTAACAAATGAACCACAATATATAGCATTGGGAAGATTTTAGTAAAAGTTTTGGGTTTGAAAAGGCAATTAGATTATATGGGATTAGATTTACAAAAATTTCTAACAAAATATGTCGATTTGAATGTCATTTTTTTCACGGAAAACCCTATAAAGTACTATAAGACTTAAGAAATTAATTTTAGGCAACATTTCATCGGAGACCATGTAAAATGAAATACGGTAGACATTCAATTTGTTGTTAACAACATGCAACTAGTTAGCTCCTTATCAAAGCATCTTAGCAAAGATTTGTTTGTAGAATTAGATGATTTTATTACGATGATAAAATAACAAGAAATTAAGCTTGATTTTGAGAGAAGTTCCTTGAGTGAATGGGAGCTCATCCATATGATCCAATTACTTTCAAACCTAACTGCACTTGATAATATCCAGCAAATGTTTTCTTGCACTACATTCAATTAAATTATAGTAAAATTAGATGAAATGTAATCATAAAAAAGGAGGTTATTGATACCAAGAGAAATATGCTAAAATATTTTCACGTTAATAATCTAATTAAATAACAAACGGATTGTTTATGTAGCTTTTCTTGTAGATATGATAGGTGAACAATTGTGGAAGGAAAATAATGTTGGAAGAATATGTCAATTGACTAAAGATATTGATATAACCATGTGTTGATTTAGAATGAAAGTGATTTTTGTGTGGTCAAACGTCAAAGTGTTCCTTTTGTCTTTGAGACTTCCTTACCTTATAAATTGGTGTAATAGAGAAGATTTATTATCATGATGTCCATATATTGAAGATTACTATTAAGTTTTTATTATCATTTTTGTTTATTGCAATTATATACATTTAGTTTCATTTGGTGTATTTTGTATATTTTTTTTAAAAAATATTTTATTAACTTATTAATTAAGTTGTTTTTATTATTTTTTAAAAACCACATTTTTTCAAGATTCAATTAACAAAAACAATTATTTAATACACTATGCATCTAGTTTTTAACAGCATAAACTTACTTATGATAAAATGCCCTCTAATATTTTGTATTAATTTAATTTTTTTTGGTGTAGCATATTAAATTTATATTCTATCATCTGTGAGTTTTTATTTGGGCTATTCCTTGAAGGTATTGAATATCGTTTATTCATTAATCATTTTTTATAAGTTGTTTCCTTCACGAAAACATTATAAATAATAAAGTTTATGAGATAATTCCTTGAAAAATTTATATCAAATTTAAAATTATAATTATCTTAAAATAATCTTACATTTTATGATTTTTTTTTGCAACACCTATTTTTCTACTTACATATTATCTACATAATTTTTATATATCATATTATAGAAGGTATAATATCTATATTATTTTTATTTGTCTATATATTAACGTTTTACTCAAACTTATTTGTAATTATGGTATTATTGACAAAACATTTTTTTGTCAAAAAATGATAAATATAAACTGTTTAAGAAAACAAAATTTTGAACTATTTGAAAGAAAAAATTATTAAAAAAGAAAAAATTAGAAATAAATGAAATTCAAAATTATGAAAAAAGAAAAAATCCAAAAAAACATATATTAAAAATTTTTAAAAATTAAATTTATTTATAAATGTTGTAAAAGATAAATTGTTGCACCACTCAAGCATGCAAAAATAACAAAAGATCTAAATTTTAAAATATTATAAAATCATCTAAAATGGTAAAAAGCTTATGATATTTTAGAAAATTGTTGCAAAGTACTTTTGAGGTGTCATAACTGAAAATATAACTGTCAATGTAATATAGTTAAAAGTCGTTGAGGAATTAAATAAATAATTAATGATATGACATGTCATAAATAAAGAAATATAAGATGCCAAAAATAAATATAATTATATAATGATTAGTAATAAATTGTTGAAAATTGAAAATAAGTGTAAAGTTTTAATAAAATGATAAAATAAGAATCATAATATCAAAAAGCAAAAAAATTAATAGAAGACAAAAGTTTGTAGCAAATGTTAGCCTCTTACTCAAGATTATGACAAAAAAAAGATCAATCATAATAACTATGATTATCTAATTAAAAAACTAAAGGCAAAATATATGCTATGCAAGGTTTTTACAACACCTTTATTTAACCCAAAGGTGATTAAATATCGATGTGTAAGGCATTTTAAAGTCATATGCCATCATTTTATCACCCATAAGCATTGTCGCGGGTGAGCTGGTTGTACGTATTTGTTGAATGAGTACATTAATTGTTTAAGCATTATATTTCTTTGCTTTTAACAATTTTATTATGAATAAATTAATTTTTTTAAAACTTATTTATCCTTTCATGAGGATAATTTTGATAACTAAATTATTGATGGTTTTTGATATATTAAATATTCAATTATCATAGCTATTTTTATATATTTCAATATTACTATTTTTTAATTACAATAACAAGATGTTTCTTTGGTAATGCATTGTTTAAATTCACCAAAAATATTAAATATATTTTTTGCAATTATCATGTATTTTTTTACCAAGTTATTTAATGTTAGCATGTCTTATTTAACCAACTAATATTTTAAATTAAACATTTTTTCAATATTTAAATTTTTTTAATAATGATTGGTCAAATAGAAAACTCGTTATTGAGGCAATATTCCTAATGATTATCTTAATTATATACAAAATAGTTATGCTCTATAATTTTTTCATATCATATAAATTCTTTCAATATTTTGTTTCAATAATTTAAATATTGTTTAGCATTAATATTTTTGCTCTCTACAAAATGTTTTAAAATAACTTGTAATTATTTAATTTATATTATAACGTTTATTCTCACATGTTCAATTTCTTATATTGCTTGGCTTACATCGCACAATCTAAATGTTTTGCATCATTAAGACTTTCTTATTTACATATTTAAAATTTAAAATTTTTATTTTAATATTTTTCTAACAATCTAGGAAAAACATTTTTAAAATTGAATATTTTTTTCATAATTTTCTTATTTTTAAATTTCATATTTTTTATTTTAAAATTTTTTATTATTTTATAATTATAAAGTTTATTTTTTATCAATATTTTTCAAAAATATTTTCTAAAAAAGTATTGCTAATTTTTTTTTATATTTCAAAATTTGTGAGAAATCAACATGGAAAAAGTTTTTTTTGCAAAATATCATACAGATAGATTATATGTGGTTAAGTATTTTTCTCAATTATTGATTTTTATATTTTTATCAATTCTTTGATCTTTTTATTTGCAATGAGAAGTTTTGTTGTTTGTTTTTTTTGGAAGTTTTTTACTATGTTAGCAAATATTATAATTACTTAGAGTACTTTAATAAGATAACGATAAATTTGTGTTTTTATATTTTTACAAGCTTATGAAAGTTATATTTTGAACTAATTATTTTTCATGAGATAATTTTTTAATATTTAATATTTCACAATAGAGAAAAAATTAGCCTTTAGAATGTCTATAAATATTGTGAAATATTTAATATTTCACTTTTTTAACTCGAAATTATTAAAATAAAATTTAAATGTTTATTATAAAATGGTTTATTTAAGTATATTATTTTCTTTAGATATTGTCAATGTTCTTCCGAATAGATGGAAATTGCTTACTAATATTTTTTTTCCATTAATAGCTTTTCTTTAAGTTAAAAAAAAATATAATTTTAATTATTTATTTATTAAAACGTCTGTTGATTATATTTTATTGCATTTTTTGTCACTACCTTATATATTGAACATAATGATCAAATTATAAATTATTCAATTTGTTAGATAATCATATTTCATTTAATAATTTAAAAATTTTTACATTAAGATGTTTGTGACCTTTGCATTACTAAGGAAATCTTTGTTGTTTTAAAAGAGTATAGAGATAATTACTTAAAATCATTTTTAATGGTTTCATTCTTTTGCAACACTTTTAATTTTTTATATTGACATAATTGTGGTGATTTAATTACATAAATAATTTTTTAGTATATATTTCACATTGTTTAAAAATATAGGTGCAATTATTTCTTTACGATTTGCCATTTTTTGCTCACAAAATTTTTCTTGAAATGGTATTCAATATATATTTTTTTATATGATATTTAATTTACTACATTCTACACATTTCTATCATTTAATTTGTTTAGCTATTTTTTTGTTTTTTGTAGAACAATCTTCGTTTATTATTCAACTAAGTTTTCATTAGATATTTCACAAACTATTATTAATTTTAAAAATATTATATTTTGCTTAATTTTTTCTTTTAAATTTTAAAGTAACATTTGAAAATTGTAGACCTTAGCAACATAATTTTTAAAGTATAACAAATTTGCAAAATAGTATTATTTTCATAATATTTTGATAACTATATTTACTTACACTAATAGTTTAGCAAAAATATAATACCAATGTGTTTTTTGTTGAACATTTTTACTTATAATGCAAATATTACAAATATTATCATAACTTCTTGATCTAATTTTCTTAAATATATTATGTACATCTTTGATTGCATTATCACATTTTCCTAAAATTTATTATTAAAAATAATTTTATTTATTTATCAGGATTTAATTTTAACATTTCAAAAAAAGCATTAAATTGTAATTGTTTTACAAAATTTTATGTTTTTACAAAAATTGAAATATTATTTATTTTTGTTGCAAAGTAAAATTCAATGTTTAAAATACACAAAGATTGTTTATAACTAATTTATTCATAATTATTTTTGATTTGGAAGGTAAGAAATATGTAATGGAAATGAAAATATAACTTAAGTAAAACTAATGGAATATCATTAATATAATTAAATAATTATACCATGTCATATATTTAATTTTTTTATTATTTATTTTTCATGTTTGGCAAGCAACAAATTGTCTTCATATAAAGAGATTTGTCAAGCAAAGTATTAAATTATTGTAATACCAAAATGTCTAAACTAGTAAAATTTATAAACAATTCATAAAATTTTTTTGCAAAATACAAGGAAAAAGAAATTTGTTATTAAGATTATGAAAATTTAAAAAAGTTAAAACAATAAAAAAATTATGTTGGTTATTAACAAAATATTATTAAAATTATAAAACATATAAAAATAAATTGACCTATAATTGCAAACATCAGAAATTACCAATGTTAAAAAAGGGAAAAAATTAACGAAAATAAAAATAAATAATAACACAAAATAAATAATATCACAAACATATTCATAGCACAACATCAATATAATGTGACAAGAAAACATCTTTTATTAAAGAAAATATTTGACAAATGCTTTCTTGGAGTCAAAAAAATGAAACAGTAGATGGTACAAGTTATTTAGAAATAATCAAAATACAATGAAAAAATTGTCATAAGTAATAACACATATGTTGAGAAAAATAAAAAATTAAAAAAAATAAACAAAAAATAATGAGAAAACAAAACATCTAAGTTATCAATAATAATTTAATATCATATTAATTAAAAAAAATAAACATAAATGTATGATGAATATTTTATTACAAATTTAAAAAAAAGAATAATGGAGGAAGAAAGTAAGAATGGAATTCGACAACTACATTTAGGTCTTTCCTTTATGTCACAAAGATAAGGAAAAGTTGATGAAGAGTAAATGAAAATGAAGCAAAGCAAGTATATGTCATGCAACATATATGCATGCGTGGATCCAATATCTCAATGATGGAGAAATTAAATATTGTAATGTAAATTTCATATTTCCATTCATAGAAGTTTTTAAATGATTTATAATAGGAATCCATCTATCAAAAGATTAATTGCCATGTATAAAGAAGTTTTGTTATACATAAACCATCGTAAACAAATAAATTATGTAGTTGCAATCTTGAAAAACTAATCCCAATATGATCATTAGTAACTCTCCTATTACAACTTGTCTTATATTAGTTGAACAAATAAAGAAGTTACATAATCTTTATATTTTTACTCTTTGAGTATAAATGAGTTCAACATTTATTTTGGAAGTATCACAAATCACTATGTCAAAAATAGTATTATTTATATGCAAATAAACTTTTATGCTTTGTTTTATACTCTAAATTAGGGACAAGAAAATTTTTGGAAATAACACAAATTCAAGTTATTTATCTTTTGATACTTTTTTTATAATCTTAAGATTGATAAATCAAGAGGATGTGTTTCAGAAATGTATCGGTTAGACATTTTATTACTACAATAAGAAGTAAACTAAGGAGGACATTATTAAGATGTTGGTAAGATTCACTTAGAGTTGATTTAAGTGGTTTAATTTTTGAACCTTCTTTAAATTAGCATTTGTATCAAAGAAAGTCAAAACTACACCTAATTGGTTATCATCAATGAAATGTGAACATGAAGTGTTTAACAATAAGATTGATATTTTAAGTCATGGAAATTACTTGATCAAAGTGCTAAGCACCTACTAACACGACTACGTTTTGCCATGAATAATATAATGTAGCCATGAAATTCAGTTACACAAAATATTAAGTAAAACCGTTTCAAAGTTGATAACAATATAGTATGTTCGAGTCTCTTTAAGTAGAATGGATTTATTAAAGTTCCTTAAAGTGGGTAAAAGAAGGGTAATATCATTAACATTGTAGATGTAAGCAACCACGATAATTCTTAAGAAATAATAATATTCTCACTAAAAAAAATTATAGCTTCTCAAAAAACTTTTAATATTAAGCATATTAAGTGATTTCACATAGTAAACAAATGTATTCTGATGGAGGATTAAGTAGTTTAATATAATAAATGTGTAACACATGGTTTGGGTGTAATTCAAATCCATATAACTGAAGCACAATTATAGATGCTCATGTTTACGATATTGAATGGAACAAATTGTTTTTTCAAGAATGATAAGTTTTCATAAGATAACACTAAAATACACAATAAGTGTGTAACCTAATATGAAAAAATCAATAGAAATCTAATCTTAGAAAAACATACCTAATGCAAAATAAAAATCAAGTCAGTAGTTGCATAAAAATTACATCAAAATATCGTGAAATTACAATGATGGATTGTTTGAAAAATTGCTATCAAACTAAGCTACAAATAATCTAGAAAGATGATTTGATCTCTGATAAGAGATTTCTAATTTCAATTTATGTGTAAGTAGTTAAATGTAATTTCTCAGCAAAGTCATTCATTAGTTTGGGGGTAAAGGATACAAGCCACTTGCGACTATTACTCTCTTGTAAGCTACTTGGTCGATATGATGCATAATAAGATTATGCAACACAGACAAGATAGTAAGGTCTTGAGTGTGGTTGTTGGAGTACTGTTGTTCAAGAATAATTTGAGCAAAGCTCATAATAAAGTGCTAAAATCATGTTTGTAATGCAAAATCTGTTGAGTCAGAGCCATGATGAGGGTTAGAAAAAATTGCTAAAATTGAGGAAAGTGCCACCATGTGTGACAATGCAAAAAGTACTAGTTGTGGATAATCATAGTCATTTGAATAAAACAAAATTGGATTTGATAAGAAAACAATTAATTGTGAAGATACATATGATAGGAATCTTATAGTTAGAATTGAATTTAGCTCTAATTCTGTAAACAAGAAGAGTAATGAAAGAAGAAAAGCTATAAAGGAAGGAGATGTAGTATATGCCCACACTTATTTTAGTCTACGTGCAAACTAGACCTCCACAATGTTGGCATCAAATGTGAAATGCAAAATGAAGTTTAGAAGAACCATGAACTCATGCAACAAAGAAAGTTCCTTTCCAATGTCAAAGAACTAAGACCAATTTTGGGAAAACTTTTACATATGGATATTTGCCAAAATTGATCTCATATGATTTAAGTTTCATGCATTAGGTTTTTAAAAATAAGTCAAACAACAACATTTGAAAGCATCCATACCTCACTCATAAAATGGTTTGAAAATGTTTTAAAAATATAACTAGTACAATAGCTGCATGCATAGACTCTAAGAAAATTTACAATGCACACACATCAAAGGTACTTCTAGTATTTCTTAAATAAGCACAAATCTAAAGTATATCCAATAGACGTTTGTAGACCTTGGGTATAACAAAACAATATTTGGTGTAAAATGCTACGCACCGACAACAAAAAAAATTGATAGTACATTTCTAGATATGTGTGGAATGTCAAGAACATTGCACAAAAACAAGACAAATGATACATAAAATGTTACATAAATAAATTTCATCTAGCTCACTAGAAATTTCTAATCGTTAGAGAATATGATCAATTAGGTTAATGATAAAATTGCATATCCATTAGTGATAATTTCTTGAAGTTCATAGGGTACTCAAAATCTTGCACAAACTTATTAGAAGTCTTACTGAAGAAGTAATGTATATTGTTGTACATAATTTTATCATCAACCTCAAGCATCAACATGATTGTGGGAATGCTTTTTTATTTTCCACAATTTCTACACATGAGCAACATATTATTGGCTTAAGGAAGGAGTGCTGTTTTTTAGAATTATAACTTGATTATGTTTTAGTTACAACAGTAGCCACTTTTGTGAAGGTTCAGTTTAATGCACAAAGTCCCAATAAAGGTTGGCTTTTTGTAATAAGAGACAAACTTGAATAATGTTTCAATTAATAAAATGTAAAACGGGTTGTGGACTATCATTAAGAGAAAAATACGCAAAGTGAGGTTGTGTGTTTACCTTAGGAAATGGGCCTATGACATTTTCTGAACTTGATGTGGCAATAGCTCACTTGGGCAGAAACTAATCCAATAAAAATGCTCTAGGTGTGTTTTCAATAATACTTTTAGTCTTTTATTTTTTTCACTTCCCAACAATTTCATTACTAGTCTTACTACATTTTGGGTTATTTTGGACCAACAATTATTATTTTAAACAATTTACTATGCTTTTAGAACACGTAAAGTAGGATCTTTAGAACATAGAACACACAATTTTGCCTTAGAGCTACAGTTCTTGTAAGACAATCCAAGGAAACAATCTTTTGTTGGACTCCGAGAAGGACATCGATTAGAAATTTTATGCTAAGGTACTAATCAAACATTTCTCAAACTTTTATACAATCAATATTTTTATTCTTCTTATGCAAAGGTAAGATAGGCCCTAAACTTTTATAATAGGCCAAAATTAATACCAAGAAGGCAAAAAGACCCAAAGAATGCTATGATGAGCCAATTTTTGTCATTACCTAGTCCAAGTTTGCCTAAAATAGATCAAAGAGTAGGGCTTCTAGATCTAATCTACATCACAAGTTCATATGATTTACAAGCACATCTAGATTTGCTACTTCAAGTTTACTAATGCAAACCAACCAAAAACAACATGGTCTATAGAAACCTCAAACAAACTCAGATCATCCAAACTATCCTAATGTACCATCCCATTCTGCCATGCATTCAGCTAGTTGTGATTGATGACACTATTTTTGTCATGTCGACCCATGGACATAATCTATGATACACATTGCATCGACCCTACGTCTCGATCCACAACACACACTAACTTAGTTCTAACTTACAACACTAGAGTTGGAATTACATCTCACTAATGAAAACCACGAAAATCCAATCCGAATATCACTTGCAGCCCTCATGCAAACTTACCTAATAATGAACTAAAAATATAGTTTCTTTGAAAGTTATTCTACAACTACTTGGGCCAAAGGGATTTTGGACACAAAAGTCAAACTTTAGACCAAAGCTTTGCAACCACTTTTTTTAAAATAGACGTTCAAAACTAAAATGGTTGCTTTTTAAATAACTTTTTGCTAAAGTTTTTTAAGATAAATTTTGTATTATTATATCTTTTTTTTTGCTTAGGCACTCAAAAATTTAGAGGTATACTGATGTAGAAGCATATAAAATTAGCTCACAAAAACACATTTGTCGGTGTCGCACTAGTTTCACAAGTCAGGTAGTACAAAATTTATTTTGAAATTATTTTAAAAAATAGTTAATTTTTTTTATTAATTTCACCTCTTCCACCATCTCCAAACATTTGTTGTCACCAACATTATCATCTATTAATTAGAGAACACTGATTGACCACCGTTTAACTTACATGGACTCATTTTGCACTGACTTACGAAGACACATGGCAACTCGCCAGTCCCATAAATCCTGGCAGCCCTTTCTTTCTGCCAGACGTGCACCTTCCCTAAACCTAGAATAGATGCACTGAGACCTCTATCTAAATTGCATTGATTTCATGTAGCTATTTTTAGAACTGCGATTTCACCACCCATTTTTATCGCCGTCTGAAACATAGAATTTATTTATGAATTACTTAATTCAACTAATTTGGTATTTTTTTATTATTTTTCATTCCTTTCAAATCAGTGATGAATATTTGAAAATCCTTATAAATAAAAATGTTTGCCATATTAGAAAAATAAATTAAATTAAATTTATTTTGTTTCTGTGCTTCCACCTTTGTGAAGAAATTGTGCATACCTATCCATTATTGGAGAGACTCCAATTTTACTTATGAATGACAAGGATCGAACATGAGTGTCCTTCCACCAATGCAGCAAATAACCAAATCCCTTGTGTTAGACAAGCATCGAAAGTGAGAACCCATTCAACAAGAGAGACAATAACAAAATAAACTCTGGCTTCTCCTAACATTCACATAAACAACAAAAGCTTTTAATCTTTCAAAAATTTTTATTTTCCTGATAGTAGTCCAATAGTGAAGTTACTCCTTTTTATTATAATATTACATATCGAGTTTGTTTAGAATCATTATTTCATATGTCTAAAATTAAATGTTACAAAAATTAATTTTTTTTTTATTTTATGCTAAATGGTTTAAAAGTAGTCTACTCAACTAAATAATCTATGATACAATTTTCGAATTCCAATCTTTGAAAAGTTTCTAAATTCCACATGTCATCTTACCCTGATTAGTATATAGTACCTTTTTTATATTTCCTAATAATCTTTTGAGTATTCTCAATATTGTAAGATCTAATTTAAACCTTGATAGAAGTTTAAATATGCCATTCATGATCTTTGGTATCAAAGACTATGATTTTCAAGCTAAATTTTTTTTTCTTTTATTTAGTGCAATCATCTTTAGTATTTGACTTTTGTTTTTCCACTAAAATAGTTTCTTCTACTTAATACTTCAACCTTGGTTTTGAACTAATTTTTTTATATTAAAAATATTATTTTTTTATGAAAAATGGTTTCTTTATTTCTACTTAAATAATTAAAATTTTTCTTTCAACAGAAAAAATTTTTACTAATTTTTTTTCTTTTTTACTTAGTTCATCCATTAAGAAACTTGTAGCCTATTTTGTGTAAAATTTATTTTAGGAGGTGGTAGAAAAGTAGTGACATAACTCCCCACAATCTTTCATGGGAACTATTTAATTCTATCTAAGAGGTGGTTTGGCAAAAGAAGGGACCTACATCATTTGCCATTTTCCTAGAAGCATATCCCATCTCAACCTTACAAGTTTATATCAACAATTACTTTGCTTTTGTATATTTTTATTAAAAAAAGAAAAAGAAAGCTATCCCCAATTATTTTCATTCCTTGATATTCCTTGTATTACAAATCTTTGAATGATCATGAGATCTAGTAGGTCTTATCAAATAGTAAATCAAAATCAATAGTTAGTTGAAAACTAAAGAAAAAATTTAAAGTAGTATCCCAAACAAGAAATATCCTAATCAATAGCCTAGTTCACCCAGATTGTTGGTCAAATCCTCCTAAACCAAGAAAATGATTGAAATCCTAAAAGAGAAAGAGATAATAAAAAAAGTGTCACGCATAATGATAAAGAATAAAGAAATCTTATGACATATAGTAACTATATAAAACACTATGACCCTTTCAATAACTCTGATCAAGATATCCATAGAAGAGAGCATGATCATAGAATAAGAAATAAACCTTTAGATGAATCAAACAAAAATGATGAAAAATTTTTTTCTAGTAAGAAGGAAAGACAAGATGCATCGAGATAAAAGAGCACAACATTGATTGGTAAACTACTGTGGATAATTAATTTAATTGACATCAAATAAGCAAAAAAGAATTAGTTTTTTAAGGCTATAGACAGTGATACTACTCGTAGATTCTATAGAAACATAGAATGATAATATGCTATCAATGATGATTAAGTGCCCCAATCATGGAGAAATTTTATGGTTAGGTTTACAAAAAGTTTGATCCAATAACCTATAGTGTCAAAATATTAGATAAAAGATAAAGATTTTCCTAAGGTGGTAGATCTATTAAAGAGTATATTAAAAAATTTAAGGATTGTAAACCTAAATGTGATATCGATTAACCCGAGCATATATGACTATCCCCTTTTAGAGTAGGTTGAAAGCAATACATGCATGTTGACCTTAACTTGAGAAACGTTACTCCTTCAAAGAAAGCTTATCACATAACCAAAAAAGTGAAAAAGTAGAACTTCATATTTTAAAATAAATGATGAGCCAAACTCTTTAAAGGCCCATATCACAATTTCTCAACACACTCATACTCACACTTCAACTATGTCATCCATCATAGTTTGCAAACCTCCCAAACACATATTGCCACCAACTCCTTCACAACCTTCTTTAAGCAAGCCAACATAATCAAGAATTGCCTACATTATGTGCACAAAAAGGGACATGTAGCTACAAATTACTTAGAGAGATCAAAGATAATGAACCTAGGAAGTGTTAATGAATAAGGAAAGTTAGAATTAGAGAAAGTAAAATACGTGATGAGAAATTTCAGTAAGAATTAGAAAGCATAGAAAATGTAATAGTAAAATGCACCCCTACCACTTCATAATTGTAAGACAACTAGGAGTGCACCAATATCTTTAGCACTAGCATAAAAATTAAGGAACAACCATATATAATGATCATAGATAATGGTAGTTAAATTAATATAATATCCCCTAATTCCATTATACAAATAATGGTCTCTTTATTGAAATACCCAAACTCATACTTTGTATCTTAGATTGATAAAAACTTTATACTTATTAAGCAATTATTTAATGCGCCCTAAAAGTTGGTTAGATATAGTGACTAAATTTTATGTGATGTCATACTATGAAAGAAAGTCATCTTATCTTTGAAAGATTATGGCTCTTTTATAGGAATGTGTCTTTGAAGCATTAGACTATCATTTGTTCTTTGTTTATGAAGAAAAGATCATCACATTATACCCTTTCTAACTTAAGAGATACCTTAATCACTTAAGCCCAACAAATTTATAGAATATTCTTGGTCCACGAATAAAGAAAAGGGTTTGTTAGAATTTATGCTTGACCACATTACCCATGTTATAAAGATCCGTGATCAAAGACACTTATTTTAGGTTCTTGTAATTAAGGAGTGAGCTGTCGTCTTACCAAACCCATCAGCTATTATATAGGCTCATGATAGTAAGATAATATCTTTCATTAACCTTATTCCATTACTAGTAGACTTTCAAACTTCTATATTTATTTTTTCTTTTACTTCTCATAAAATAATATCTAAAGAAATCAATTTGAACAATAAAATGTATGATAAACTAATAAATAACAAAATAAATATTAGAAACTTTCGTGAAAGAGACTATCTTATAATTAGAATTAGGTCTAAATAATTTCTTCTTTGAGTTTACAAGAATTACAAGCACATAGAGCTGGACCTTTTAGGATTATTCAAGAACAAGTAACTAACATATGTGTTGGATTTGTCAAAAGAGTATGGTATAAGTGCAACCTTTAAAAGTAGGGATTTTGCCTCTTATAAAGCACCAAATGCAATACCTAGTGAGCCATTTGAGTTTCATTCAAGCATGTTTAGTAAACCCATTCCTTCAACTACTTTAGCCTTCATAATAAGTAAGCATAATATGGAGAAAATTATACATCATGTGATAACTTTAGTCAAAGATTATAAAGTTAGAAAAATTTTAATTTGTTGGAAGGGCAAACCTCTGTTCAAGAACTCTTGGCTTAACTATGATATCCCATACCATATCATACAAAAAAATTAGAACAGTACTATAGAATCACCCTAATATGATCAAGCAAGCTCTCTTTCACCTAGTGAGGATGATCTACGAGTGTATAAAAATAGTATGCAAATATGCATTTTCAGGTGTCACACTTGTTCCACAAGTTCATTGATGAAAATTTTAGTTGAAAATTATTTTAAAGAATGCTTAAAATGAAAGTTCTTTTGTTAATTTTATTGTCTATCTTTGTTCATCATCATTTGTTCCTATCCATGCTATCATCTACCACTATTAGCACCCATTTTTGCCCCTAGAATTGCATTCACCCCTGCATTACTTGAATTTAAACAAGAACACTTATTGACCAATGTTTCACTTACACCAACCTACAATGACCCATGCCAACCCTTCAATCATATCAACCAATTCTTTTTACACGACCTGAGCCAACCAAAACCTCATAACAGATACATCGACAACTCTGCCAGCATTGCACCAATTTCACCCGACCATTTCGCCACCCGTCATTATAGTTGCCTGAGACTCAGAATCTATTTGAGAAATCTTTAACTCCATTAATTTCATAGTTTTCTTTATTATTTTTCATTTTTTTAAATTAGTGATGAACATTTAAAAATTTTTATAAATAATTTTGTTCAACATATTAGTAAAAAATTGAGAAAATAAAGATGAAACGTTTCCACAAAGAGAATCTATAGTTTTGGAAAGTGAATCTTTGAAAAGTTTCAAAATATCACACACATAACTAATCTTCATTTACATAATACATTTTTTTATATTTTTTTAATAATTTATTAAACCTCTTTAGAATTGTAGGCTCTAATTTAGACCATATTAGAACTCTAAATATACTTTGCGTCATATACCCTTTGGAAAGGATGATCTTTAAAAGTCAATTTTTTCCATTTTCTCTTGCTGAGGCCTAGGATAAACCATAATGAGAATTACAATTATTTGAATCACCATCCTCCAAAAGTTGCTACCTACAACCCCATTACAATGCCTTCTTATCACCACAGAATAATGGTTTCTTTTACTTTGCTCTCCTAAAACCATATTTTTGAGTGGGTGAACCATAGTTCTCCTTAACTACCAAGAAGCTTTAAAAAATTTAGATTAGTTTTAAGCTTTAATAATACCTACTTGTGTTGTAGAGCTAGTTTTCTTCCTAAAATTGTTACTATAAACTTTTAAAATATTGGCACTTTCTTTATCCCAATGAACATGAGATATTCTTGCATTTGAAACAAAAATATTTCTACTAATAAGTGTTTCATTTAATAATGAAAAACAATATTTCAAGAATTTAAGGTCATTAGTTCTTTAACTAACGATGCATGCCATTAATTTTTTACTCAAATCCATCATTAGCCTTTTGCATGTTTATTAAATATGTGTTAGACTTATTGCTAATATGTTCAAAATGACTTAAATATTTAAAGCGCTTTTCTTTCAATTTCTTATACTCCTTACATAAAGTTTCATATTATTATACACAAATTAATTATTAATATAATTCTTCATTATAGTAACTTACCTCTACATCACTTAATAATGTTCCTATTTCTTCTTCATCCTCTGGAGCCACCATGAAAAATAGCTCTTCATTGTTGTCTTCCTCTTCAGTTGTACTAGTCTCCTCAATGTCACTTCAAGCTTTATTCAATGCTTTCTTCTTTTAGTTCTTGCTCTTCTTTGGTGCATTCTTCTCTTTATCATTTCAATCTAACTACATAGGGCATGTTGGGTTTATATGTCTATGTTTGTCACACTCATGACAAAATATCTCTTTCCTTCTCACTCTTTTTTGAACTTTGTTTTGTATATCTTCTTGTAGCACAAAAAATTTTATAAAAACATTCCAATGTATGAGCTATCCTATCTTCATTTGTGGTCTCCTCTTCTAAGGTATCTTGCTCTTTTTTCAGTGCTATTATTTACTCTTTGTTCATTAATTATTTTTTAAAATAAATCCTTTCACTTACACCTCTCCATCTCCAATTCATTAGTTATGAGCTCACCTGCAAAGTCATCTATTGTTATTGTAGAAATGTTTGTATTAATCTTGAAGGTTGTGGTGAAAGATTATTACTCTTTTGGAAAAATGGTAAGGATCTTTTTTAAATGTTCTTTCATAGACATAGTCCTTTCCAAACTAACAAGTCCATTAATAATGTCAACAAATCAAACAAAAATTCTTTTAGTAAATTCATTAGAAATCATTTTCAACAACTCTTAATTATATGTCATCATATAAATTTTTTAATTTCTCAAACAAAAAAATATACCTTTTTATGTTACCATTAACTTGTGGAAAATTTCAAAAATAATTTCTAAACTCATAATTCAATTAAACTTAGCAACATTCGAAGTACAAAGTAAAATATTTGTATCATTATCATTTAATTAAATTCTATGTTCTTTTTGTATGTATTTTTAAATTTTTTTGTTTTAATAAACACTATGAATTATTTTTAGTGTGCATTTCTCTACTTACTAATTTCAAGTGAGTGATAGTCCTAATATTGCAATAGAGATTATAATGATCATAAAAAAGTGGTGACTAACTACATGAAGTTGTTAGGTCACCGCTTGCATTGATGAGTAAAGTCCTAAAAGTTTCGTATTTTATTTTAATAGACTTGTTTAGTGTAAAATGGGTTCACATGTAAATAATAAGCTATGCACATTTGAAGATGATGGACTAGTGTTATTTAAAATACAATGGAGTGTTCAGCAAGCTTCAAGGATTAAATATATGTTCATCAAATTTAAAAAGGTTGTTTTATTATAGAATATTATCTTATTTATTTTATGAGTCTCATTTCATTTTAATTTCAAATCATATTCAAGTGTCAATGTGTTCGATGATCTCCTTAATTTAGCAAACAAATAGTTTTATTTTTTTGTCCGACAATAATTTTATTGATTAAATCATATCCTTCTTAGATTTCATGTTCTTTTGTTTGCAAAACTTTAATTAAATTACAAAAAATTAATTATGTCAAATTTTTCATAATTTCAATTATATAAAAATTGTCTCATCCCAGCTTATTCCCAAGTGCAAAGCTCTTAGGTCCAACAACTCGAGGGGGCACTCGCAAGCCTGAAGTCAAGAAACAGTCGTAATTAAATCAATTCGATGTCATTCTGGCAGATGCTAAATTCCTTAACTAGATGAGGTAAGGCATTAGATCGAGCTGGGTAGCACTCAAAAAAACTGTACGAGTGGACAAATCGGGAGCCAACCCCAATTAAGATTGAATGTTAATCCTGTGTGAATGCTTAAGTAGTCAAAACACCTTTCCAGCCCAACAATATTCAACAAAATCCTTTGTGCCAGTTTGTATCAAAAACCATGATCACGTAGTTGGGCTCATCTCTCCTTTATTAATCAATGATTACTGATTCTGTCGATGTTCTATAATTTATCCCCACATCTGATGGTCATAGCTTCATCCTAACTTATTAGATGACTAGATCTCTTTTTGTAACATGCATAGATTAGTTAAATAAAGTTAATATGATATACAAAAAAATCAAAAATACCTAAAATTTAATTGAAAATATATCTCTTAGTAGCATGTTATGCTAACTAAGTTACTTTTCATTAGATTTGATGTTTACAACTCATCGTCTTTAACAACTGCCATGAACAAATATAATAGCTGCCTAAAATTTAAGAATTCCTTTAGCAAAATTCATTAAAACTTTTTTAATTAGTTTTCATCAAATACATCACTATGGCTAGGGGTTAACCTTACAAAATCATGCTTAAAAAAGCTCCTATTGCCTCTTTGAATTACCTTTTCATCACTTATCTAGAAAAAATATATCCAAGCTTTATAACTATGTTTAAAGCTCACATAATTGGGTTATTAAGGTCAAAATATCTTTTATCCTCCATGTGGTCTTTGAGATAACAGCATTTATCATTTTATAATATAGCTAGAGTAAACCTTTAGAAGTAAAATAAACATTCATTTTATATATTAAATGTATCATATAACATATTTTTCTTAATAAGAAAGATTTAATTGTACATGCACATGCAAACACATAAATATACACACATAGAGATATACACACACACACATGTATATAAATAAATATATATATATAAATATATATATATATATATATCGTTTTGCCTTTTCCTAACTCTCAAATCATCTTACACTATAAACCTAATTCTTATTCAAACAAATCATGAGTGTGTAACAAAATTCTAAAGAATCATATTAACATATTGTACTTGCAAGTTCCATGCAAAATATTATCATGCTAGGAATCTAATAATTTTTCTCACCCACAGGACAAAAACATGAATAAAATATGTACAAAATTAATAAAACCTTTATATTCTAATCCAATCTAAGGAAATTCCATGAATAACTACCAAAATGTGATAGAAAAAAATAACTAGTAAGCACCAACTCTGATAAGATAATATGATATAGTCCTATAAACAATAAAATATAATTGATGAAAAATAAGCATCAAATCTATTGTTATTCATGATGAAAAAAAAATGAATTATCCAACTAATTCACTAACTCTAATAATCTATAGCTCGACTCTACTCAAACTTTAGCAACTTGATCTTACTATAAAAGGGAGAGCTCGGTGGTTCAATAGGAATTCTTTGAGACATACTATAAAACTATTATGCATTGATATGAAATATGAATGTAATAATGGAATAAATATTATGAAGGAATGACATCAATTTTTCACTATCAAAATGATATCATGATATATTAACTAATTCAATATATTTTTCCTTGCACTGTGACTAACAAGATACTTAGCATCCACTCCATAATATAATACAACTTCCTACACATAAGAATCATGAAAGGCCCAACCACTTTTTCAAATAATGTATTCAAGAATTTGACATGGTAGTGATAATCACATAGGAATCCATATAGGATTGTAAGAGTCTTCAAGAACAAAAAGTAGTCCATAATATATGAAAGCATACCATAGGATTTTCTATGGGGCTAAATGTGCAATTATTTCTTATTAGGACTATTGATACTATGACTTCCTACTAATTCTAGAGGCTCTTACCCTGAAATGTGGCATTCTAACTATAAGCTTAACTATTCACTATAAGTAACACCAATCTAAGGGAGTAAAGTAGCTAACATTTCTATGTATTTCATGACTATTGATAATTTAAAGTCTACTATATCTAAAAGCCTTAGGATTCTCACAAAATCAAAACTCAACTATCATGAATTTCTTAGTCTGTTTTTCTTATATTTAACCTTACTCACAAGTTATGTTGGGCCTTACTTATCTTAGCTAACCATAGAGTTTATAATAGCTTAGCTTTTACCCTTAGGTTCTATATTTAACTTATTTCAAGTACAACTAAGTCTCGATTCACTCAAGTATCACTAGTAACCCTTATGATTCCAAGACAATCTATAGTCATTGTAATGATCATAAGGCCTCTCCTAAGTCTCGTCATTTCCTTAGATCAAAATCAAGAGTGTAATCATGTGACCAAAGTGCCTAAATAGAACTATTTGTTGTTAACTTATTCAATCCAAGGTCTAGCCAACATCTCTGCCATATTACTTGGCCAACCTTATGTCTTATTCTAAGCTCTTCCACCTTCTTACAAGTTCTTAGCTAATAGCCAAGCTAACAAAAGCTTAATTTACATTAAGTATAAAGGTTCAATAGTGGCATTTCACGAGCCTATCACAACAACCTTTTTCTTGCTTAAAAATTTTTATTGATTTTTTATGCCTTTGAGCATGATTCCAAGGCTATGGTTACCTTTTGTATTCATATCCAAGAACCTTGAAGTTACAATTTGAATATATTAAGGCTTATGAACTATCAACAAACCCATTACCATAATTTCAATCCTTATCTTTACTAGTTTTAAAAAAAAAACCCCTTTGGTTGCTAAGTGCAGCACTATTTAGCTTTTTTCTAAGGCATTAAACTAAACCTTCTAATGTTATCTAACTAGTAACATAGAACTATACATATCTTAGAATTTATTTGAACTCATGCCTCCTATAACATAGCGAAGCCCATGGTTCCATGCATCACAAGCAGACCCTAAACAAAAGAATGTTTGATTGAAATATTATCTAGAGTACTTTAATGATTTTCAATTTCCTTTAAATGTTTTATTACTTGATCTAAGGTATAACTTATATCACATTTGATCTTATACATTTTTTATCCTTGGTTTTAATGATAAGATACACATTTATAATATGTTAAACTATCAACTATACTTGTGAGTAATTTAAAATGGAATCATAACATTTAAAATATATTTCAAACAATAAGTTTATATTAAAATTATATGATGAAGTCTCAATTTTATACATTTCTTTGTTGATCATGGTATGAAAGTCTTTGCCTACTCATACAATAATCAACAAGTAAAAATTACATTCAATCTATATTATCAAACATCTATTCTACTTACTAAGAAGAAGAATTACACTAATGATCCTAACTCTGACTAATATATAACAAGATAATAAGGCTATTATGCCTTATTTGTGAAGGTTATATTCAATAAAGTAATTTCTTGCATGATTCTCCAATTTTTTAAACAAATATTAGAATAATCTTTCCTTAATGCATAAATGGCTAAACAAAAAAAATAGATAGCTAGGAATGCATGAAATTTAGCATTCTTTTCACTTATTTTTATGTGATTATGTCTATGCTATGAAGTGTTTTGATCCAACAAATTACTATTCTAAAATTATCTTTCACATATATCTATAATGAAAGCCAAACATGTAATATGTGATGGTGTAATATGCTTTGCTATTATAAGGAAATTTGTAATATGGAATTTTTATAGTTTAACTAAAAAATCATAAGAAAGAGTGAAAATTGAACCATTCATTTACTAAAATAAATCTACCTTTGCCTCGAGTAGAAGGAATTTCCTCCTTAAAAAAGTTTCTTGAAAAAGAATGACTAATTATTGTCACTGTCAATTTCAAAGGTTTGATAGACTTTTTCACAAAGAAATTCCTTTTTATTTTAGCTTATACTTTAGCTAAATTCATTACGTGAACTCAAGTGCTATTTTTTGTTCAAAACTCATGTAGAGGACTTCTCTTGTGTATGATCTTTCCTTGAATGAAAGCATTAATCCACCTTCATCAAAGCTTGTCTCAGTTTTTTACATGGTACCCTCTATGTTGGCCCCTCGAAATTCCTTTCTTGTGGTTAAGTTTTCATAAATAACCAGCATATCTTAATGGCTTCTATAGCCTTGGCCAAACTACCTTAAGCCAATAATTTACTTTAAGGTAAACTGCTTTTGGGATGGAGACTAGCTACAATTCACTGTTTTAAATTAATCATCTTCTAATTACTCTAATTTTTTACTTCTATATAAAGCTCATTAAATTTAATAATATATGTATGATGTGCTAATAAATTCTTCTTTCTCTTATTTTCATTTTTTCTTATCATATTCCTCAATGAATCATATATAAAAGTTTATTTTAAACAATATATTTTCAATCACCAACTCTTAATATTTAAGAATCTTATCCATATCTTTTCAAACATACTTGGTATGATAGAAATAAGGATGAGACAAAAAGTTAACAATATAAATAAACTTATGAGCTCATTTTAAGGCATTATGCAAAATTAAGGTTCTTGTGGTATAACTCCAGTCATACAATTCCACAATACTTTCAATTTTTGAATTTAAAATTTCAAAATCAAACATCTACGTTATCCGAGTTGAATTTTTAAATATATTCAAGTTTTAAAATTTAATTCAAAAGAGATCATATATCTTAAAAAAATAAATACTAATTATATGGCCAAAACTATTTGGTATAGCACACACTTTATCAAATAAAAGCCATACAGAGCTATAATTTCTATAGCTACATATCATTTTCATTGATTTCATCAAAATATGGATAATAAATGCATTTACCCATTAATAATTAAGTCTAACATTGATAGTTTGGAATCACATTTATATTCATTGTTTTTTTGCTTATAATCGAGGTTCCAGGACTTTCATAATTATAAATATACATCTAAATTATATTCCTACAACAATTTTCTTTCAAAATTGTGCATTAAAGAATAAAAGATTGTTAATTTCATTAATACTCACAAATATTTTGATAATATATTTCTACATTTGTTTTAAGATAATAAATCAACAAACTTTTAATTAAAAAGTTCATAAATATTTTGGTATTAATTGATAAAAATATCAATAAGATTTTTATTACTTCTTCGGTAAAATTGAAAATCATACCAAATAGATCTCATCACATAAAATGTTGAAATTGTAGCATTAATTAAGATTTAATATATGATATTTATGTTTGACTAATATATTTAATAAATAGTTTGACCATGAACCTAAAACTTTAAAAATGTTTAAGATGATTCTATTGAGTTCCTCTTTGAAACATTGTTATACAATAATTTGAGGGATACTAAGGGAGAAAGATGTTATAATACTTTTTATTCACACTTGTTGAAATATATTTATACAAAAAAGTGCACGATAAATTGAAATAATATAGAAATCAATTTATTAAAAACATCAAATTTAGTTACTAATTGTAAAAAAATAGATAAGATAACTTGTTAATTAATACAAAATATTGAAAAAGGTAATATTATAGCATTTGAAATAAAAGTTATGATGTCAACCGAATTAACAATAATTCTTAAGTTAATTATCTAACTGATGATTAAAAATAGGATAAAAAATAGTACCAAATAATAAGATGATTATTTGCAAGACTTTTAAATTTTAAGCTTAGAAGATGTAACATAATTTTTTGTTGCCTACCAAAATAAGGATGTTTGTTTCCTAAAGCATACACTCATATTTACTTGATTTAATAATGTAATTCATTTAACCAATTTATGTAATAATCCCATTAAACATATTTTTTAACTCAAACATTATGAGGATTTTAAACTCCAATTGAAATTATAGAAAGCTTTTCATGAAAAATCGTATAAATTAAAAATTTTATGTCGTTATGATTCAATTCTTATTAGAACAATTTAAAAGCTCTAATCAAGTAGATTTGTAAGAACAACATAAATTACACTTCATTCAATAATTTGAATTATACATATAAAAACTAATGTCCCTAAGCTTAACATTGGAAATTTTATGATAAAGATTTTTTTTGTTATAATTTTATTGCCTTGTATATTATATTTAAATTGTAAAGTAAATCTTTTAAAGAAATGCAAAAGAAACAACAACAATTTTTAAAATTATGTTGTTTTTTGATAAACAAATTCGAAATTACTTTAGTTTAAATAAAACTATATCTATGAAAATCAATAATGTAAAACATTATTTAAAATTGTAAAAAATATGTCATATTATGTATGATATGGTTCTTTTATAGTGTAATGGTTGAACATCTAACTATTATCAGTAAAAAATATGACTTGAAAAGACGTCAATAACTTAAAACTTATAATAAATTAAAATGTTAACTTCAAAAATGTTCCAAATAATCAATACACTAAACAATATGTATAAAAAATGTGTTAGTACCATAATCACCACAAATTTTTTAGTTTATAAAACCTTTCAAATAATCTAGAAAATTTTTTATGGAAATTAAATATTTAAAATTTTTTTAATATGTTGAATTTCTAGTAAAAGATCTAATAATAATTTTAAAACCATAAAAAAGTTACCAAAGATAAAATAACATATAAATATAAAAATCTCAAGAAAGATAATGATAAAAAAATAGAAATCTCTTGTATAATACTTAAATATTCAAACATTAAATTGAAAAATATAATTATCAACATTCAAATTATAACAGAATTATGAATTTTTTAAAATACTAAAATTATTTAACCAAATTGAAAATTATTTAGAGAATTTTTTATTATAATGATATATTAAAAAAAGTTTAAACTATGTCATGATAATTCTAATGGTGAATGATCATAATATTTTAAAGAAACTACCTTTTAAGTGAAGTGCAAATATGCATAATAAAATATTTTAATTTTTTTAATTCTTTGTATATTATATAAAAATACATTATAATTAAATAAAACAATACTTATTGCTATAATAAACTTCTAGAAAAAAACACCATGAACAAAAGAAGTGAGATTAATAAGAATGAAGTAAAATTTAGAAAATATAAATATAAATAAAAAATATACTAAACATAAACTTAAAAAATTTGAAATGTCAATTCATACAATATTTATGAAAAAAAATTCCTTAAAAGTTTTCCAAATAAATCTTAATTTTAAAAAATAAAATTTTATTAAAATTTATTGCATATAAAAAATAAATTTAAGAATGGTTCACCAAAAAAAAGTTTACAACTAATTTATATAAAATCTAAAAGTTTAATCATTTATGGAACAACATGTAAATAGGTAAAAGCATCAAACATTGGCATGCTTACCTTATCTTCAACAAAAAGTCTATTGAATTTTAAGTATTGTTTTGACATTCTCTTTTGAATCTTTGGGTAGTGAGCTTACATAAATATTTAATCTTCACATTTATTTTATATTTATAGTAATTAGCAGTGACTATTGGTAATAAAATATATTTCAAGTTCGTTTTACTTGTTAAAGTTAACGAACCACCCTTGTATACTATTTGAACCTCTTATATGCTTTTCATTTTTTATTTGTAATGATATATATTAATCATGATGAATTGTCAATTAGCTTAACATAAAAGTATTCTCAAATTTAAATAATTATTATAATTCATTATTTCTAATGATACTCAGGATTTTTTAAAAATTATGAATTTATTTTATTTATTAATATTTATTATTTTTATTCTATCAATCATTTTTTATTGAATTATTTTGTAAAATAAACTTTCATGCAAGATCTAACATCAATATGTTTTGAATATTTTTTAAATATCTTTTAGAATATTATTTATTTATTTTTTAATTTTTTAAATATTTTAATCTTTCACATAACCATATTTCATTAGTTTTGATTATTTTGTCAACATATTTTTGATGTAAAATATTTGGATTATTTAAAAAAATTAATTATTTATTTTCATGAGATATTTTGTTTATATTACATATTTATAATTATTTAATTCTTAAAATAATTTATTTTTATCATAAGTCAAATAAAATTTAAAATATTTAATTACTCTGTTTAGTTTTCATATCCAAATAGTTGCAAAGACATATGAAACATAAATGGCACTAATATAACATAATTGAGAGGATATAAAAGGGTATGAAAAATAAGAAACCATGGACATCATTCTCATTTGTAATGTTTAACTGTATATCTATATTACGTCATTTAATGTTTTTTATTTAAAATTAGCTTCAAAAAACTCTTAGAGTAACATATAATAAATTTATAGCATAAAAGAAATGTGTGCTACATAAGAAATGTATCCTTGAGTTTTGGTAACAGTAAATATCCATTTTTAGAAAAGAAAAACTAAAATAGACAGAATATAAAATCATTTAATAATATAAAATATCCTCTAAAAAAAATGTTTAAAAAACAATAAAAAAAATTATTTATATTGATAAAAAATTGCAAATATTTCAATGAATAATTACAAAGTTATATATATTTCATCTAAATATGTAATCATCAAAAATAACTTAAGCGTAAAAAAGCTTATAATTATAGCAATCATAGAGTCAATAAAACATTAAATAATTATAAATATTCATGAAATATATAATTATAAATATTTTCTATAATAAAAATTTAATAAATATTAAATTTAGTGAAAATATCTTTAAAATATTAAAAAAATAATAAGTTTGAAAGCAAAAAATTAAAATCTTTATAAATATGTACAATTGAGAGCTTTGTTTATGACTTGAGAATAAAACTTAACTTGATCGAAATAATAAAATTAATTAATTAATAAAAATTATTAGAATAATTAATTTTGAAAATTTTTAAATATAGAACTAGCTTTTCAAATCATATTACAAATTTTTTAATAAATTTAAAATAATTATTACACAAAACATGTAAAAATCTTTAAAACTTTCATTATAAAATATTAATAAAAAAATATTATTCATAAGTAAAAGTTAGTATCTTAGTTGCTAAATAAATATATATAATTATATAAAAACAAAAACAAATCTTTATGAAATGATTTTTAAATTTTTAAAATGATTTTCATAACACATCACGAACTGCACTTTCACAATTTATAATTTGTGAATACGAAACATCATAAAAATAAATTGAAAGAATAACGTGTAATACAACTAAAAACATATATTGTAAAGACAAATAAATTTTTCAGTGTAGTTTGATAATAGATTAAAAAAGGAATGACTCATTTTTTGTGGCAGTACAATGTGTAAAATCTTAGATGTTACTAGGTTTCTTCAAATAAAATTTGTTTCCCTTTCGATAAAAATAGACTTGGTATTAAGAAAACTGAGAAAATTGATGAACTTTTTTTTTATAAAAGTTATTTAAAAGTTACTAACCGATTATTTTTTTAGTCTAACTACTTGTTAATGAAATACCAATTCTAAGATAACTTGACCAAGTGCTCAATGGATAAAACATTTGATTACAAAGAACGAAAAAATATTCCAACTCAATGAATTATTTGATATTATTACTAACTTGTGATGTGCAGTTTAGTAGCATTTTACTTGGGATCATTTGAGGTTAAAATAGCTAATTTTAAAACTTAGACTACAATTTTAGAGTACCAATTACCCTTTGAAGGTTTTAATGTTGACATTGATGATAATTAATAATCTGTGCCATTATAATGTTATAAAAATGTTAGCTAAATAAAATGTGATAGGTTTTAAAAGAATGTTAGAATAAAATAAATACATGAGAATTATAAAAATGTATTTAAAATCTTTGAAATATTTATAGAATACATTATAAAGTTTCACGATAATGTAATCAAAAGAAAATCTTTTTTCTATAATGAAAAAATAACAAGATTATAAACATATAAAAATAATTATAATAATTGAATACTTAATATAGGAAAAACTATCTATAATTTTGTTAAGAAAACTATCATACGTTTGAGAAGTGAAACAAGTTTAAAAATTAAAGAGAAAAATTTCAATTAAAATATACTAAAATTCTTAAAAATAAAGCATAACATAGATAAATAAATTGTGTATGTAAGCAACAAATTGGTACAATAACCTTATTTGTAATGAATCTCATGGTGAATATAAAGAAGGTTTAAGACCTTAAAATGCCTTTTCACAACAAATTTTTATCACTAAGGGTTTTGATAAAGGATGTGTAGAAAGATTATGGAGCATATATTCAATATCTATTTCTTTATCTAAATTAAAAGTAGTTATTAAGATTGGATCATTATTTTTGATAATGATGATTTATCTTGTTGACTTTCTTCATAAACTCTTTCTAATTAATTTTTCTTTATTCTTATAATAATATGTTTCTTAATTTATGACATTATTAATAATTTAACAATTTTTTTAATTTTCAAGTATTCATTAATACATCACACAATATTATTTAGTTTTTGCTGCATATATTTCCTGATTGATGGTTATATTTTTGGTTGCTACTTTTGCTAGATTTTTTTTATTAATTCAAAAATATTTTATTATTTTATTGGAATTTATAATATTTTATTTTTTATTACAGCGGCAAAGGTCATACAGTTGGATGGTACATCAATTTGTTTTGGATATTTTTTCATAAACAAATTTAATTATTTAATAAATGTTTGTATTTTTTTATTATTTTATTAATATCTTAATTTCATTAATTTCATATTTTACAATATATTATTTATTTCTTTGAAGTTTTTATAGCTATAATTTAATTTGAAATATGCTTGAGCAAAATAAAAAAATATAAAAAATTAGAGAATATAATATATTATACCTTCTAAAGGATGGGTACGTAAATATCATGATGGTAATATGTAAGAGTAAAAGGCAGGTTGTGTAAATAGAATAAATCAAAATAATATAAAATGATGTCAAGGTTGTCAAAACTTTAAATTATTCAAAATTAATAAAAAAAATGTCTCACAAAATTACGTATTTATAATTGTTTGTTGAAAGAAAAAAACTTATAAGAAAATAACTAATCAATAAAGAGTATTTACTATCTTTAAGCTTTATTGTAAAATGACCCTAAACAATCTTGGAAAATTGAAAATAGAAGAGTGCAGATACTAGAAGGTGATTTGAATATGTGGCACAAATATAAAATTTAAATTAATCAACAAAATTAAAGTATATTTAAATATAAGTTCCTAAAACCTACATGCTTGGTTGTACTAAATGAAACTTTTTTTAATAATTTAATCTTGAAAATACTTAATTTTTTAGAAAATGTATAAATATCAAAATTATTAAGGTAATAAAATATTTTTAAATGACCAATCGAGCATGTAGTATATATTAATAGAATTATTTTAGTTACATAATGATAAAAATGTTTTTGTGGATAAGTAACACTTTTTACAAAATTAATTATAATTCAAACAATTGTCGATATTGAAAATATATTAACTCAAAGGTTCAATAATAATTTAAACTTAATAAATAAACTAAAATTCATAACATTATTAGGAATGTATAAATTATTGAAAGCACTAACATAGTAAAAGTTTTGTGAAGTCAAAGTTTTCGACAATTTAATTTGCAAAAAATATTTTCAAAAAAATAAATTTGTGAAAATTTATACTTCTTGAAGAAGTAAATATTTATTGGAAAATACTTATTAAGTAAGTGATAAAATATTTAAACTACTGAAAGATATGATTAGGGCATATTCAAGACAAAAATCTACCATTTATTACAAAATAATAAAATATTAAAAAATGATCATGTTAATGACTTATTAAAAAATTTAATTATATTTCTACTTGAAGTCAGTGAAAAAATGTTTTAATAGTATATGCTTGATAAATACATTTGCTTTAATAAGGTAACAAAAATAATAAAATAAGACAAAGGGAGATCATTAATATAAAATAATTGAATTATAAAAACGATGATCAAAATATAGCAAAATTTCAAAGAATAAAAACACACTAATGCTATCACTTTTGTAAAAGAAATGTAAAAATTTTAAAAAGTAGAATAATTCAATATTAAAATCGTCATACAATCAAAAAGGGATAACATATTTACAAATTATGAAATTATTTAAACAACTAAATATTTTATATGGAAAAATCTATTAAAAAATTCTACCAGCGAATGTCAAAAATGTAAAAAATAGAAACTTTTCACCCAAGAAATGTACATAATTACAATAAACAAAAATAATAACAAAAACTTAATAATAATTTTCAATATATGAGTAGTTTGCTGATAATAAATCTTATTTAGGATACCAATTTATCAAACATTCATGTTAAAATTTATTTTAAAAAGAGAAAAAAATTTTAATGTAAATAAGCCAAAATTATTCCATCTGACTTATAATTAGACAATTATTATAACACTTCAATGAAAAAATGCCTTAACTAAAATTAGAACAAAACTTTTAGAAACAACTTATTATAATATCTATAAATTTAAAATTTTCAAAATAATTTTCATAATTAATTAAGTAAAAAATATCTATTGAAGGTATATAAATTAGTTCATATAATGTTATGTTTAGAATTTTTAAAACTTTGTCTAAAGAATGCGAATAAAAATTATTCATAATAAACAAAAAATAATTGTCATTTATCTAAAATGAAATATTATAACCCTACAAAAAAAAGTCATATTGATAAAAATTTTTGACTTTGAGATACAAAGACGATAAATTGGAGAAAATATTTAACAACACAAAATTTACATATTTCATTTTTAAATTTCTTGCAAAATTGAATGTCAATGTCTCTAATTTTGAAAGCATATGTATGAATTCTTGAATGGTTAGTAACATTTCTCAAGTAAGAATAATACAATAAGAGAGTTTCATAAGTTCATAACTTTTTAATGGTTCAATTTAACCAAGCTTATATTCGACCCCAAGTACAAGTTGAGATATATTATGAAAATTATGCACCTTCATCATAACATACCATATGAATCAAGATGATTATGCAATTTAATGTAATGATAATAGAAAATGATATTCTTTTATAGTCAATGTAGTTAGTACGAAAGAATTTTAGCATAACATATAATTTCAATGATTTTTTAATGGTAAGTAAAAGTGTGTTGATAATAGAGTGCAATGAAAAATTATCATAACATACAAATTTCTTTATTTTATAATTTTTTTAAAAATGAAATGATTCTACAACCTAAACTAATATTTGTATATTCTACTATTTTCTATGTTTAACCTAATTAAGCCAAGAACATCACCAATATACGATTTATAATTTTCGTTATAACATTACATATTACATAATAGTGATATGCAACACTTTTAAAAGTTTAATTACAGTTTGATTGAATTTATTAGAATGTTTAAATTAACTATATAATATAATTTCTTTGCTCCCATAGCTAATGAATTATACAAAACATGATCATGCAGTACATTTAGTCGTACAAAAATTTTCTTTTCAAATTTAAAACATCATGCATAAATCTATGTAGTTCAATTGAGCAACAAGCTTCATTAATTTATAAGGTGGTGAAAATCTTTTGCTTAAAAGGAACATTTTGTTACTACACCATATAGAATTATTTTCCATTCTTATTCCACATGTGATTACATCCTCATATTTAATCAATTGCCTTGTCCTTTCAGCATTATTCATCTCCCTATATTGTTCACCTATCATATCAATAAGAAATTCTAGATGATCCATTATTATTCTACTTAATTTGTTATTATCATCAAAATGTGTTAGTGTATTGATCATGGGACTAATAACCTCTCTTAGTTTTTATGCTAACTTACCATCTAAGTTTATGATAAAGCAACTGAAGGTCATCTGAAAAAACATTTGCTCAATATTATCATGTGAAGTACGATATGCAAGCAATAAAAGCCCATGGATGAATTCTCATTCACTCAGGGGACTACTCTTAAAAGAAAGCATAATTTATCCCTCTTTGTCATCATAAAAACATCTTCTAATGCTATAGAATAAATCTTAACTAAGCAGCTTTGTTAAGATGATGATTAGTTACATGTTCACAATAAATTAAATGTCTACAATGTTTCATTTGATATGGTCTATCATAAAATAATGCCTAACATGAATTTGTTTTGGCTAATAGAAAGGAATCTAAGTTAGGCAAAGGACACTCATATTGTCATATTTTGTGGGGAGATTTTACAAATGTAATCCCATCTCATCTAATCTAGATTTTAACCCAAACATTTGCACTATAATTATTCACAATGTTATATATTATGCTTCATTTATGGAAAATGCAATAATTCCTTATTTTTCAATTAGATCACAAGTTTATGAGGTGTCTAAAAAATGATTAAATTCTTACAATGCTTTTCTATTGCACCATAGAACCTACATAATCTTTGTTCACATGTCACACTAAATTATGTGATAAGTATAATTTGGGATGCCAAACCACTAACAACTTTGTGTCAAGAAAGTATTACAAGGTTCCTTTTATTGCTTCTAAATGGTAGTTCTTGGTGCTTTATTGAAAATGATCAAAAAGTCTTATGCTAAAAACCATGGCAGGTCGCATTATAGTAAAAAAAAAGACATATCATCACTTGGTATACCTTGAAATCTATTTGTTTTTCTTTCTTGTGTTCATTTAAAAGATGGCTTGTACACTTGAAAGTCAAAATTGATTAGAGGTTGTCAAGATTTGTCATTTTTAAGTTCTCATTCATCTTCTTTATTTTAGATACATTGATACCTTTTATCATTCGGCTTAACATTCATTGTGTGAAAATAAGTAACCTCACTCATTACGTTCATCGCAAATCCTGAACAAAAAAGCATGCAAAATCATTCACAAAAGTCATAGTTGGTTGATCCAAATAAGATATCTTCCACATAATCCTGGCCTAGAAGAACTTCATAAGTGTAGTTCATGAAGAAAAGTCTTATCTACATTTTGATCCAAAAGGTAACTTTTAATAGAATTCCATTATGTTTATCATGCTAGGATCTTTGCTTATTTTCCTTTTTTAGTTTTACAAAATTTTTCATGCCTTTTAAATCTGACACATTTTTTATCTATAATGTCATCAAACATGACGTGAATAGATTCCATTACAGTTAAGGTTTTCTTCTTAAATAGCTCATATGTCTACCTATTTAAAGAATAGCATAATGAGATAGCCTCCACTACATGGTTTCTAATCTCCAATTCTTATCCTACTCACATATGTAATACTTCCAACAAAAAATACAAATGTTTTCATATTTGGGTTTCTTGTTATTGCAAAGAACACACAACATTATTTCATAAGTGGTTTGATAATAAATATATTTAAACATTGAGATAAATAGACAGCTGGAATTATTAATGCATTATGGTTTGGAGCTTTTATTTCACGAAAAGAGAAGTAAAAGTAGCTAACAAAGCTTTAAGGAGGACAACAACATCATAGTTAGATCACACAAAGGAAGCACAAATAACTATTTTGAAGGAAAATTGAAAGATAAATGCTATATTCATAAAAAAATTTGGGAATTTTGCTATATTAACTATTGTTATGTATTAACTATAAAAAGTTAATGCCTTAAAAAAATTTAATGTTTTGTGCAATACTAAAACGCTAATAATTGGTAGAGAACATGAGTTAAACCTGAATACAAATGATGTTCTCTACCATAAAAATGCTAGTTTGTTTATTGAAGAAAAATTTGTGGCAAAATAATTGGTTAAATATATGTTAATAATGGGATCACTATATCTTTAATTACCCTTTTTGCACGTTTTCCAGTTTTGCTTTTCGAAAATCTTCTATATCTTCCAAATTTACCAGTTTTGATGCATAATGTCATCAAACAGTACTTGGGTAGATTCCTTTGCAAACTTATTTCATATGTTAGTAATGTTTAACACCTCATTCTATGGTCAAAATAAATGCCATGAAAGAGAATATTTGAAATACTTAAGAATACATTAAGGCAACGAAAAATTAGATTTTTTCAGGCAACTAGAATAAGTATTTGACTTTAAGTAATTTTCGTACTATAACAATTTCTAGTCTAGTATAATGACGACAATTCACATTGCATTATATAACAAGATTTGCTAATTATCATTACACTAGTGCAAACAGATTAGCAATACCCTTCTTAATATAAATGTTATTTCAAAAACCATTATGGAGGTGGACATAATCAAAACATTAATTCAAAAGGATTAGATTTAATCTATGGAAATTTTAATAAAAAAATTATGAAAGTAGACTTTTGGGAAGAGGATCATGGGTTCTTAAATGTAAGTCCAATGAAATGCATTATAATGCTTGGAAAGTGAGGATAAGTATGGAGAAGGTAATTTGTACCTTTACAGATTATTGAAATAAATTGTTACATTATTTACAAGATATTTTTGTCACTACCATTGGCAATAGTACATCACATGTTTTGTTTTTCAATCATAATAACATTTTTTCCAAAACTACTTATATAGGTAAATATGTTGAAAGCAACATAGTGTTGCATCCTAAATTATATCATGTTAAAATTCCAAAGGTGTTCTTAACATTGAAAATCAAGAAAATAAAGAAGAAGAGCAACTCATAGTTAGTGTACAATGGACAAGTTATACTAACTAGTGGCTACTCAGGATGCAAAGGAAGTGATACATTAGAGGCATCCCAACATTTTTTTATTCAATTTTTTAAATTCATATATGGATAGAAGTTTACAAAATATCTAAAGGACTTTATGATTTGTTTATTAATTGTTGAATAAATGTATTTCATTTCATCGTTTCTTTTGAATGCCATGAAATGAGATTTACATTTGGATATTTTTTTATAAAATAACAAAGACAATTACTTGAATGGACAAATAATATAGGTGAGAAGTCAAATATGGTATAACAAATGAAAAGGAACCCTAAATAATAATTTTACTTCTGATTAAAGTGGATTTCATAAAAGAAAATACCAAAATTTATTAATGTCAACTTAATTATCATATAATTGTTATGAAGAAATAATAAAAGCACCAAGTGATGTTAGAAACATATGAAATTTCTTCTTAAATAAATAGCACTTCGTGTAGTTTTTTATGAAATTAGTGTAAAAGGTTTTGGAAGTCATTTGTAATAGAATGTACAAGAAATAAAAATCTTTAAAAGGTTTTGTCTCAAGGGATTTATAACAAAAAAATATATGAACAACATGAGGTGTATGGTAAGAGGAATGCAACTAAAAAGAAATATATTCTAGTTGGGGGTGAAATGGAAAACTATTGTAAATGATATGAAGAGGGAGACAAATAAAATTGTTGTAAAAGTGCCTTTAAGGAAGTTGAAGGAAAAAATTTGATGAGGTGATTATAAGAGGATTTTTTAAGAAAGAAAAGTGATTGACCTCTTAAGTATTGATTTAATTTTCGAAAAAGTTTTAATGATTGGAGTCAATATGTAGGTCACATAAGACATTTAATATTCTTAATTGCACTTTCACTTCAAATGTACATTCCAAGTGGAGTTTTATGATAATAAAGCATTGATATTGATGACACTTATTATTGCTAGTGGATACCAATTGATCCCATAAATGGATGGAATGAACAAAAAATTTTATAGACGGGAGACGTCGCCACCAAATGGTAGTTGATAATTTTATCATCCTTCTATAGAATATGTAATGGTTTAATATATTGCGTTGTTTGATGATAAAAGGTTTTTTAAGAAAGAAGGTGAGTCTCATAATGATAGATTAAACATTAAAAAACTTACTAATAATCCAAGCTAATAGTAATATTACATAAGATATTTATTATTCCTAATCACACCTTCACTAATAAAGTAAATTCTAATGAGTGTTTTGTAATGATAAAGCCGTGAGATACATGAGATCTATTTTTGCAAGTGAATAGGAAGTGGTCCCATAAATGTACGTAAAGAGCTAAGAATGTTGTCGTATGGAGACAATCTCATTATCAAACAATAGTCAATCCATTGATGATTATTTCCTAGAGTATTGGATGGTTTATTCTATCAATGACTCTTAATAGTTACTAATAAAATTGTTTTAGTGAATTTTTAAATTTTAGATAAAGGATTATCATATTTTATGGAAAACTTAAAAAAAAGTGAGACTGATGTGAAATCTCATAATTATCATCTTGAATAGAGTTACAAATACAAAAAACATCTATTAAATAGAAGTTCAAATATTTTTAATTTTGTTTATGTTAGATTGTTAAATTTGATTAAAATCATTGATATAAGTTACAAAAAATAATTTTATTCAAATTAATTATTTTAGATATTTATTAGGGTTCCAAAATCTTGACCTTATCTTGATTGTCCTAATAATTATTTTATTTTTAATCATTTGCTTGGAAATCTTTTTTCAATAACTTATTAGAAAAACATATATTTTAATTATAACAATAAATTAGTAAAAAATAATAATATAATTTAAATAATGGGAAAAGAAACACGTATTGCTAATTAGAACCAAAAGTCTCAAGTTAGAACACATTACCATAATTTTTTTAGATGCACTTCATGAAAAGGATTCCCAAAATTATCGAACAATTTTGGTTTGATCCATTACTTAGGAATTTGAATATAACACATTTTTTGTAGAAAATTAGAGGGCTAGCAGCACCAAAAAATATAAAAAAATGCATAATGTAAGAAAACTCACATAAATCCATAACAATTCATCATTCATTTAATGTTGTTTTATGATTTGTACAAGTTTCACATGAATGCAACAAGAATTGACAAAATGATTTCTACCATCCAATTGCACAATTCCATGGAAAAATAATCGCAATGTCATCTACCATTTTAAAAAAATTATTTTAATCCAATGTTTACTCATGAAATTTGGTGATCACCAAGTCAATGTTTTATTTGTATATACGAACAAAATCTAGTTAACGAATCACAATTAATATCGAAATGTCCAAATCATAACCTAATCTCTAAATAATGTAGATTAAATCCAGTCCATCTCGTTGAGAAGTTTTAAAGATCTAATGGTCTAGGAGCATTTCGATCAACTAGCTCCCATGTAATAGCTCTTTAGAGGATTGCCTCGGGCTGTTAAGATTTTTATAATTTATTAATTAAAATTGTATTGTGAACCTTTTAATTGGTTTGTTTAGCAACTATTTTTATCAATACAAAATTCGTAAAAATATGCAAATTATTGATAAAAATTGATTAATAATTTCATTACAAAATAAGGAAAAGAAATTTAAGTCACAATATTCATGTCATTTGTAGTCGGTGTTCATCATTACTTTTTAATACTGCATCCTTTGCTCATCAAACTAATAATCTTCGATTTATTCTTTATTATGCTAAATTCTTAATTTTTTTATTTCTAAGTCATTTAAATAAAATATTTGTTTCTCTTTAGTCCATCACCAAGCATAGGATTTTTATATGTATTAACCTTGATTTTTGTGTCACAAATTTTTTTTATTATATTGCTAATTTTTTTTAAATGTTGTAGCAGTCTAGTTTTATTATTTAGTTATAAAAATTTGTCTTATCATCTTTTGGAAAAATGATTTATATTAGCTGTGTGTTTGCTTAGTTTTTCTCATGGGAAGATGTAGGCATGATTTTAAGTTGAGGTAACTAAGAATTGTTTCCATATATTTATATTTTTGTTAATTTATAACAATTTTCATAAAAAAATTTTACTAAAAAAAGTTAATTTGTTTCAAATAAAATTATCATTTACACAAAATCACTTTTAACTATTTTCATATGTTTATTAACAAAATTACTTTAAATAAATTTTTTAAATATTTCTTAAGGATCAAAAAATTTTATTCTTAAAAATTTTCCCACTTCTGATGAACTCTTGTGAACCACACCTCAATTACTATAAGATAAAAAAGCCCTTTTTAGTAAAAAAATATTGTCTAGTTGATCCATAGCTAAATCAATATTTTAACAATTCTTGGTAAAGGTGCATCTTCCAACATATCACAAAACTTTTGTGACAACTCGTATCAATTGGAACATTATGATGGTTACTTATTTAAAATTGGTTAATAAAAAAAATGAGAACCAATAAAAATTCCTCTTGATTTTTTCAATAAAAATACACACAACATTTTTATACCTAAATTTTTAGAGAAATAATTCAAAAAGAAAAATCAAACATATAATTATTAAAAAGTATAAAAAAATAAATGTAGGCTTTTACTAGAGTCTAAATTAGAGCCTACAATATTGAAGATGTTCACTTGATTATTAAAATGTATAAAAAGATGTTATGCCCTAATTTAGGTTTCATAGCATATGTTTTACTTTAAAACTATTCAAAGATTGGCATTCCAAAATTATGTGAATTATTAAGTCGAGTACATAGTAACACCTTAAGCATTAAGCATAAAATTCTACAAAATAGTTTTTATCATATTCCATTTCATACATATAAAATATAGAATTTAAGATAAACTATATATAGAGTGCTTTAATATTAAAAAAACATCCCTAACTATATATTATTAGATAGAAAAAAAAATTGTTGAAAGGGCATTCCTTTTTGATAATGATCTATTGTAATTGTTTAGGAGTTAGCATTTTGAGAACCAAAGTGGTAAAACGGTGATGTAGTTATGATTTTGGTTAATAGA
This sequence comes from Vanilla planifolia, assembly GCA_023846275.1. Taxonomy (NCBI): domain Eukaryota; kingdom Viridiplantae; phylum Streptophyta; class Magnoliopsida; order Asparagales; family Orchidaceae; genus Vanilla; species Vanilla planifolia. Next base: position 1,322,633 of record JAIUJO010000026.1, on the reverse strand, counting down.
AAAGTTTGAGGTATTGGTGAAGGCAATAAATTGTTTAGTTATCGACTCTTCTAGTGGAAGGTCTACTACTTTCAATCCATCTCTCATAGGTGATCTTGTTCTTGGCTCATGTGGTAGATATACTCTCACCTTTGATCATTATCTCTCACAAGTGAAGTCAAAATTTCTTTAAGTTGGGCACACACACTTCGTTCACTAAGCAGAAGCACAGAAACAAAATAAATTTGTTTCTTATTTTTTCATTTCCTGCAATCTCTTAAGCATCCTTATTTATAAAGATCTTAATTATTTTTTTAATAATTTTTTAACAAAATTATAAAAATAAGAAAAGTTAAAAAATAATTGAATTAAATAGTTTTAAAACTACTTCTGCATTTTGGGATGTTTTAATGGTGACCAAAGAAATGGTCGGTGAGATAATAGTGAGGCAACTGGCATTGCAGAGCTATCAACGTAATTTTTTTGTAGGCATGTGTCATGTATAACATAATTGATTGGAATGGTTGGTTGGTGTAGTTCTTCGTGGGATGTCAAGTGTAACAGGTCAAAACATGTCGAGTGGTGGTCAAACAATATTGTTAGGTTAATTGGGATCTTATAAGTGACACGATTTACCTTGGGTAGTGGCAACGATTGCAAATGGTATCAGTGATAGTGATGGATTCCATGAAATGTGATAAGTGGTGAACTCAATTAAAAAATTTAATTTTAAGCATATTTGAGCATTTTGAAGCAATTTTTTACCAAAGTTTGCCCCTGTCAACTAGTTAGACTATTGCAATGCCAAGGATCGTGTGTTTGTGATGTAATTTTAGATGCTTCTATGGCATCATTCCAAGGTTGGGAGTGCTTAGCTCAATGGCATTAGGGTGATGGGTATAGTAGTGTTCTAATTTGTGTGATGTATTGTACTATAGGTCATCTTAAGTAAGCGAAGAGTTGTTGATCGAAGGTTTTTACTTCCAACAAAATAAAACTTTCTTAAGTTTATAGTCTTTGGATAGAATTGTATCATGTTCAAAAATTTTCTTCACATTATTTTTACTTTCAAGGCTAATGTTGTTATAAGGATAATTTCATTCAACATAAGAGAATCAGGCTCAAATTAAAGGTTGTCTTAATCTCATACTCCTCTAAAAACTCCAACATATATGCATTAATTCCAAATTTTTTAGTGTTCTTAAAAAGTTTATCTTCATGCACCCATAAATTTTTAGAAGCTATGAGAAACAACTATTCTAAAAATAACTTTAATTATAACATAGTCTATTTTATAAAATTTGTTAACCTTTCCTTGAGCATCTGCTAGTAATTTGTTTATTTTGTTGCTTCATTTAATTTTTTGAGATATTATAGTAAGTAAGAAAGAAGGTTTAGTAGAGATAGTCATTTGAAACTCCACTATTAAGAGAATAAGATCTATAAAAGATATCATCTTATTATAATGAACCTATGTAATAAGTGGGAAATCTAGTAAGATGATGGCTAACTTCTTAATTAAAAGAAAACAAATTAAATCTCCTTAATCAAGAGTCTTCTTATCTTGGGATAGTGTATCCAAGCATAAATTCTTTGTCATTCCTTTTCTTTATCCATGGCTTTAAAAGTTTCCATAAATTTGTTAAGCTTAAGAGATTAAGGTCTCTCATAAAATAGAGCAAGGTGTAATGTGATGATCTTCCCTTCAATAATAAAAGAACATATTTTTGTCTTACCTTTCAAAGTCATATACTTAAAAAAAAATCATGATGTTCTAAAATAAGATGATATACTTGCATAAGTATGACATCACATAAAATCTCATCATTATACTAACCTAATTTAAATAATACATAATCTCATTGCTTAAAAGGATAGTAGTTTTATCTATCCATCACATTGATTAAGGGTTTGTATTTTCCAAGAAAAAAGCTTTTATTTGTTTAATATCCATAAGAGATTTTGTATTATTGTAACTACAATTATCTATGATCATTAAAAAATATTGTTCACTAATTTTTTTATTTATGTTAAAAATAAGGATGTGTTTAACCATAAAATTTTTCATGTTTTCTAATTCTTGCTCAACTTCCTCAATAGACATTATGCTTTCTTCTTATTTTGATTGTTCATATTCACTAACACCATCTAGTTTATAGTCACGGATCTCTTTGGTAGTTTGCTATTACATGCTCCTTTTTATTGCACTTAAAGAATCAATTAAAAATTATTTGGATTGGCTTAAAGAAGGGTGTAAAGAAGTGCATGGTAAAGTAAGTTTGGAAGGTTTACAAACTATGGTGATTAGGGTAGACACAGTGTGAGTATGAGTTGCTTCAAATAAGATAGAGCAGACTTTTGGAGGAATTGGCTCATTATTTCTGTCAAAAAAATTTTACTTTTTATAAAATTTTTAGTTATTTAGTAGGCTTTCTTTAAGGTAGTAACATTTCTCAAGTTAAGCTCTACCTATATGTATTCCATTAAATTTACCATAAAACAAAAATGAAATACATACTCGGGCTCATTTATAGCACATTTCAATTTATAATCTATAAATTTATTAATCTACCCTTCAATAGATCTATCAAATTGAGAAAATGTTTGCTATTTATCTTACATATTGATGTCATAGGTTATTAAAATAATGCAACTATACAACCTAATCTTAAGGTTACTCTATGTTCTGAATACTTATTCATTATTGTTAATATATTGTCACTCTAAATCTTTAAAAAACCTATAGGTAATACAGTGAATGTAGTCTTAATAAATTGATATTTTTTTACTCAATCATTTAGTGTTATTCAAACTAATCATCCATATTATTATGTTTGTTATTATAATCTTTAGGATCATAATTATCATAAAAAAATGATGCATATAGTTTCACATTAGGGATATACTCTAATCTCTTTGTCTCTTAGGTCATTCTTCATTAGTACACATTTCTAGATCATTTTTTGGTCTAATTCATCAAAAGTTTATTTTTACTTAAACTACCTTGATTTTTCTTATAGATATCTTAGTTAGATTTGTCAAATAGATCATATCTTTTATGGTTTTTATGTCCTTTAGGGTTTCTTTTTTTTAAATCAATAGTGCTTCTCTTCTTTTCCTATTATCCTTTTTCTTCAAGGACTTTGTTCAAATTATTTATTTAAGTAGATTTGTTGAACCATGTTGATGAGTTGTACTATTTATTTGGATATGTCTATCATAAGGTCTTAGTTTATATTTTGTCTTTAATTTTAAATCAATTCTTGACTTTCATTTGTAATTTGATCAGACCTACCATATTTTATAGACTTAACAAGTTTCCCAAACAAAGGGATATCGAGGAAAATAATATGTAAATTTTTTATTAAAAAAATTATGAAAGCAAAACAATCACATTTACAAAGTAATAAAATTGAGATAACTTGTTCTCTTTAGGAAATGACAAGTGATCAAGGTATCACTTTTTCCAAATGACCTCTTTGATAGAACCTAATATTTCTCAAGAAAGATGATCGGGAGTTGTAGCATCGCTTTTATACTACCACTTTAGTAAAAGTTTACCCAAAACAACCTAATGGTTCTTAACTAGTTAAAGTTAAGAAAAAACAAAAAAATATTTTATAGTAGAAAATATTATCAACTAATACTAAAGTTGATGTATAATAGAAAGTCATATTCTCTAATGCCAAAGTTAAAAAATAAGAAACATGGAAGAAAAACTCTTAGTAGAAAATAATAGGCATAGATATCAATGTTGAAAATACTAAAAAAAAGAAAAGTTTTATAAGAAAACCATATTCAGTGATGGCAAAGTTGTTGTAGAATAGATTTTGCTTTCTACTAGAGTCAAAATTGGAGACAATAAAACAAGAGATACTCAAAAGATTATTAAGAAATATGAAAGGTTATTATACACTAATTAAGGTTAGGTGATATGTAAGGTATTCTAAAACTTTTTGATGATTGACATTCTAAAGTTTTAGCATATATTATTAAGTTGAGTAGGTTAAAAAGCTTATGCGTTAAGCATAACATCTTGTAAAACAAGTTGTCACTTGTAATTTCAAACAAATAAACAAATAAAATAAACTCAATTTTTTGTCTGCAAAACTAATGTGGGAAAATGGTGACATGGTTTTAATTTAGATTAGTAGGGAAGCTTGGGGTGTTGGCAAAAGCAAGAATTTGTTTACTTATCTACTCCCCTAATGGAAGGTCTCTCTCATTCAATCCATGTGTCTAATAAGGGATATAGTTATCGCTTGTCCTGGTGAAATATCTCTCACCTTCAATCCTAATCTCTCACAATAAAAGTTGGAATCTCTCAAACAAAAGTTGGGCACACGCATTTTAGTGATAAAGATTGAAACACTTAAAAAAAATTAGTTTAACCTATATTTTTTTTATTTCTTATGGTATGATCAGTATCCTTTTTTGTAGAGACCTTAAAGGTTCATGAACACTACTTTTAAAAAAAATAAAAAAATTGAAATAAACTAAAAAAATAATTGGATTAAGCAGTTCCAAAAGCCAACTATGCATTTCGAGTAGCAGTAATCACCAATGCTGAAATAATAGAGAGCAAAACAATGGGTTAAGCAGCATAATAGTGCTATCTATCTATGTTTTAAGTAGGCATTGGTCAAGCAAAACATAATGGTTTATAGACCAGCAGTTGGCATGGCTTGTGGATGGGTAATGGATCGACCTTGCTTGAGTACAGGTGAAAAAAATGTTCAAAGTCAATTTGGGTGACCAGGGTGCTTGTGTTGGCTTGGATGATAGTCATGGCTACTGACCACAATAATGAAGGCAATAGAGTATGGAAGATAGCAACAATTGGCAAAATCAAAAATGTAATTTTATTTTAAGAAAATTGCAACAAAATCCTGCACTAGTGGATATATAGAAATGTTGTCACACTAGTGCATGCTTGTTTGTGAGCTAATGTTAGTCAATTGAACTTCAAATTGCTTTAAATACTTTAGGATTTAATAGAATATTGGGTTTAGAAAAAGCCTATGAAATTTGCATGAGTTAGACATAAACATATGAATAGCCCATTGAGAAGAAGAGCAAACAAAAAAAAGAAAAAAAGAAGACATTGTAAATAATTTTGAACAAGTCAAAGATGTCTAGCATATGTGAAGGAAGAAATTAATGAAGCCTTTTTTTCATGATAACTAAAAAAGAAGAAAGGAAAGAAAGTACATGATGAGTGAGAAAGAGATAATTTACTAAAAACTAATTTGGCTCAATAATAATTCAATTTTTGAAAAAAAATAATTTTTATTTAAAAAATATAAAAGGATTCAAACTAAAAATAAGGTCGATACTTATTTATAGAATTTCAAATGGCCAATACTTATTTAATTAAAATTTTTTTGAAGATACATTATTAGTTAAGGAATTTAATAATTATAAATTTTTGCACTCTACTTGCTCATTTTTAAATGTAAAATAACTTTTTAGGTATGTTTTGCTAAAAATATGAGAAGATCTCATATGTATAGGTACAAGGACATCTCAAGACATTTTAAAATTAAATTTACATGTATTATTTCATGTAACCTAATCATGCTTCACATGTGTGTAAGATTAAAGGTAATATTTATTCTAAATTTCCTATTTTTTTCATTGATAGTAAAATTACATGAAATTTGCAATGAACAAAATCATTTTTCTTCTTACAATAAACAAATGCTCCAAGCTTGTTTTGTCTTTGTTACATTGTAGTGTTTCATAAATTTTTAATACCATTGATATAGTTTTTAATTTTCTTTAATAATACTAACTATTTTATTGACTTTTTATTATGGTTGAATAATACCTAAGGATATTTTTCACAAGCAAATTATGCCTTTAACATAAATGAATTAGAGTTTCCTAAATATATTTTAAAACTTATATTTATTCATTATATATTTAGGGAATTTAAATTACATAAAAAATTATTAGTTAGATATAGTAATGCAATCATGTTAAATATTCTAGTTTACTAATACTTGGAAAAAACTAACCAAATGATCTTTAAGATAGTGTTTTATTAATAATACCATATTATATTTGAATAAATGGATGCAACATAATTATTTATGTTATATATACCTGAGGAAATTATAGCAGTATAGAACCATGAAGATAATAAATATCTTATGTAAAAAAATTTTGATTTGGCATATAAGATATTATGATGAAAATATAATTGTTTATATAAGCATTGATAATATACCATTCGCAAAGAAAAACTTTTCACTTTGTGATATAAAAAAATGTAACATAGAATATTAAATATGATTAAAATTTTGCACAAAAAGTTCACAAAAACAATACTTATAATTAATAATAAACTAGATATTATTCATAATAAATTAAAAAAAAAGAAAGAGGGATTAAGAAAATATAGGGAAAACAAAGGACATCATTGGTAAAATATTATACTTAAAAGTGCAAAATAAATATGTTCTTAAAAATAAATATTATGAAATGCGCACAAAATAAAAAATAATCTAAAGTAAGACGCACTTAAATTATTAAAGATTATATGCAAAACAAGTTATAAAGTGTTTTGGGGTAATTAAATCAAAAATAATATTTAATTATAGAAAATGTTTAAAAGTACGAAAATTTGTATGATAATAAATCATTTAATATTAAAAGAATCATTTAAAATATGGCATTTCCATTTCTTATTTAAATTATAATCATAAAAAATATATCAATATAAATATGACGAGTTTAGAACAATGTTATAAAATATAGCTATTCCAGTAACTATACATTTAAAGTTTGAACAATAAATCAAAACATTCCGCAAAACTCATAACCAAACATTTTCTTGAAAATATAAGCATGTAGTCATATCTGAAGTATGATAGTTTGATAATAAAATATTTAAATATTTAAAATAGATTGGGTGAAATATCAATGCAATAACGTAGCAAAAATAATGTTTGAATGCTTTTTCAAATGAAAATTTACATAAACAAAGTAAAATAAAAAATTATCTTAATGAAGAGAATTTTAGGCGCTCAAAAGAATTAACATAATATCTCAATAAAATATTATATTAGAAAATTTCTTCTATTATATGATCTATTAGCAAAAAAATTGAATAATTTAACTCAATGACATTATGCGATGAAAAAGTTTAGAAAAAAGAAATTGAATATGAAAAAATAATTGAAAAAGAACAATAAAAAATTCATAAAAACACTAAATATGTAAAATTAATTCAATAAAAAATCAAAAATATCTTTTATAAAAAAATAATAAGTATTAAAAATTATGTATGATGGAGTTTTTTATTTTAAATATGTTTAATTTTTTCTCTTTTTAATTAAAAAAGTCATATGCTTAAAATGAATTATGAAATACTAATTAATAATTTTAGAAAACGATTAAGATAGTCAAATCATTAAAATATAAAAATATTTAATAAAATTATATATGCAATAACGAAATACATTATTATAACAAAAAAATTATAATTCAAGAAATAAAATTTTTTCTCAACATGAAATATAAATAATTAGTGAATGATAAAAAATATGAAATTAAAAAAAAGGGAATGTTTAAAAATTTCATATGTATATCATAGTAATAATAATTACATGAAAAATTAAAAAATCACATAATTAAAAAAAATAAAAAATAAAAATATATGTAGAATTATTTATATCTAGAGTATAAAATATAATTTTCATAAATTATTAAAAAACTATCTTGATGAATCAATAATAGATAGATTATTATCCAAAAAACGAAAAAATAAAATATAATTTTGCAAATATGAAAATTCTCCTTAACAAAAAGTGTCTTTTCCATTAACTGAATATTTTTTGAATTGATTAAAAAACATATTTTTAAAAATAATTAAATAAATAATTATTTTAAAAGTATCTAGTTTTTATGTTAATTAAAATTTAGAAATTTGATATTTATTTTTAATCTTTCAAAAAAGCCACATAATAATAAGACCTTAATAAATAAATTAACAAATTAAAAAAAATTAAAAATTGTAGGAAAAAAATAATAAGATGTTAAGTAAAATTAAATAATAAAAATACTATGTGTAACACTTTATAGAATGTATATTGAGAATATGAACTTGATTGGCTAAATATTATAAATAATTAAAGAAATCAAAAAATAAAAAAGGTCTACTAGTTGGTATAACATTTAAGTTTTTTAAATGTAAGCTTGCACATTGTAAGGTAAACTTCAATTGATATCTTAACAAAATTTTCTTTTTCTTTGAAAAAATATTTCAAGAGATCCATGGCCCTAATTATGTTTTCAACAAGTTTTTGCAAAGATGATTCTAATAATAGGTCTCCACTCTTTCGTGATAATTTTTTATCTCTATTGAAAAACTAGAATAACTAATTATTTAAAATCTATTGATAGTGAAATATGTGTAGTAATACAAACTTTTTTTAATATTCTCACCAAAAATATCTGATAAGATGTTTTTTTACATAAATTTTTCTGTTCAATTTATAAAAGTGAATATAAAGTACAATTAAATGATTGAAACATAAATCTTTTTTATTTTCTTTTTAATACTTTTATGTTTAATTGAATTATGAGCTTGAAATTAAAAGTACAATAAGAAAAAGAATACATTCAAAATATTTTCAATTTGTAAAAGGTAATCATCACAAGTGAAACAAAAGAAAATAGTTGACTCTTCTGTATGTTAGCTAGAGAAGAAAATAAGGGAGTATATCTTCAAGTGAGGAAGAAAATTACTTTAAAGAAAAACAAGATTTAGCTTATGTTTGCAAAAAATATGAAAAGGTTAGTAAGAAAATAAAAAGATTTGAAAAAAGAATATAGTGAATATGCAATTCATTATAAAAAAACAGGAGAAAGGGACAACTATATTTAGAAAGTATGGAAAGGCTCACGATTTAAAATAAATAGGTATTAAGAATGTATCATTAGTTAAGGATTGAGTTACTTTAAATACTTGTAGTTAAGTTGCTCATTTCAAAAAAAAAACTAATTAGTACAGAGGTTTTTGTTCAAAGATCTTATATAAAAAAGTATGTTGACATTTTATATGCGATAATCAAAAGTTTACATGGCACTATTGCCAACAACCCAATTATATTTTACTTGCATGTAAGATTACAACTAATATGCAATTAAAATTTCCAACTTTTTCATGGATAGTGCATGAAAACAACAACATAGTTACACAAATACGTTGAATCAAAAATGGCTTAGGTTCTAAAATGTAATAATAAAAATAAAGTATTATGCACATAAACTTTCATTAATGAATTTTAACTAAAAATTATTATAAACATAAATGAAGGAAAAATAAGGTTTGAGAAATAAAATTTAAAAATATTTTATGAAATAAATAAGGAAGAAGGATGTAGTTGAAAAAAACCTAAAACTTTAAAACATATCTAGGATTATCATAAAGAATAAGTTAAATATAAATTTTTACTTATTTTAGAATTAATTTTATAATAAAAATTTATCTTTTTTTTTAAAACTTTTGAATAAACAATAATAGAATATACCTTAAATAACATTTTGTGGTAATTGTTATAAAAAAAGAACTAAAATAATTTTTAAGGAATTGTGGGAGTTGACACTAAACAATGTAATAAAATGTAATTAGAAGGAAGTGGTTATCTTAAAAAAATAAACTAGACCATTAATTACTTGAATAATTTCTAAAATGTTAAGTTTAATAAAAATTTACAAAAATTAGAATGAGTGACTAGGAGGGATAATAAATAAGGAAAGAGAGCAAAAATTTAAAGAAATAATATAAATTGAGGGGTACTAATGTATTCATGAAATACATGTAAGTAGATTTTGTCTCTAATTATTTTAGATATTATTTTTATAAATAATTTTTTTTATTAATTTTATTAAATTTTTTTTTATCATCAAAGGTGAGAAATTGTTTTGATATTGACATCCAGACATGGTGTTGTATTTGTTGATAACAAATCATAAGTATTTTGAATAAGTTTGTTGAAGTTAATTTTTAGATTTTACAAAATTGATACTTATGTTCATGACAAAACTTGAATAAATGGAGCAAAGGTCAATCCATATGAAGATCATCTTAGTTGGAATGACAAACCACAAACAGATATATTTTAAATTTAATTTTAGTTATTTTATTTTTATTTTATTTTTATTTTAAAAAATATTAGGTTCTCAAAAGCTTAATCTACTCTCTTTTGCTATCTCGAAAATCTTTTTATTTTTTTAACAAATTTTAGTATTTATTCAATAAACTTTATATAATATACTTTATATTTATAATAATTAATGACAAAATAATAATAACAATTAAAATTGTGCTAATTATTAGAAATAAAACCCAAAGTCTCTACAGTGTTTAAAACATGTTGCCTACTGTTAAAAAGTCTTGAAAGCATGTCCCTAAACTCATGTGCCAACTCTAGTACTAAGTACAGTTGCAATCATATTTTTGTTGGGTCATATAATTTGTTAGTACTCTACTATTCACTTATACAATGTATTAAGCAATATGATAGCACTAGTAATGACTTCTTGAGAAAATTAAGGGCCAACAAACCCTGAATAAGTGACTTTGAGGGACACGTGGAGCTTTATATACAAAACATCTTTGTTCACTTTTGCAATATAGGACTAAAGAAAAGCCTTCTTTTCACGTAATAGCTTTCTTAATTGTAAGGCTGACTAGAACTATCCAATCATGCAATTTAATAATCAAATGATCTTCATCTTATCAATGATTTTATAAATCCTGATACCATTTAATAATCACATGATATATTTTTGTTCCCTGTGTAAGATCTAAATTTCTTAAAATTTAAAAATATTTTAAGGAGCACGAGTGTAATATCTGTGGTCATCAAATATTTTATGAATCAAAATATCTCATGAAACATTCCAAAATTATAGATAATTAAAATATAAAAATAACAAAATAAATATTTAATTTGATGGAGTCCACTAGGATGAGTCCAATGATATTTTCTTTTTCATCAACTAAGGCATGAATTAAAATGGCTTGTAAAGTGTGAAAAACATTAGAAAATTGAATGTTCTAAAAAAATAAAAAATGATTATTTAATTGAATACAACTGATCAAAAGTAGTCCAAAAAATTTATGTCACCCAGGTCAGACATTATTAGGATATACTATGTATTATAAAAATATTTAAGCATAAGTTTAACAAATTATTACTTAAGTATTATGTAAATATGTATTAAAGTTCAATAAAGAAAACTTAAAATTATGCAACCAACAAATTAGGAGTGATGTAATGGTTACATCTGAGAAGTAATTGAGTTTCATAAAAGAAAAAAAGTTGAAGAAATATAGTAACTTTTGTAAGAAAATTTGCAAACTAAAAAAAAAAATTCCATGCAACATTCTCAATCATCATATCACATAAAAAACATCTCTTGAAATGTCAAAAAACATTAGAAAATAAAAAATCTAAAAATTATAGAAAATTATTTAGTTAGCTTAAAGCTCATTGTGATAAGTCCAGTAAAATTTATCATCCCAGTAAGACCATGTCTTGAATTACTATGAAATACAACTTAAATAAGTATAAATAATAACTTCTTATTTTCGTAATCAATAAGTATATAATAAACTACAAATAAGATAAATTAAAGAAATTTAATAAAGCCAAATGAAAGCGTTGTAAAAGACATAGGGGAAGATAATTAGAGTTTCAAAAAATGTTTACCTATTCAAATAAAAAACTTGAGGAAATAAGATAAATTATGTGGGAAAGTTACAATCTAAGACACTAAGGAACTCGAGTGTACCATTGTGATCATCTATTATGATAAAAATAAAAATATCTCATAAAGTATGCCAAAATATTACAAAATGAAATATTTAAATATACTAAAAATGAATATTTAATTGAATAAAACTTGTGAAGATGAGTCCAACAACATTCGTTGTGTCTAGCTTAAAATATCTTTGGAATTACTGAGAATTAATAAATTATGTTAACATAAATATTAACAAATTATCATTTCAATTTTAAGTAACTATATATTAATATTTAAAAGAGATAAATTGAAGCAATGTAATCTAATCAAATTAAACCGAGGTAGCAGACAAACGAAAAGAGATCGTAAGTCACTAACATAATAAAATCAAAGGAAAACATTTTAGGAAAATAGATAAGTTGAATGACAAAGTGGCATTTAAATAAATTCCTCAATCAAACAGATATCAAAAGTAACACAACTTTCTCTTACAATTTCTCTTAATTAGTCAAAGGACTCGTATTAATCGTGAAATTTATGTCACTTTTGTTTGCTCTAATTACATTATTTCAATTATCTCATCACAGTATTAATATATATTTACTTAACAATAAATAAATATTTTTATTATTTATACTTCTTATTTTTGTAATTCATGACAATTCTAAAGAAGGTTAGATTGACATGAAATAAATGTTGTTAGAATTGTCTCAATGACCTGTATAATTACTTATTTATTTTTCTTATGTTTAACTATTTTTATTTCAAAAGTTTTTCCATACCTTATGTGCAAATTCAATTTGTACCTTGTTTGATGACCAAAGATATTACACAATCTCCTTTGAATCTTGAAATTTTAATTTCTGTAATAATTTTTTCCATTTCTTCAAAATTTTGACGTTGATGTTGTCAAATTACTATTTAACACCAAATCACATTTGTTATAACTTTTACATGGCTTTGGTTTCGTTTAATGGATTGCTTCATTTAATCATTTTTAACAATAATATATATTCACTCAATAAAAGAATAATAATTTATTCTTTTTTTATTTTAGTTTACATTAATTTCAAATGAGGTCTAACTAGAATGAAAAAAAGTTTCTTGTACATATGATAACAAGTTGTAAACATTTAAATATTTATTATTGTATTTTTGAAAGTTTCATTTTCTTTATTTTTCCAAATATTATGAAGCTTTTTTATTCATAGTAGATTTAATGATTGAGGATATTATACTCATTCTCTTTTCCACAATTTACTCGACGTTATTCCGTTATCTTACTATCTAAGCATAATTTTTTTTACAACATCTACATCAATTTACCTCATAAGCTTACGTTACTTTAATTTATCTCATATGTAGCAAAAATTTTATATTCATATTTTTTAATATTTTATTTTCTAGGGCTTTGTGACTGTGGATGTTATGATAGAGCTACTTATTATCTTGGAAAGTAAATTTCCCATATATTTGATCTCATTTCTCGAAATAATAATTTATCATTATTTTTATTAAATTTTTTATAATTCATATAAATTTCAAATGAGATCCATTTGAAATGAATCAAAAGGCTTTGGACAAATCTCAATGATTTTTACCTAAGTAAATATTAGTTTTTATATTTTCGAATATTTTGTTTTTACTATTTTAGCATGCTTTAGAAGCCCTTTCTGTTCTTATTTTATTTGACAATTCAGAATGAAACACCCAAACTTCTTATTATCATGGATTGCAACTTCCAGTACACTTTATCTCATTTGTATAAATCTTTTTTTTTCTTTCCTTATATTACTTTGTTACTGTAAATCTCTTCCAAATGAGCTCTACATTATATTAAAAAAATTATATTATATTAATTTAGTCAATCTCATTTCAACTTTAATGTATATAATTAATCAATAAAAAAATTTTATGTTATTAATATTTTTGTACTTTTATTTTGAAATTTGTAGTATTTTAGAATGCCATCTAATTGAGGCGAAAGAGAGAACAATAAAATCAACCAGATAAGCTCTGTTCAATTAAATTTTTTTTTTTAAATTTCAAATATTTTTAAGTTTGTTAGCATGCTATACGAGATATTTTAGTTTGTATAATATTTTATAATCGAGTTTGTTAAACTCTATCTATTATGTTATTTGAATGCAACTTTCCTATACCATTTATCTCTTTTATTCAAATTTTTTACTTCAATTTCATTATGTTAGTAGGTAACTCCTAATATCTTTTCATGTGACCTATACCATGCTTTGATTTAGTTAGATTACTAAGTTCCAATTTATCTTATTTCTGAGTTAATATATATTTACGTTAATGTGAAATAATAGATTTTAATATTTAAGCTTATTTATTTATGTAGTTCTTAGTATATCTAAGTAATATGTAATCAAGACATAATAAATATCATTGGACTCATGTTCATGTGCTATTTCAAACAAATTATTTTTTAATCTTAAATATTTCTTTTTTATGGTTTTGGCATGTATTATGGGATATTTTTAAGTTGTAAATTCTGTAATGATCCACAATGTTACACTCGATCATTTTAGCATCTTAGAATACAACTTTCACATGAGATTTATTTCATTTACTTCATATGTTTTCTTTGACTTAGTTATTTTACAATAAAACTATCATTCTTCGAATATCTGAAATTTAAATCACTTTCATTTTTTATTACATTAATTTAATTTATGTCATTGTAATGTTATTATATATTTACTTGATTTTAAAATAAGACTTTATTTTTTATATTTATTTAAATTTTTATTTGAAGCAATTCCTAATGAGGTATGATCTATCAAAAAAAGAATCATTGGAGTCATCTAGTTGTGTTCTATCCAATTAAATGTCTTTTGATAATTTCTAAGATTTAGTTTTCTTAAATTTTTCTAAGCTATGTATCATATTTTGACTCTTTCCTAATTTTTAAATGAGGATTTTATATTCAATCTCCTTAACAATTTGTTATAAAACTTTTCCTATATAATTTTTCATTTTTTTAATATTTTTCATTTTTAATTTATTCTACTACAATGGAACTCAAATTCCCCTCTCATCTAGCAATTATGGAGCTTTCATTTAATTAGAATACTTTAATTTGATTTATCTTCTTTTAGTCTTAATAATATTTACTTCATATTAAAATAATAATTTATTACTTTCTATGTATTATTTTTTTTAATTCATAGTAATTTCAAAAGAGGTTTGATTGAGATCAAACAATTGTCATTTAACTCATCCTAATGGTTTCTATTAAGCCATGTAACCATTTCTACATTTTTTTTATTATTCTATTTCCTAAGGTTTTGGCACATTTTACAAGACATTTTAATGCATACCTAATTTGATTAAAAATGTTGAATTCAATCTTATTTTAACTCATACCTAATTTATACCTTTGTGTGAAACATTCCTATGTAATCCTCATTTTTTCAATTTTTTTCTTTGATTTGGTTATATCGTTATACAACTCTTGATCTGCACTCATATCACTCCTACATCACTTTAGTTTTGTTATAACATATTGTTTTAATTTATCACATTTTATCTTCTAAATATATTAAAATAATAATTTTTTATTTATGCATTTTAAGTTTTAGTAATTCATACTAATTTAAAACATGGTTTTGATGAAGAGAAAATGAGCATTCTCAAGAAGGGTTCTAACCAATAAAGTATTCATCTTAAAATTTTTAAATATTTTTTTAAGGTTTTTCCTTTATTAGTGAGATATTTCTGTATATAATTGTTATGATGATCAAGGATGTTAAAGTAGATATCCTTAATATCTTAGAATGTAATAGTCCATACAATATGCCTCATTTCTTCAAATTTTTTGCTTTGTCTTGTTATATAACTATGTGACTATAAGTCCTTAGTGTTGTGACATTTAGTTCACTTTGGTTTTCCTATAAAATACAGCATCAATTTATCATTATTTCACTTTAGTATATATTTACTTAATATAAAAATGATAGTTTATTGTTATTTATGTTTATTTATTTTGGAAATTTAATGTTACTCTAAAAAGGTCTCACTAAGATGAAATCGGAGTCATTGCACTTGTCTAAATGACAATCAATGTCAATATTTATTTCTATATTTTTCAAAATTTTGTTGTTTAGAGTATTGATACGTTTGATGAATCAATTTTATTTGTACATAATTTGACTATCTTTGATGCTGCACTCATTCTCTATAGTAACTTAAAAGAACTTTCCTATACAATTATCTTATCAAATATTTTCTTTTGTTTGGTTATAATATTATGCCACTCTAAATCTTCTCTTATGCAACAATTAATTCACCATAGCTTGGTTAGATTACATTATATTTATCTCATTTTTTTTTAATAAATAACTACTTAATATTAAATTTTTAATTTTTAAGCATTTCAGGCTTTTGTTCTTTCAAAATTTGTAGTATTTCTTAACGAAGTGTAATCAAGTCAAAAGAAATATCATTAGTGTAACCTTGACAACCTCTTTTTTATTAAATATTTATTTTCTTTAATTTTTAATTTTTTTTATGATTTTTGTCATGCTTTATAAAAATTTTTTACTAAACACATTTTTGATGATCGTGGGCATTATAGTCGATTTCCCTAAGTTCTTTGAATGAAACTTCCACAAATAATTCATCTCTTTACTTCAATTTTTTCTCTGATTTCATAACTTTAATGTGTAACTCTTATTCTCCTTTTGTGTGAACTCTACCTTGCTTAGATTATATTGCATCAATTTATGTTATTCTACTTCTAATATATATTTAGTTAAAGAAAAAGTATAATTGTTAATATTTATGCTTATGTATTTAGTAATTCTCAGTAATTCAAAATGATGTGTAATGAAGTCATAACGAATGTCATTGGACTCATGTTGATGAATTAAATTATCTTTTCAAAATTTTAAAATATTTATTTTCTTAGATTTCTACATACTTCATGAGTCATTTTAATTTGTACCTAATTTGCTATTCCATGATATTGCACTAGATCTTCTTAATATCTTGTAATGAAACTTTCTTGTAATGGTTTATCATATTTATAATTTTCTTTTAGACTTCATTATATTACTATGAATGTGTAATTTTTCTCTTGAGTGACTTTTACATTATGTTCTTTCTGTTATATAAAATTACTTATTTATATTCTTTACATTAGTTTTTACAGCAATTTTTAATGAGGTTAGGTAAAGACAAAAGAAACATTGTCGAACTCGTGTGGATAAACACTATCCAATTAAACATTTATTTTATAATTTAAAATTTTTTATTTGCTAAAGTTTTTAAAACCTTTGAGATATTTTAATTCTAATCTTTTTTAATTATCAAGGTCGTTATAATCAATCTCCTTTGTATTTTGGAATATAGCTTATCGAGAGCAATTTATCTCATTTCTTGTAACTTTTTTCTTTTGCTTGGTTATATATTAGAAAGAACCTGAAATCTTCTCTTAGGTAACCTTTCATCACTTTTTTTTTGTTAGATTAAATCGTTTTAAATAATCTTTTTTAAGCTTTAGTATATATATTTATTTAATATTAAAGTCATATTTCTTTATTATTACTTTGGTAATTTATTTTAAATCCAAAAAAAGTCAGATTGTTTTGAAACAAATGTTTTTGGACTGCTCTCAAATAGTAATGTCAATTTAGATATTTATTTTATGTTTTAAATATTAAATTTCCAATATGTTTGGCCTACTTTACATGACATATCAATTCATATTAGAGTTAGCAACTGAGGATATTATACTCAACCTCTTTAATATCCTTGTATGCAACTTTCCTTCATATTTTATCTCATTTCTTAAGACTTGTAGCTGTGATTTACGTATATTAATGTGAAGTTCAAAATCTCCTCTCAAGTGGCATTTATATCAATTTCATTTGGTTGTTTTACATTAGTTCGAATTGCCTGATTTAGCTTTAATAAATATTTACTTAACATTAAAATGAGAATTTATTACTATTTATGCTTATTTTTTTCTTAGTTTATAGTAATTCCAAACATATATTGATAAAGATGACCGAAAATTATTGTAATCATCTCAACAAACTCCCATAAATTGAATATTTATTCATTTTTTGAAAATATTTTTTCTAATGTTTGCCATGCTTATGAGTAATTTCAACTTGTACCTTATTTAACTATTGAGAATATTGCACTTGAACTCCTTATTTTCAAAGACTTTAATAGTATTATATAATTTTTCTAAATTTTTTAGAGATTTTGCCTCAAGTTTGTTATATTATTATGAAATTCTAATTCTCATATCATATGGTCATTATATCAAATTTGATTGGTTATAAAATATTGTTTTCAATTTTTTATTTAACTTTTTTACATATTTACATATTATTAAATTAAAAATATTTAATTATTTAACCCTTTTTATTTTGTTATTCATATTAATTTGCAGCAACATCAAATAGAGATGAAACAAATGTCGTTAGGCTTCTCTTGATGAGCTTTATTTATTAAAATATTTACTACAATATTTTTTAAGCCTTTTATTTTCAAAGGTTATGACACACTTTATAGGATATTTAACTTATATCTACTTTAATTATCGAAGATGTTACAGTTGATCTATTTAGCATCTTGTCTAATTCCTTAAATTTTGACTTTGATTTAATTATATTGCCATGTAACACTACATTTTCTCACTTATGATATTTACATCATTTTGATTTGGTTATTTTATATTTTTTTAATTTATCTTATTTTATCTTCAACATGTATTTACCTAAAATTAAAATAACAATCCATTCTTCTTTACACTTTTTTCCTTTGACATTTCATAGTACTTCAAAAAGAGTCTAATCAAGAGGACACAATCATCACTAGATAGATCATGTCAAACTGTATACAAATAAATATTCATTTTTTTATTTTTAAGAAAGTTTTTTAAAGTTTTTTTGCATGTTTTATGAGTCATTTTGATCCATAGATGATTTTATGATTAAGTATGCTGCACATGATCTACGTTTTTTTCTTGAAAAACAACTTTCTAATAGAATTTATCACGTTTTGAAATTGTTTTCTTTTACTTTGTTGTATTACTAGGTAATCTAAATCTTTTCTTGCTAGAACTTGACATACCATTTATTTTTTATATGATATTGCTTAAATTTCTCTCATTCCAATCTTTATAAATATTTATGTAATATTAACATAATAATCTTTTATTATTTATAGTTATTTAGTTTGATAATTAATAGTAATTCCAAGTAACCTCTAATTATGACAAAAAATATATCATTGAACTTGCATCAATGAGCTTCTTTTAATAAAAAGTCATTTTTTTTAACTTAGCAATTCTTTGCCATAGTAAACAAAGCCTAACTAAGATGAAAAAAGTTATTAGACTAGTCCCATTTAGCTCTATTTAATTAAACATGAATTTTCGAATTTTTTAAAATTCTTTTAATGGATTTTCCACTCAATTTTTTTGTAAAAATTATCTCTAGTGAATCATTAATGAGACTTGTCTATCTATTCAAATATTTTTTAACAATTTAAAATTTTTTTTTCAAAGATTTTGGTACGTTTTATAAGATATTTTTTTTCCATTTAATTTTAATAATAAGGATATTCCCTTCAATCTCCTTAGTATTTATTGCAAGTTAACCATACAATTTATCACATTTATTCAAATTATTCATCTCAATTTTGGTTATATACCAATGTAACTCTAAGTCTTCTTTCCTATAACTTTTAAATTTATTTGATTTAGATATAATGGATTTCCTAAATTTATCTTATTTATTTTTTAGTATAAATTGTCTTACTGTTAAAATAAAATTTTATTTTTCTTTATGTTTCATTTATATTGAAATTTGTAGAAATTGCAAGCATCGTCAAGTTAAGAAAAAATAAATGTAATTGGACTCATTTAAGTAAGATTTATCCAATTAAATATTGATCTTTATATTTATAATTACTTAATTTTTCACAATTTTATTATGCATTATGAGATATTTTAATTCGTAACTTATTTTACGATCGAGGTAGTTACACTCTATCTCCTTATTATCCTAGAATGCAGCTATTTTATACAAATTTTCCAAATTTTGTTATGATTAATATTTCATTGAAAGCAAATTTTTCATGTAATCAATCCTTAATCTACTGAGCTAATTTATCAATATTTTTTTTTATATTATTTTTTAATTCTCAATCTTTGGACGTTTTGTCGATCAGATAAGAAAAGGCAACATGAATTTCATCTTAACGACTTCTAGTAAATTAATTTTTTTTTAAATAAGTTGTTTTTTTATTTCTTTCTTGCTTTATATGGCTTTTTATTTGTACGTATGTTAATGTTCAAAGATGTTACACTTAATCTCCTTAATGTCTTGGAATGTAGCACTCTTGTAAAATTTCTCTTATTTTTTCATATCTTTCACTTAGTTTTGCTTATTTCTATGAAACTCGAATTGTCCTGTTATGTGATAATTACATTTCTTTGATTTTTTTGCAATACATTGACTTAATTTATCATATTTCATTTTTAATGTATTTTTACTTGATATTATGATAACACTTTTCTCCTATTTATCATTATTTACATTTTTTTAATTTGTAGTATATCCAAAAGAGAGACGATGGTCATGAAATTATCGTCATTTGACTCATCTTGATAAGCTTTATCTAATTAAATAAAATTTTTTATATTTTAAAATTTTTTAGGGTCTTGAAATGCTTTTATAGGCATTTTTGCACTTACATAATTTAGTGATCAATGATGTTGTACTGAACAACTATTTGAATACAAGATTCATTTACAATTTATATAACTTTATAAGTTTTACCTTCAATTTTCTTATAACATTAAGTAAGTCAAAATTTGTTATCATGGGGCCATTATATCAAAATTTATTTGGTTATCTTTGATTTAATTTATTGGACTTTGGCTTAAACATATGCTTGCTTAGTATTATAATAATTGTTTCATATTATTTATGCTTATTTACTTTTGTAATTCGTAGCATTACAAAATAATTCCAAAATGAGAGGAAAAAAAGTAATTGAACTCATATAATTGAGTTATCCATTAAATATTCATTTTTTATATTTAAATATTTAATTTCTTATAATTATTAGAATATTTATGACATATTTTTATTCATACCTTGCTTCAAGATCAATAATGTTATGCTGGATCTCTTTTGTATCTTGGAACGCAAGTTTCCTGGGAACTTTACTTCACTATTTCAAGTTTTTTATTTGATTTTCATGTAGTACTATGTATCACTTCATTTTATATAATTAATACTTTATCAAATATTGAATTACTAGAACATAATAATTTATTATCTTATGTTGTTATTTAATAAGATAAATCGTCACAATTCTAAACTTTGGTTCAATAAGAATGAAAGAAAAATCATTGAACTCATCTTGTCCAGCTTTATCCAATTTCATTGGTCATTTTTATATTCTTAGTAATTGTGTTTCTTCATTTTTACGAGCCATTTTTATTTGCACGTAATTTGTGGGTCAGGCAAACTACACTAGTTTTTCTTATTATTTTTAATCCATCTCTCACATAATGTTTCCAATTTCTACAAATTGTTTGCTTTGATTTTGTTTATGTAATTATAAATCTTTTCTCATGTGGCCCTAACATCGTTTTCATTTTCATGTATAATATTATTTCAATTTAGCTCATTTTAGCTTTAATATATATAATAATAATGTTTAAATAATTTGGCGTTTTTTCATAAATCCAAATGCCTTCTATTGGAGATGAAAGAAAGGTCATTAAACTCAACTCAATGGGCTCTATCTTACTAGATAATTTATTTCATATTTTTAAATATTTTATTTTCTAGGATTTAGTCATGTTTTGTGAGGTATTTTGATTTTTTTCAGAGTTTACAATCAAGGATCCATTCAAAATCCATTTTGATTTAAAATAATCGGATGGGCAACTTTAAGTAATTTAAAACATGCATGGTAGATTCACGATCTTTTACCTTTGTCCACTTTGCTACATCCTTCTTTAAACTTAATAAGCTAAAGGATTTTTCAATTTTCCATTAATCATTATATTATTTCTTATTTCCTTCGTACTTTAGATTTTGATAGTGATACTAGAAATAGAATGCTAGTTTCAATGTTGTAAAAAGAGAGTTGCAATCCTCTTATAAAACATTGATTAAAGAAATCCTTTTATGGCTAATGAATCTTTGAGATTGTACTTATTGTCTTTTGTATCTTAGAATGTAGCTTTATCTAATTCAAATAATGCATTTATTTTGTTTTAGTTTTAATAAATATTTACTTAACATTGAAATAATAATTCCAATTGAGGTCTGATGGAAATAAATTAAACATCATTGGTCTCATTTTGACAATTTATATCAAATAAAAAATTTATTTAATATTTTAAATAAATTATTTTCTATGGATTTTGAATCTTTTATGATGCAATTTACTACATACAATATTTGATGTTTTAAGATATTTTATTTGAGCTTCGTAATATCTTGTAGTATAATAATCTGTTTCATGTTATCTCTTTTCTTCAAATGTTAGCCTCATGTTTGTCAATATTAAAATTTTACTCAAATTCTCTTATTATGTGTAATTTACATAACTTGAATTTGATTATATTACATTGTGCAATTTGTCTCACTTCTATTTTATTATATAATTAAATAATTAAAAAATAGTTATTAACTCTTCTTTATGCATATTAAATTTTGTAAATTATATCAATTCCAAACAACATCCAATCAAAATGAAATAAATGTCATTGGTCTTGTCTCGATGTGGTTTATCCAATTAAATTCTCATTATGGTAATTTTATGTTTTACTTATTTTTCATGCTTCATCAATCATTTCAATTCCTATCATATTTGATGATAGTGGATGTTACATTCGATTTTCTTAGTATTTAATAATGAAACTTTCATGTAAAATTTATCTAATTACTTTGACATTTTTTCTTTGTTTTTTTATATTACTATTTAACACTAATTCTCCCTTGTGTGACCTTTACATTGTACTTATTGTGTTATATTAATTTAACTTAATTTTTCTGACTTTATCATTAATATATGTTTTACGTTTTTCATAATAATAATAATAATTATTATTTAGGCTTGTTTTCTTTAGGAATTTTTAGCCATTGAAAAAAGGTTTGATAATCACAAAACATACATAATTTGTCTCATCTCAATGAGCTTTATTAAACTAAATATTCATGATATTTTTTTTGATATATTTCTTTTTTGAGTTTATTCATTTTTTTATGACATTAAAAGAAACTTTCTAGTGTAATTTTTTTAATTTCTTAAAATATTAGTTTATTAATATTTATGATTATTTAATTTGATAATTTATACTAATTTGAGATGAGGTTCAACTAAGGAAAATGTTGTTGAACTTGTCCTAAAAAGCTTTTTCTCGTTATATATTTATTTTTATATTTAAAAAATAATTTTTTAAATTTTTTGGAATGTTTTAAGATTTATTTTTATTTATGCTTTATTTGATGATTGAGCATATTTCATCCAATCTATTTATTATATAAAACACTAATTTCTCATATAATTTACCTCATGTTTTCAACTTTTTTGCTTTTTTTGTTATATTACTATGTTATTCCAAATCTCCTCTCATGTTGTATTCACATCACTTTGATTTTCTTATATTAAATCACTTTAACTTATCAAATTTATGCATTATTATCGATTTTCTTAATATTAGAATATTTATTCATCATTATTTATGCTTATCTAATCTATTAAATCTTGGTAATTCAAAATGATGTCAAGTTGAAACAAAACAAAATTTATTTTACTAATCTGAATAATTTCTATCTAATTGAATATTTTTTTATATATTTTTTACATATTTTTTATTTTCAAAAATTTTTGTTTTCTTTAGAAGGCATTTTAATCCACACATAATTTAATGATTGATGTTGTTATACACAATCTTCTTAGCAACATAGAATCTAACATTCCAATACAAATTTTTCAATTTGCTCAAAATTTTCTCCTTCAATTAGTTAATATAAATATCAAACTTTTCTTGTTCGACCATTACATCATTTTATTTAGTTATATTACATTGCTTAGTTTACCACATTTCAACTTTAATATAGATCAACTTATTTTTAAAATATTAATGTTTTGTTATTTATGTTTAATTATAACGATAGCTATTTGTAATGGTTGCAAATGAGGTCTATTGGAGAACATAAAGTTTCAATGGACTTGACAAAATGAGCTCTATCTAACTAAATATTTTTTTTGATATTTCATTTAATAATTTATTTTCAAGGGTTTTAGTAAGCTTTATAAGAAATGTTTTATTTTTATTTGAATTGACAATCGATGACATTGGTAACTCTTAAGTTTGAATAAATAAACCAAAAAAAATGAAACAAACAACATTATTTTCAACTCTGTGAGATAATCAATTTAAATATTTATTTTCATATGTTTTTTGAATCTTTTCCTATGGCTCCTTTCTTGTTTAACAAGTCATTTTGATTTGTAACAAATTTGCTGATTGAGGTTTCTACTCTTGATTTTTTTCCTTTCATGGAGTGCAATGATTCTCAGCAAATTTGTTTTATTTTTTGAGAGTTTTTACTTTGATATAGTTTTATTACTTATATCTTTAAATCTTTTTTTGTGACATTTATATCACATTAATTTTGTCATATTATATTTCTTAATTTTTTATTTTAGTTTATTATATATATTCTTAATATTAAAATAATGATATATTATTTTTTTTTATGTAAGTATTACTTTGTAGAAATTTTAGAAGACATATGGTGCAATCAAAAGAAATATCATTAAACTCATCTCCATCAGTTATAATCAATTATATCATCAATTTTATATTTTTATATATTTTATTTTCTATGTTATTAGTATGCTCTAGATGACATTTCTATTCATACATGATTTGATGATGCATGATATTGCACTTGATCTACTTAAAGTCTCCTAAAAGTTTTTTACTTTAAATTGTTTATAGTAATATGTAGCTCTAAATTACTATAACATAGCTTTTATGTTGTGTTGGTTAGGTTTTATTGCTTTGATTCGATTTTTATAGTTTTGCAATTAATATATATATCAACTTAATATTAAAGAAGTTTTTTTAATTATTTATTCTTATTTAATCAAAACATTTGTTATAATTTAAAAATATGTCTTTTTGAGAAAAAACAAATGTGGTTGCACTCATTTCAGTGAGCTCTACCTTATTAAAAAATCATTTTAATAGTTTTGAAGTTTAATTTTCTAAGTTTTGGTGAGTTTTATTTGAAATTTTGATTTATATAATGCAATGATCTAGAATGTTATACTTTATCTCCTTAATATCTTGAAATTTTATTTTCTCAAAACCATTACCTCATTTCTTCAAATTATTTTCCTTGATCTGTTTACATTATTATGAAACTCTAATTTTCTTCTCCTTTAACATTTACATTGCTCTAATTTTAATGTATTACATTGTTTCCATTTTCCTAATTTTAGCTTTGTTGTGTATTTCATTGACATTAAAATAGTTATTTTTTCATTTATACTTATTTACTTTGATAAATCATAGTAATTCCAAACTAGGAGTTATTGAAAAGTAACAAAAGTCACTGGACTCATCATGACAAGTCCAATCGAATTAAATTATTTTTTATTATTTTTTAAATATTTTATTTTTAAAAATTTTATCATGTTTTATGTGATGTTTTCTTGGTACTTAATTTTGTGACAAGGATATTGCACTTGCTCTTTTTAGAATCATAGAATGCCATTTTCCTGTAATAGTTAAATAATATTTTCAAAACTTTGACTTTAAATTTTTTTTATTTGATGCTAAATCTCTTCTCGTGTGACCTTTACATGGTTTTTATTTGGTCATATTACATTATCTTAATTTTCTTATTTCAAATTTTTTATTTATCTACCTAAGTTTAAAATAATAATTTATTATTTTTAATATTAAATTACTTTTTTAATTCCTTACAATTCCATGTGAGGTTCTTTGAAGACTACATAGGCACCTATAGAGTTGTCCAAACGAGTTCTATCAAACAAAATATTAATTTCATGTTCTTAAATATTTTCTAGAATATTGCCGTGTTAAGAGACATTTTTCTTCATACATTATATTACCATCGAATGTGGCATTCTTATTAAATTTATATCATTTCTACAAAAGCATAACTTTCATTTTGTTAAATTTCTATTGAAATTCAAATTCTACACTCTTGTGACTTTTGCATCTTATAATTTTTTTATAATGTATTGTATAAATTTATCCATTTTTATCTAAAAGATATATTTTGTTGTTATTAAAATCATACATTCTTTTACATTTAGTTGTTATGTAATTCGAGTAATTCCAAATGTCATTCGATGGAGACAACAAAAACATCGTGTCTCATATTGAAGCTTTATCTAATTAAAAATTTTAAAACTAGTATTTTTAAATATTTTATTTTCTATAGTTTTAACATGTTTTATGTGACAATTTGCTTCATAGTTGATATGAGGATCAAGTATTTTATGCTCAATCTTCTTAAAATCTCTAAACATAAATTTCTCATACATCTTATCACATTTATTTTAACATTTTCACCTTAAGTTTGCCATATTAGTACGTTACTTTATTTCTCATCTCGTGCGAGCTATACATTTCTTTAACTTTTTTATATTGTATTACTTGTATTTATCTTATTTTAAATTTATTATATAAGTACTTAATATTGAAATAGTAATGTATTCTTATTTAAGAATATTAAATTTATTAATTTGTAGTAATTTTAGATGAAGAAAAATATCATTTTACTCATCTTTATTAGCTATATGTAAATAATAAATTATTTAATGTTTTTAAATATTTTATTTTCCAAGGTTTTGACATTCTTTAAGACATATTTTCATTATTACAAAATTTGATTATTAAGAATGATACTCTAGCTCATTCTAGTATCTTTTGGAATGCTAGTTTCTTATATATTTTTCTTATTTCTTTATATTGCTTTCCGTTGATTTTTGTTTTATATCTGTGAAACTCTTATTCCACTTATGTGTAACTTCTACAACTTTTGAATTGGTTTTATTATATTGCTTGAATTTTTCTTATTTCAATTTCAATGTATATTTATTTAATGTTTAAATAACAATTTATTACTATTTACGTTTAATTTTCTTTGTAATAAGTAGTATTTCAAAGTGAAGTTAGATGGTAAGGAAACAAAAGTTGTTCAAGTATTTCAAAGTGAAGTTTGATTCATTCCTAAATTTTATGATTAAAGATGTGATAGTCAATCTTGTTAGTGTCATGGAATGAAATTTTTACATTTCTCCATATATTTCATTTCACCAAATTTTTCACTTTGATTTTAGTATATTACTTTATAACTTAAAATTTTTCAAGTAAAATTGACATTAACTTTTATTTGTTTATATTAGTTAGCTCCAGTTTATCATATTTTAGTTTCACTATATCTATATATATATATATATATATATATATATATATATATATATATATATATATATATAATATTAAAAAAATTACTATTTATATTTATTTAAATTTTTATTTAAAAATAATTCCGAAAAGTTTTGTTGGAGGAAAAAACATAATAGACATGTCTCGTTGAGCTATTTCTAATTAAACAAACTTTTTTTTAAATATCTTCTAGTTTTGATACTCTTTAAGGTATATTTTGATTATATTATAGTACATCAAAATGTTTAATTTCAATTTTAATAGATATAATTTCTTAATATTAAATAAATTATTATTGTAATTATTTATTTACATGGGTAATTTATAATTATTCAAAATTACATATGATGGAGTGGAATAAATGTCGTTGGGCTCCTCTAAACAAGCTCTTCTCAATTAAGTAATCATTTATATACATATATAAATATTCCATTTTATTTAGTTTTTACATATTTTATAAATCATTTTGTTTCATAGCTGATCTGATAATAATGATGTCACAGACAACCTTCTTAGCATCTTTCACTGTAGCCTTCTTATAAAATTTGTCTCGTCTCTTAAAATTTTTCACTTAGATGTGGTTTTATATTTTTAAAACTCTAATTCGACCCTTGTGTGACCTTTATAATACTTTGATTTTGTTATATTAAAATAATTTAATTTATCTAATTTTTAAAATTTTTCTTTTTTAAAACTTTAAAATAATAACTTATTATTATTTATATTTAAATGCATTGGTAATTCATAGTAATTTTAAATGAGCTAAAAACTAAGTATCATTAAATTTTTATTGATCATTAAATACTATTTTTTTATTTCCTTAAATATTTTAGTTTTTAGAGTTTAGCCATGCCATAAGAATTTGATTCTTTCTTCATTTGTTGATTGATGTTTTCACGCTTGATCTCTTACATTTGTTGGAATACAAATTTCATATATAATTTATCTAATTTCAACTTTTTCTTTGAATTAGTTATAATGCAACGTAACTCTAAATCCTCTCTCATTTTGTTTTATATCACATTTATTTTTTATTATTATATAATTTATCTAATTTCTATTCTAATACATATTTCCATGAAATATGTAATAATTTCAAACTAGGCCTGATTGAAATAAAATAAATATCATTGAACTCATCTTGACAAGATTTATCCTTTTAAATGTTCTGTTTTCTATTTTTAAATATTATAATTTCAACAATTTTAGTATGTTTTATGAGTCATTTAAATTCATATTTTATTTCATAATCGAGGTTGCTATACTTGATTTTCTTAGTATCTTTGGAAAAAAATTTTCCATAAAAGATTTTTGTTATTTCTTGAAATGTTTTTTTATTTAGTTATATGACTAAAGAAATCTAATTTCTCACTTCTATGTGTTTTAAAAAGATATCAATAATATATATTAGAATGGTTCAACTTATGTTATTTTAGCATTATTATGCATTTACTATATACAAAATGTTCAAGTTGTTATTTTTTTTGCTCATTTTTGTTGGTAATTTATTATTATTTAGGAATGTATCAAATCAATATCAAATAGGCACTATTATACTCATCACAATGAGCATTAATAAAATAATTTTTCTATATTTTATAATATTTTTATTTTCTAGCTTTTTGCAAATGTTACATGACATTTTTATTCGTTCTTAATGTGATTATGAAGGATGTCACACTCGTTGTCTAAGGTATCTTTGAATAAAACTTTCCCATAAAGTTTATCTTGTTAATTTGTAATTTTTTCTTTAATTATGTTATATTACTATGTGACTCTAAATCTCCTCTCAAGCAACTATTATATGGCTTTCACTTTTTTGAATTATATTTTATCAATTTATTTTATTTTAGATTTAAAATATATATGTACTAAATATTAAAAATAATAATATGTTATTATTAGTGTTTATTTACTTTTATATTAAAAAGTAGTTTTAGAAGAGACATTATCATGATGAAAATAAGTTATTAAACTCATCTCAAGGAGCTTTCTCCAATTAAATAGTCATTTTATATTTTTGAGTATTTTATGTTCTATCCCTTTGAATGCTTTCCTAAGCATTTTGTTTTATACTTAATTGGATGATTGAGAATATTACACTCAACGTCCCTAGTAACCTAGAATTAAGATTTCTTTTGTTATTTATCTCGTGTTTTTAAGTAATTTTTTTTGTTATATTATATTAATGCGAAACTCTAAACCTCCTCTCTTATGGCCTTTACATTACATTTATTTAGTTCAATTTTATTGCTTCACTTATTTGATTTCATAGCTAATATATATCTTCATGTTAAATTACAATATGTTATTGTTAATGTTTACTAAATATGACAATAATTCTACAAAGTGGCATGGTTGAGTTGAAACAAAACTGGTTGGACACTTCCCTATAAGCTTTATCTAATTAAAATTTTTAATTTTTATGTTTTTAAAAATTTAAGTTTCTATTATTTTTAAAAGCTTACTATTGTTTCATTTCGCACATAATTTGACGATTGGGATTATTACACTATAAGTGCTTAGTTAAATTGAATAAAGCTTTTCTATATAATTTATTTAATGCTTTTAAATGTTTCCCATTAATTATGTTACTTCGCTATCAAATATTTATTCTTATTATTTGTGAGCTTTATAGGTCTTTCATTCTATTGTATTATAGTAATTCAATTTATTTCTTTACATCATTAATACAAACTTACTTAATATTCAAAAAATAAATTATTTTTGTATATTTATTTATTATAATTTCTAATAATTATAATCAAGCCTGATTTAGACACAATAAATGTCGTTGGACTCGTCAAATTGAGATTTATCTAGTTCAATATATTTTACAATTTTTAAAAATTTTATTTTCTTGTATTTTACTATGTTTTATGAGAAGCTTAAATTAGCACTTTATTTCATGATCAAGGATGTTATACTATATTTCTTTATTATCCTTTAACGCAACTTTGATGTATAATTTATCTCTTTTTTTCCAAGATTTTGTTTTTATTTATTCACATTATTATGAAACTCTAATTCTGTTTTAATGTGAGCCTTAAAAATATTTTAGTTTATTATATTATATTTTTTATATATATCAAATTTAAATCTAACATGTATTTACTTGATATTAAATTAATAATTTATTCTTCTTTATATTTTTTTAATTTTGTAATTTGTTGTAATTTCAAAAGTAGTCTAATGAAGATTAAACAAAAGTTGTTCATACCTAATTTGATAATTGATGTTGTTCCAATCGATCACCTTAATGCCTTGGAAAGTAATTTTTTTGTTCAATTTATATTTTTTTTCAAATTATTTCCTTTGATTTGGATAAATTATTATGTAAACCTAAATCTCCATACACCTGATGCTTTATGTAACATTGTTTTGGATATATTACACCCTTTGAATTATTTAATTTAAGGTTTAATATATATTTGTGCAATGTTATAACAATAATTTATTGTTATTTTTACCAATTTATATTGAAAGTTCATAGTAATTCAAAATGTGCTTTTATTAAAATGAAATAAGTGTCATTTGACTCACCTCAACGTTATTTATTCTATTGAATATTCAAATTTATAATTTGAGATATTATATTGTCTATTGTTTGAGCATGTGTTGTGAGACATTTCACTATGTATCTAAATTGTTGATCGAGGATGTTACCATCATCGATCTTCTAATAATCTTGGAATTCAAAATTCTCTTACAATTTTGTCATTTCTTGAATATTTTACTTTTATTTTGCTATATTAGCCTGGTACTCAAAAGATCCTCTTATGTGATAGCTACAATGTTTTGATCTAGCTATATTATATTACCACAGTTTATCTCTTTGTAGATTTAATATGTATTTTCTTACTATTCAAAGAATAAAAATTTATTATTTAAGATTAGCATTTTTAGAATTTATAATAATTCCAAATAAGGCAGGTCAGGATGAAATAAACATCATCGAACCTGTCTCGATCTGCTATATCAAATTAAATATTCTTTCTTTTCCGTTGGACTCATCTCACTATGCTTTATTTAATTAAATATTCTTTTTTATTTTTTATATATTTTGTTTTCTTTTGATTTAATATGCTTTACTGAATTTTTATTCATAGCCAATTAAATGGTCAAGGAAGCACCATTGATCTCCTTGGTATCTTAAACTACTTTTTTCATATACAATTTATCTCATTTCTTTAAATTTTTGCTTTTATGTGGTTATATTATTATAAAGTTCTAATTATCCTCTCATTTGATCTTTACATTGTTTTCATTTGGAATTATTATACAACATTAATTTATCTCATTTGGCTACAATACCCACTTAGCATTAAAAATCATTTGTTATTGTTTATTCCTATTTTTATTAGTATTCCAAACAAGTTTCTATAGAGAAGAAACATATGTTAATGGACTTGTCTCAAAAAGCATTATTTAATTAAATATTATTTTTTATATTTTAAACATTTAATTTTCTATGATTTTTGCATACTTTAAGAGATTTTTTGTACTTAATTTTATTTTCAATGATGTCACACTCGACCTATTTACTGTTAACGAATATAACTTACAATTACAATTTAACTTATTTTTTAAAATCTTTAACTTTAATTTTGTCATATTATTATATTATTAAAAATATCATCTCATACGACCCCTTTTGTCATTTTCATTTAGTTGAATTATATTTCATCAAATCTTATTTTAGATTTAATATATATAATAAATCTTAAATTAATAAAATATTATAATTTTTATTTATTTAGTTTTATTATTGAAAGTAGTTCTAGAATGTATGATCCTGATTAAAGTAAGTCATGAAATGGGTCTAAGGAGCTTCAACAAACTAAATATTTATTTTATATTTTTAAATATTTTATTTTCTACTTAGTTTACATGCATTAATATGCATTTCATTTTATATTTTGTTTGATGATCGGGGATGTAACACTTAATCTCCTTAATACTTTGGAATTCACCTTTCTTTTTTTATTTATCTCATTTTTTAAAATTACTTTCTTTCATTATGTGATATTTCTACAAAACTCTAAATCTTCTCTTTTGCAATGTTTACATTACCTTGATTTACGTTTATTATGTTACATCATTAATCTCATTTCACACATAATATATAACTTCTTCGTATTAAATTATTATATTCTATTGTTTATGTTTTTTAAAATTCAAAAAATTGAAAAAATTTCAGTGATTAATTTGAAGCAAAGGTTTTTGAAACCTTCCCTAAATGCTCTATCAAAATGAAATTTTAATATTTTTAAATTTTTTATTTTCTATTATTTTTTACTACTTTACGAAATATTTTATTTCGTACTGAATAGATGATTGAGGTTGTTATACTAGAAGTTTTAAGTATCCTGGAATAAAACTTTTACATATAATTTATCTAATATTTTAAAATTTTTCTCATTGATTTTTTATATTACCAAAAAACACTGATTCTTATCTTTTGTGAGCTTTACAAGTCTTTTATTTTGTTATATTATATTAATTCAATTTGTATCTTAATAGCATTAGTAGATATTTACTTAATATTCAAATAACAATGTATTATTATTTATATTTATTTTCATTGGTAATTTCTAGTAACTGTAAAGCAGCTTTATCGAGTAACATCATTGGACTCATCTTGATGAGCATTATCTAATTAAATATTTATTTTCCTATTTTTAAATATTTTATTCTCAAGGTGTTTTTTTTATGGGAAATTTTGGTTAGTACCTGATTTAATGATTCATGATGCTATATCTTATCTCTTTATTATATATTAATGCATCTTTGATGTATAACTTATCTCATTTCTCCAAACATTTTGATTTGGTTAATCCACATTACTGTGAAGCTCCAATTCTCTTTTAATATAACCTTTACATCTCTTTTAGTTTATTATGTTATATTTTTTGAATTTACCTTAGTTAATTTTAATATATATTTAATTAATAATTTATTCCTCTTTATGTTTATTTAATTTGGTACTTTTTAGTATTTTCAAAAGTGGTCTAATCGATATAAAATAATTTAATTTCCTACGTAATTTTATAATCAATGTTCTTCCAATTGATTACCTTAATACCTTGGAAAGCAAATTTTTCAGTTCAATTTAACTAATGCTTTCAAATTTTTCCCTTTGATTAGGTAACAATCCTTTCGTTCTATTACATCCCTCAAATTATTTCATTTGACATTTTCTACATATTTATGTGATGTTATATTAGTAATTTATTACTAGTTTTACAAATTGATATTAGAAGTTCATTGTAACTCAAAAAGATCTTGGAACAAAAAAAAATAAATGTCATTCGACTCACATGAATATTATTTATTCAATTGAATATTCAACTTTATAGTTTTGGACATTATATTGTTTATGGTTTAGCACATGTTATGAGTCATTTGAATATATACCTGATTTATTGATCAAGGACGATACACTCAATTTTCTAAATATCTTGGATATAATATTCTCGTACAATTTATCTTGTTTCATCAAATGTTTTGTTTTATTTGGCTTTGCTAGTATGGTACAATAAAGCTCATCTTGTGTGACAATTTCAATGTTTTGATTTTGTTTATAATTAAATAGTTTATGTTTTTCTAGATTTAATATTTATTTTCCATTTATTAAAACAATAACTATTTATTATTTAAGATTTTTTTTGGAAATTTATAGTAATTCAAAATAAACACAAATCAAGATGAAGTATGTTACACCCTTGTGTTTGATGAGTTAAGCATAAATGTGTATATTTTATTTGGGTTTAATTTTAAGTAAAATTGTTACTAATTAATTAAATCAAGCCATGTATTTTAGATGTCTAAAATAATGGTCTCTAAGGGCCTTGAGGTCATGGCATACTTCAAGGAAATTTGAGACATGCACAAGATTTTTTATAATTGAATTTCTTTTTATTTCTCTTGAATATTATTATCCAAACTTTGAGATTATAAGACACACTAGTAGTATTAACATTTAAAAATATTATAAAATTATTTAATACTGAATTTTGATTTTTGGGCCAAGCATATTTGACAAAATATATAGATATTGGTATTTGATTTTTTAATATTACTTTGTAATTTTTTTTCATGAATTTCTTTTCATAGCTATTTAAATAACTTATAATACTATAAGAATATAAAATTATCTTTATACACTTATATTCAAATTTTTGGCACAAAAATTCATCAAAAATACCCTAAAACAGTTGAAGTCTTGGGAAAATGTACTGTAGCAATGGGCGGGTCGACCCGGCGCAAAAACAGCCCGTCCAGGTCTTTTTGAAATTAAAAATTTAATTTAAAAATAAAAATTTGGTTGACCCGAGTAGACCGAGCCAAGCCCGTCGAAAGCCCGCCGAGAGGAGCTCCGCTGGCGATGGTCGACGGTCAAATGAACAATGCCTGGCTAAGCCAAGCCCGCCCAAAGCCCACCGAGAGGAGCTCGGCTAGGTCAAACTGCAGCGCGGTCAACAGTCAATGAACAATGCTTGGCTAAGTCAACCCGAAACAGGTGATCAAGTCCTGGTCAAAGAAGGGGGGAGCCAACCCCAAAGAGGCTCGCAATGTAAACAGGGTGGATTTCTTATATAGCGCTCCAACAGTTCCGCATACGCAATGTGGGACTAAAAATCCAAGTTTCAGCCTTCGCGGGATCCAATGGCTCAGATCAAGCCCACTCGGATCCAACGCACAGGATTCATCCCATAAGATTTAATCCGTGCCGTTCGATTATGCTCTCGGATCCAACGCTCTGGATTAAGCCCGAACAGTAAAATGCGTAAATCAATCTGTGCCGTTCCTTTTTGTGCCTGGATCGGACTGTGGCTGCTTTCCGTCCGTTGCCCAAACGGCTAATTAATTTTCGGAGCCGTTGGGGGTGTTTTTAGAGCTCAAATTTGAGCTCTATAAATAGGGAAAATTGATGTATTTTTCAGTTTAACCTTTGCTAAATTTTCTAAAGATTTCAGATCTCAAAATTCATGCACTCAAGCAAAAATGGTGCATCCAAGCTCAAAAAGCAAAGCGGCAAGAAAGCTATTGGAATTAGAGGTTTTTTCAATTATTTCTCAATTTCTATCCCTCTAATTTGTCGATTGTGTGTGCCTCCTCTTTTCTCTTATTTCTCTTAAGTTATTTGCCAATCGTTGTATTTTTCGTTTTGGGGCAAGGGCATCCCGGCAGTAGTGCAAAAGCCCCGGGTTTGAGTTGAGCCCGGTAAAAACTCAAGTAGGTTTGGGATTAGCCGTAGTAAAAATCCCAAGTAGGTTTGAGGTGAATCGTACGAAAAACCTCACTTGTAATCGGTGTATTTAGTGGATTTTTCCCAACACCGGTTGGGGGTGGACTTAGACCTTGTTTTGAGTCGAACCACTTAAAAATTTGTGTGTTCAAGTCTTTTTACTCTTTCTTAAAGGTTTTTAAGTTTAATTTCGAAATTCATAAAATTTTAAATACACAATTCACCCCCCCTCTTGTGGGATTTCTTTAGTACGAAACACTTCAAAGTAAACATCATCAAACCTATCTAGACAAGCTATATCAAATTAAATATTCTTTTTTCAATTAAATTAATATCATTGAGCTTTATGTAATTAAATATTCATATTTATTTTTTAGATATTTTTTCTATGATTCTAACTTGCTTTACTACACATTTGGATTCATAGCTGATTTAATGGTCAAAGAGAGGACACCCTTGATCTATTTAGTATCTTAGAATGCTATTTTTAAATAAAAATTATCTAATTTTTTAATTTTTACTTTGATTTGGTTATATTATTATGAGGCTCTAATTCTCTTCTCTTTGGACATTTATATTGTTTTGTTTTGGAATTATTATATTACAATTACTTATATAATTTTAACTTTACATACTATTAAAAGAAACATTTGTTATTATTTATATTTTTTTATATTAATTAGTTCAAATAAGGCTCAATGTAGAAGAAACACATGTCATTTATGTTGTTTTAACAAGCATTATTTAATAAAATATTTTTTTAATATTTTTGAATATTTATTTTCTAAAATTTTTTCATTGTTTATGAAATATTTTTTTGATTATCGATGATTTTACACCCGATCTATTTATTGTTAAGGAATATAGCTTAGCAATATAGTTTAACTTTTTTTTAAAATATTTATCTTTCATTTGGTTGTTTTAGTTTGTTCAAATTAATCTCATTTCAGATGTAATACTTATTTGCATAATAGTAATAGAAAATTTTGTTATTGTTTATGCTTAATTGCCTTTGTAATTTATAGTAATTGTAAATACTACAAAATATAAATAGAATAAACATCATTGGACTTATTTGATCGAGATGTATCAAAATAAATATTTATTTTTCATTTTTAAACATCTATTTTCTGATATCTTTCCATGTTTTATGAGGCATTTAGATTAATACCTAATATTATGTCTAGAATGTTACACTCAGTCTTATTGGTATCTTGGAATGACACTTTGTCATACAATTTGTCTCATTTTTTCAAATAAAGACTTATAAAAATGAAATAAAAGTTATTAGATTTTTCTTAATAAGCTCTATCCAACTAATTGATCATTACTATAATTTTTAAAATTTTATTTGCTTTGAGTTTCATGTGCTTTAAGAGAATGTTTTATCAATATCTTATTTGACAAACAATGATTTTCTCCTTAATCTTTGTAGTATCCTAGAGTTAAACTTTTATGTAGAAATTTATCTAATTTTCCAGAACTTTTTGCTTTTATGTGGTTATAGTATTCTCTATTTTAAATCTTTACTATTTTAATTTTTAAATAATTATTATTTGGTCATTTTACATTTGTTCAGTTTAGCTTAATTTATCTTTAATATATTTTAATAATTTATCATCATTTAAGCTTATATATTTTGGTAAATCAAAATATTTCAAAATAATGTCTGACAAAGATGAAACAAACATCATTTAACACTTATTAATATGCTCGATCAAATAAAATATTTATTTTAATATTTTTAAATATTTATTCCTTTTTGTTTTTAGTATATTCTATAAAATATTTTGATTAGTACTTTGTTTAGTTGTCTATAATTTTATAATTAATATCCTAGGTATCTTTGAATTTAATTTTATTTGACTTTTCTTGATAAGATACATCCAATTGAACATTAGTTTTTAAAGTTTTAGATGTCGTATTTTCTAAGGTTTTGGAACATTTTACTTGTTATTTTAATTCATACATGACTTTATGATCATAGACATTATAGTGATTTCATTAACATCTTGGAGTAAAACTTCTCTTTATAGTATATCTCATTTTTTTGAGTTTAGTAAATTATTATGTAATGAAAAATCTATTATCATGTGACATTTATATTGGTAATTATTAAAAATTAAAAATATAGGTTAATAGAGATGAAACAATGTCGAGCTTTGCTTAACAAGTTCTATCCACCTAAATATTTATTTTTTATATTTAAATATATTGATTTCTTCTGCAAGCCATTTTTTGATTCATACCTTATTTGATTATCGAGGATGTTAATCTCGATCATCTTAACAGATTGCAATGCAACATTCTTGTACAATTTTTCTCAGTTTTTCAAATGCAGTCTTTTTTAATATTCCTACAAAACTTTAATTTTCATCCCATTTAAATATTCTAATCCTTTTATTTATTTATATTGTACTACTTTAGTTTATCTCATTTTATTATTAAAATATATTACTTGTCATTAATAAAATATTTTGTTATTATTTATGCATATTTAAAATACAAATAATAATAATTCCAATCAAGGTTTGACGATGCAAAAGAAATATTGATAGAATTGTATCTATGAGCTCTATATAATTAAACATTCGCATTTATTTTTTTTGATATTTTATTTTCTATTGATTCACATGGTTTATGAGATATTAAGATTCATAACAAATTTGGAGAGCTAGGATGTTGCCAATAATCTTTTTAATAACTTAGAATGCAACTTTTCATCACAATTTATCTCATTTCTAATTTTTCTTCTTTTTATTTGGTTATGTTGCGATGAAACTCTATTTCTATTCTCATGTTATAACACAGTATTTTTATTTGGAAACATTACATTACTATAATTTAGCACATTTCAACTTCAATGTATATATTTGTTGGGTATTAAATATCTATTTGTTAATATTTATATTTATTTAATTTTGTAATTCATAATAGTACCGATGATGTCCAATTGAGAAACAAATGTTCAAGGAGTTTTTCTTAATAAGCTCTATTAAATAAAATATATTTTTTTAATATTTTTCAAAATTTTCTTTACTAAATGTTTGCAATGTTTTATATGACCAATTGATTCACACCAGATTTCACAATCAAGGATATGGTATGTTACCTTTTAAATACCTTGGGGCACAACTTACCTATGAAATTTAATTGGTTTCACAAAATATTTCTTTGAGATTTTTTTACTGCTATTTAATTCTAAATCTTCTCTCATGTGACCTTTACATTGAATTCATTAGGTTAATTAATATCAAATAAATTAAACTTATTTCAACTTCAATGGATGATTACTTAATATGAATATAACAATTTATTACTATTTTTGTTTGTTTACTTTTGTGCTGTAGAAAAATTCCAAATGTGGTCTGATAAAAACAAAAAATAGTCATTAAAATCATCTCATTGAGTTCAATCCTAATAAATATTGATTTCTATATTTTTTAGATATTTTATTTTTTAAGGTTTTGTAATGCTTTACTAGTCATATTGATTCATAACTAACTCCTAAAAACTTTGATTTCTTCTCCTAAAAACTTTGCATCACTTTGATTTGGTAAAATTAAATTGCCTTAAATTATCTCAATTAAGATTTAACATTAATTTTATTTCCATGTTAAGGAATAAATTTTAATTATTTTTTCTTCTTTCGTTATGGCAATTATAAAAAATTTGAAGAGGGATTTGATCAAGTCATAATTCCCATCTCGATGAGCTCTTTCTAATTAAATATTTTTTTTAATATATTTAAATACTATAGTTTTTATTTATGTATTCACAATGAGATATTTTAATTTGTAGTTGATTTGAGAATCATGGATGACATATTATATCTCCTTTCTATCTTACAAAGCAACATTCAATGCAATTTTTCTTATTTTCTTTTCAAAGATTGAATTTTTATTTGTTTTTGTCTCTATCTAAGTCTAAATTTCTTCGTGTGTGTCATTTACATCACTATGTTTTGGTTATTAAACATTGTTTTAATTTTTCCCATTTCGAAATTTACATAAATTTTTTTAAAGTTAAAATAAATTTTTATTTAAATTATGGTTATTTTGTTTGGATAGTCTTAGTATTTCTAGACAAAGTTTGATAGAGGCCAAAAATGGTCATTGTACTCATGTGGATGAACATTATCAAAAAAATATTTATTTTCTTATTTTCCAATATTTAACTATGAAGGTTTTTAATATGTTTTTCTATGAGATTTCAATTCCTACCAGATTTAATTGATCAATCTTGTAACACTCGATCTCCTTTTTTTCTAAAAATACAACATATCTATACAATTAATCTTATTTGTTCAAATATTTTGCTTTTATGTAGAATCATTACTATAAAACTTTAATTCTCCTATCATATGACCATTAAATCCATTTGATTTGTCTATATTACATTACAAAAATTAATCTTATTTAAGATTTACTTTCTATGTTCAAAATCTTAAAATAACAATTTATTATTGTTTATCATACTTAATTTTGTAATTTGAAGTATTTCCTAGCTTGGCCTTAATGAAACAAAAGAAAAGTCATGCAGCTTGTGTCAACGAGCTCTACTAAAAAAATATTTATTTTTATATTTTCTAATACAAAATTTTCCAGTGTTTGGCTTACTTTATGAGATGTTTTACTTTTTACCTGATTTGTTGATCAAACATGTTACAGCCAATCTATGTAAAATGTTAGAATACACCTTTCCCATACATGTTATCATATTCTTTCAAATTATTTTTTTTATTTTGTTATATCATTATGGATCTCAAATTCTCTTCTCATGTTTTATTTACATTGCTTTCCTGTACTTAAAGTTTCTCTCACTTTAGTTAAAATAGATATTTGCCTAATATTAAAAAATTTTTATTGTAGGTTTCTTTATTTTTGTAATTTGTTATAATTCTAGAAGTGCTAAGTTAGAGAAAAAAATTGTGATTGGACTTGCATATATGAGCTCTATCTAATTAAATTTTACTAAACTTTTAAAATACTTTCATTTCTTTTGTTTTAAAATGCTTGACCAAGCATTCTAATTGGTACCTTAGCTAGCAATTGAGGCTATTGCACTCGATCTCCCTATTGTCCTAGAATGAAACTTTCATATATAGCTTACCTTATATCTTCAAATTGTTTAATTAAACATTTTTAATTTGTTATGAAGCGTTCACACTCTTATCATGTGACATTTGCATTTCTTGATTTATCTATATTAAATTTCTTTAATTTGTCTCATTTCAATGGTAATATATCTAGCTTAATATTTTCTAAGATTTTGGTATATTTGATTGCTACCTGATTTAGAATTGAGGGGGATGCAGTCGATCTCCTTATTACCTTAGATGCAACCTTCTCTAACAATTTATCTCAATTTGTGAGCTTTTTGTTTTGATTTGATTAGGTTACTTGGAAACTCTAATTCTCGCTTAGTCTGACCATCACATCATTTTTGCTCATTTAAATTTCCTCAATTAATCTCAATTTAGCTTTAATATATTTCTACTTCATATATTGCATTATAATTTATAATTATTTAATCTTATTTAAGTTGATAATTCAAGGTAATTTCAAACAAGATTTGATGGAAATGTAAAAATGTTCCTTTTACTCATATTAATAAGATCTATCTAATAATGTATTAATTTCTATATTTTTTAAATATTTTATTTTGTAGTGGTTTGAAATGCTTCAGTAGGCAATTTGATTTCTTGCTACCTTTGATGATCATCGATGTTACACCCAATCTCTTTAGTATATTGGAAAGGAATATTGTTGTGTAATCTATCATATTTTTTTAAAAATTTTCATTAGATTTGATTATATTATTATGTAAATGATAATCCCACCTTTTGTGACCTTTATAATGTAATTGTTTTTTTATATTGTGTTTAAATTTTTTTCATTTAATTTTAATAAATATTTATTTTGTAATAAATTAAGAATTTATTTTATTTATATTTTTATAGCACCTTTAATTGTAATAATTCCAAAAGATATCAGATGAAGATAAAACAAATATGTTGGGCAAGTCTCAATGAGCTCTATGTAATTAAAAAATTAATTTATATATTTTGAGATATTTTACTTTAATGGGTATTTACATGCTTTTGTGAGGCTTATGAATTTATACCTAACTTGATCATCAAGATTATTACACTTGATTTTCTTAGTATCTTTAAATAGAACTTCTTTGAACAATTTATCAATTAAATTTTTTTCTTTTATTTGCATATATTACGTAGTAAACTCAATTCTCTTACCATGTGACCATTACATTACTTTTATTTGGTAATATTATATTATTTTATTTAATCTCATTTCAACTTTATCTTATGCTCAATATTAATTATAATTTAATATTATTTATACTTATTTAATTTGGTAATTCTTAGTAATTCCAAATGTGGTCTATCTAACACTAATAATAAATCTTCACACATGCATTGATGCATTCTATTTAATTAAATATCTATTTTTATAATTTTATATAATTTATTTTTAGAGTTTTGCTATGTTTTGTATGACATTTCATTTCTTAAGTAATTAAATGATTGGAGATGTTACACTTAATCGCATTATTATCTTTGAATTCAACATTAAGAAAAAAGTTATCTCATTTCTTCAAATGGTTTTTTTGAATTTGTAAGATTGTTATGAAACTCCAATTATCCTCTTATGTGACATTTAGATCACATTGATTTAGTTCTAATACATGCTTTTGTAAATTTCATTTTAGCTTTAAAAAATATTTGCAAGACATTATGCTAAATGTTTTCTAATATTTATCTTAATTTGTTTTGTAAATCGTCGCAATTATCGACAATGTATAATCAGAATTAAACAATAATCATCAAATGGTCTTATTAAGCTATATTCCATTGAATATTTATTTTTATGTATTATTTTAGTATTTTTAAATTGTAGGATTTTGACATGCCTTATGAGGCATTCTACCTCATACTTTCTTTGATGATCTATGTTTTTATACTCCATCTTTCTCATGTCATAGAGTAGACATTTTTTTTTATTTATCTCAATTTTTCTATTTTTTAAATATTTTATTATATAACTATGAAACTCTGATTCTCCCCATGTAACCATCATATTTTCTTATTTGTTTATTTGACATAGCTAGATTGCCTTATATATGTGATACTTTATGTTGCACGATACAATAATAATATTTTATTATCATTTACAATTACTTAATATGATAATTCAAAGTACTTCCAATCAACATCAACTCAAGATAAAGCAAAGATCTTTGGAGTCATCGTAGTGAGCTTTATCAAATTAAATATTTATTCCATACTTTTAGTTATTGTATTTTGCAAGGTTTTTTAGCACATTTTATGAGTCATTTTGATTACTTGTTTATTTGATAAAGAGGATGTTACACTCAACATCGATAATATATTGGAATGCAATTGTCGCTTATCATTTATCTTATTTCTTTGTAGTTTTGATTTTATATAACAACTATGTAAATCAAAATCTCTTTTCATGTGACTATCAACTGGTACAAAACAAATGTCATTGGGCTCCTCTTAATTAGCATAATAGAATTAATTATATATTAATATTATTTAAAAATTATAATTTTTTAGTTTTTTGAAATTTTGTATAGGACATTTACCACATAACAGATTTGATAATAAAGGATTTTATACTCAATCTTCTTAGTATCACGGAATTCAAAATTTCTCATAAATTTAATCATATTTTTTAAAAACTTTTGCAATTTGATTTTTTGGTATATTACTTTCGTGCTCTAATTTTGATTATGTATGACCACTGCATTGTTTTGATTTGTGTATATCATACTATCTTACATTACCTTATTTAAGGGTTAATATATATTTCTTGGTATAGATATAATTATTCATTCATTTTTACGATTATTGTCTTTGGTAATTCATAGTAATTTTAATCTAAGACCAGTCAGGGAAAAAATGATCATCGAACTCATTTCAAGGACATAAAAAATTAACGATTAACATTTAATAATAAAAGTGTTTTATTTTAAACAGTTTTTGCATGTTTCATAAGATATTCTAATTTGTATCTTATTTTCTGATCGAGAATGTTTACATTAATATCATTTGTATCCTAGAGTGCAACTTGTTTTCGTAATTTGGCATATTTTTTAAAGTTTTCCATTAATTTTTTTATATTATTATGAAACTCTAATTCTTCTCTAATGTGACCTTTAAAATTCTTCGATTTAGTTATATTATATTGCTTCAATATATCTTATTTATGCTTTAACATTTATTCGCTTCGTATTAAAATACTAAATTGTTATTATTTGTGTCTATTTACTTTGAGAATTCATAATAATTCTAAAGGTGATTGGATTGAGATTAAACAACTGCATTATATAAATCTAAATGAACTTTATCCAATTAAATATCTATTTTTTTTAAAACTTTGTTTTCTAGAGTTTATTCATGTATTATGGTACATTTCAAGTCATAACTAATTTGACTATTGAAGATGTAATGCTTGGCCTCCTAGTATGTTGGAATGCAACTCTCATTTATAATTCATGTCATTTTTTCTATTGATGCACTATGATTTTCTAACTTTACTTTGTAACTCTAAATCTAATTTTGTGTGATATAAATCGCTTTGATTTTTTTATATTACATTACTTGATTTTATCTCAATTAGCATTAAAATATATTTATTAAAAATTAAAAGGGTAAATTAATATTATATATTTTTATTTAAATCGGTAATTGACAATAGTTGAAAAAAGGACTTGATCAAGAGAAAAAAATCATCAAATTTTCTTAATGAGGTCTATCCAATTAAATATTTTTTTATATATTTTTAAATATGTTATTTTGTGGGGCTTTGACATCCTTTATAAGACATCTATTTGCACCTTGTTTGACTATTATGGATGTTACACTCAACGAATTTAGTAATTTGGAGTAAAACTTTCTTGCATAGTTTTCTTATTTCTTCAAAAATTTCACTTTGCTTTTTTCATTTCACATTAAAGCTCTTTTTATGTGCTACTATAAACTTTATATTTCTTTGATTTGGTTATATTACATTGCCTTAATTTGTCTTATTTTTTTAATATATATTAATTTAATACTCAAACAATAATTTATTTTATTAATGCAAACTTAATTTAGAGATTTTTTACCACTAAAATAAGATTTGACTAAGGTGACACAAACATTATTAAACTCACCTTGACAAGCTCTATGCAACTAAGTATTAATTCTTTTATTTTTCATGGTTATTGCACATATTATTAGACTTTTTGTGCCATACATAATATAATAATCGAAGATGTTACTCTCAATCTCGTTAGTGACTTTTAAAGAAACTTTCCAACACAATTCATCTCATTTATTTAAAATTTTGCTATGATTTGGTCATATTACAATGTAACTCTAAATGTTCATTATTTTTATCT
Organism: Vanilla planifolia; assembly: GCA_023846275.1. Classification (NCBI taxonomy): domain Eukaryota; kingdom Viridiplantae; phylum Streptophyta; class Magnoliopsida; order Asparagales; family Orchidaceae; genus Vanilla; species Vanilla planifolia. The sequence continues at coordinate 1,277,709 of JAIUJO010000026.1, read as the reverse complement.
TTTTATTGCTTAAATTTGACTATATTACATTTCTTTAATTTATTTTATTTTAACTTTAATATATATTTACTTATTATGAAAATAATAATCCACTGTTATTTATGCTTATTACTTTGGTTATTAAAAAAATTGAAATTTTGCTATAATATAGACAAAACAAATGTCATTTGACTCATTTATTCAAATTTTGAAATATTTTAATCACTAAGGTTTTTGCAAACTTTTCGAGATATTCAGATCTTTATCTAATATGATGGTCAGGGTTGCTACGTTTAACCTCTTTAATATGTTGAAATTCAACATTCTTAAGCAATTTATCTCTTTTTTTTAAAAGATTCACTTTGATTTGGTTATATATATATTAAAATCTAATTCTCCGATCTCATGACCTTTACATTATTTTAATTAATTTGAATTTTTTTAATTTTTTTTTGCTTATTAGTTTTGATAACTTGCAATAATTGTGAATGAGTTGTAATAGAGGATGAACAAATCTCAATAGAATCGCCCCAACACGCTATATCTAAGAAGATATTTGCTTTGTTTACTTTAAATTATTTTTTTCTACAATATTGTCATACTTTTGAAGATATTTTTATTTGTAGCTAATTTAATGATAATAAATATTACACTAAATCTCTTTAATAGTAGAACACTACCATCATATATAGTTTCTCTAATTTTAAAACTTTTTGGTTAGATTTTGTCATATTTATATGTATGTCTACATCTTTCCAAATCTTATGTTTACATCGGTATGTTTTGACCATATTTCATTATTTCAATTTTCTTTTTTGAATGTTAATACATATTTATTTGACATGAAAATAATATTTTTAATTTATTTATATTTATTTAGTTCGATAAGGCAAAGTAATGTCAAAAATGAGGTCTAATGGAGGTGAAACAAAGATCATTGGAAACATCTCGTCGACTTTTATTCAATAAAAAAGTTTTATACATTTCGAAACATTTTATTTTCAAAAGTGATGGAACATTTTATGAAATATTTTGATTCGTACTTTGTTTGACAATTAAAGACGTTACATTTGGTCTTTCTAGATTTTTTGAAATATAATTTTTGCATATAATTTATCTTTTTTGAAAATTTTTCCTTTTATTTAGCTGTATATTTTTATGAAACGATATTTCTATTATCATGTGATCATTACAACATTTTTATTTAGTTATATTATATTTCTTTTACTGGTCTTAATTCAACTTTATGTATGTTTACATAACAATTAAATATAAAATTGTTGTTATTAAATTTACTTAATTTGTTATTTCATAATAATTACAATTTTGATCCAGTTGGGACAAAACAAAAGTAATTAGAATGGCTTGCCCTAGCTTTATTTAATTAAATTTTATTTTATACATAAAAATATTTATTTTCTTGGTTTTTCATGTTCTTTATATAAAATTTTATTTTGTGCTTTATTTAAAGGCGCCAAGGATGTTAAACATGATCTTGTAATTATTTTTTGTAAATTATCTCATTTGTAGAAAAGTTTTTTTATTTGGATATTACACTTTACATCTCTAATTATCTTGATGTGTCTATACTTCAATTTGATTTAGTTTTTCTACTCTATTTTAATACCATATTTTAGCATTGATATATATTTGCTTAATATTAAAATAATAATTTATTTTTATTTTCTTTGGTAATTCATAATAACTATAGAGGATGTCCAATCAAGAAAAAAATAATTTTTTATACTATTCATAATGAGCTATACAAATTTAAATATTCATTTTTTAAAATATTTTATTATCTTGGGTTTTGGCATAATTTATGAGACCTTTTGTTTTATACCTAATTTGATGACTAAGGATATTACGTGTGATCTCTATCCTATCTTGGAATTCTACTTTTTATTCAATTTCGCTCAATTGTTCAAATATTTTAGTTGATTTTGTTGTAATTTTATGAAACACGAGTTATGCTCTCGTGTCACAAATTCATCTCTTTTATTTGTTTATAGTACAGTGCTTTAGTTTGCATCATTTTAGTGACAATATATACTGCTTGATATCAAAAAAGATATTTGTTACTATTTATGATTATGTATTTTCTTAATTAATAACAATTATAATTGATGTGAAATTGAGATAAAATTAGTTGTTGAACCCTTACCAATGAGCCCATTTTAATTAAATATTCATACACACACTTACACATAGATATATACATATATATATATACATATATATACACACACACATATATATATATATATATATACTGATATTATACTTCTTAAGGTTTTGGAAGGTTTTATGACTTTTTTCGATTTAAATCTCTTTTGACAATCAAGAAAGTTGTTCTAGATCTCGCTAATAGCACACAAAGCAACTTTACAATTTATCTTATTTCATCAAATTTTTTATTCTGACTTGGTTATATTACCATTTAACTAAAAATGCCTTATTGTATGCTATTTATAATGCATTGTTTTAATTATATTGCATTGCTTTAGTTTACCTTATTGCATTGTTAATACTTATTTTCTTATTATTAAAAAAGATAATTTATTCTTCTTTGCATTTCTTTGATTTGGCAATTTAGAGTACTCTAAATGAGAACTAATCACATTGAAACCAATACTATTATATAAGTCTAAATGAGTTCTATGAAATTAAACATTTTTCTTATATTCCTTAATTATTTTAATTCCTAAGGTTTTCACATATTTTATGATTAATTTTGATAAATGACATAATTAAACTCAATCTACTTTGTGCCTTGGATTCATCTCTCTCAAATAATTTCTCATTCTTTCAAATTTTGTGATTTGATTTTGTTATATTATTATGAAACTCTTATTTTCCTCTCATGTGAGCTTCAAATCACTTTGATTTTCTTTAAATGGCCAAAGAATATCATATTTCTACTTTAATAAATATTCTTGGATATTAAAAATAACAAATTATTTTTCTTTGTTCTCATTTATTTTATAATTCACTATGATTCACATTGAGGTTAAATCGAATAAAGTGAAGACTAATAGAGTAATCTAAAAGAGCTCTATCCAATTAAATATTCATACTTTTAGTTTTAGGTTTTTTATTTTTTATGATTTTAGCATACTTTACAAGACATTTTGATTCATACATGATTTTGCATTTAGAGATGTTATCATGAATCTCCTTTGTAACTTAGAATCCAAATTTCTCACACAATTTATCTCATTCTTTAATTTTTTTTATTTGGTTATGTTGATAATGAACTCAAATTCAATTCTCATGTGAACTTTGCATCATTTTTATTTCACTATATTACATTAGTTTATATCATTTTTTCTTTAATGTAAATCTCTTTAGTGTCAAGAATAACAATTATTATTATTCTTTCTTACAAAATTTTTTTATTCATGGCATTTCCAACTGAAATCAAATCTAGAGGAAATAAATGTTATTCGACTTCTCTTGATGAGCTATAATATAATAAATATTCATTTATATATTTTTTCAATATCTTATTTCCTTGATTTTTAACATACATTGATATTATACTTCTTAAGGTTTTGGCATGATTTATGGCTTATTTACATTTATACCTCTTTTGACAATCGAGGACGTTGTCTCAATCTCATTCATAGCTTATAAAGCAACGTTACAATTTATCTTATTTCATAAAATTTTTTGTTCTGATTGCTTTAGTATCTTATTCCAATATTGCTATTTATTTCTTGATTATTAAAAAATAATTTATTCTTCTTTGCACTTCTTTGATTTGGTAATTTATAGTACTCTAAATGAGAACTAATCATGTTGAAATAAAAACTATTACATTAATCTATATGAGTTTTATGAAATTAAATATTTTTTATATTCCTTAAATATTTTAATTCCTAAGGTTTTCATATGTTTCATTATAAATTTTTAATCGTATCTTATTAGACATAATAGATAACTATACTCAATCTTCATTTTGTATTGGTGTCGTCTCTCTGAAATAATTTCTCATTTTTTCAAATTTTTTATTTTATTTGGTTATATTACTATGAAACTCTAATTTTCTTCTCTTGTGACCTTCAAATCACTTTGATTTTTTTATTTTAAATTGCCAAAGCATATGATATTTCTACTTTAATATATATTCCTTGATATTAAAAATAATAATTTATTCTTATTTACTTTTATAATTCACTGAAATTCCCATTGAGGTATAATGAAACAAAGCAAATATAGATAGAGTAATTTAAAAAAGCTCTATCTAATTAAATAATATAGTTTTAGGTATTTTTTTATGATTTTTTATGCTTTACGTTTATCTTGTTCTTTAATTTTTTTTGGTTGTTTTAAAAATGAACTCAAATTCATTTGATCTGAATATTGCAGTGCTTTCATTTTACTTTATTGCATTAATTTATTTTATGTAATTTTTCCTTTAATATAAATCTCCTTAGTATCAAGATAATAATTTGTTGTTATTTAACTTTATCAAATTTTGTTGTTCATGGCAATTCCATTTGAGATACAATCTAGATGACATAAATGTCATTAGAAATGTCTTGATGAGCTCTAATATAATAAAATATTTATTTGTATATTTTTTTCATTATTTTATTTTCTAGATCTTTGACATGTTTTCTAAGACATTTTGTTTCATCCATGATTTGATACTTGAGAATGTTTCACTCAACCTGCTTAGCATCTTTGAGTTCCACATTCTTATAAACTTTATCTTATTTTCTCAAATACTTTAAATTTATTTGGTTTTATTATTATTCAAGAAAATATATTCTTGTATGACCATTACATTTGTTTAATTAAGCTCTTTCATACTTATTAAATTAATATAACTTTAATATTAATATACATTCACTTAATATTAAACAAAAAAATTATGTTTATTTATTTTTATTTCCTTGTTCGGCTCATCTCGATGAGTTTTTATCAAAATAATTTTCTAATTTTGTATCTTTTAAATATTTTATTTTCTCAAATTTTGGCATGCATTACAAGTCTATTTGATTCATAACATATTTGACAATTGAGGATGTTTCACTTGAGCTAAGTATCCTCAAATGGAACATTCACACACAATTTATCTAATTTTTTCAAATGATTTTCAATAACATTATAACTCTAAATCACCTCTAATGTGTCAATTACTTCATTTATATTTAATTAAACCAATTTAAATTATTTTAACTAAATTAAACTTTCAAATATTTTTATTTAAAAATAAATAAAAAGCTATGATTATTTATGTATATTAAAATTTGTTATTTTTGAAAATTCTAAAATAGATCCAATAAAGATGAAACAAATATTATTAAAATTTGCTTGATTGGCTCTATCTAATAAAAAATTTATTCGTATTTTTTTAAATTTTTTATATTCTATTGCATTGGCATGCTCTAAGAGACAAATTGATTCCATCTTATTTGGCAATTGAGGATTTTACTCTCAATCTGCTTATTTTTCTCTTTTCATAAAACCTTTTTCTTTCAACTGTTTACAATACTTTGAAGCTCTATTTTTTGTTAGTTGTAACATTTACATTGCTTTGATTTTGTTTGATTATATTGCTTTGATTTAACTCATTTTAGCAATAACCTAAAATTGAAATAACAATTTGTTATTATTTATGTCAATTTTATTTAATAAAACACATAATTGAAAAGAAGTCTCATCAATATGAAGCAAGCATAATTGGGTTCATCGTAATAAGTTTTATCCAATTAAATATTTATTTCAATGTTTTTAACAAATTTAATTTTCTAGCATTGTTACATACTTTTAAGGACATTTTCATTAGCACATAATATGATGTTCAAGTATGCTACACTCAACTGCCTGGAATCTTTGAATGCAACTTTACCATATAACTCATTTCATAAAAAAAGATTTTACACTCAATCTTCATACTATCATGGAATTCAAATTTCTCATAAGTTTAACAACATTTTTTTAAAAATTTTACAATTTTATTTTTGGCTATATTGCTTTGGAACTCCAATTTCGATTATGTGTCACCACTAAATTGCTTTGAATTGTTAATATCATATTGTCTTACGTTGTCTTATTTAAGTGTCAACATATATTTCTATATGATGATATAATTATTTATTCTTGTTTATGATTATTTTCTTTTGTAATTAATGGTAATTTTATTCAAAGTCAAATCAGTGAAAAAATGATCATCAAACTCATTTCAAGGACATAAAAATAATGATTAACATTTATAATTATATGTGTTTTATTTTGAATAGTTTTTGCATATTATGTAAGATATTCTAATTTGTTTCTAATTTTATGATCACTAATTTTTCTATTAATATCCTCAATATCCTAGAATGCAACTTATTTTTATAATGTATCTCATTTTTTTAAAGCGTTACTTTAATTTTTTTATATTATTACAAAATGCTAATTCTCCTCCTATGTGAACTTTACAATTTTTTGATTTTGTTACATTATATTGCTTCAATTTATTTTATTTGTAATTTAACATTTATTTTCTTGGTATTAAAGTGCTAAATTGTTATTATTGTGCCTATTTAGTTTGATAATTAAGAGTAATTTTAAATGTGATTTGATTGAGATGAAACTACTACATTAGATAAATCTATATAAGTGATATCTAATTAAATTTTTATTTTTTTATTTTTTTTATACTTCATTTTATAGAGTGCCTTCATGCATTATGGTACATTTCATGTCATAACTAATTTAAATATTGAGGATGTAATGCTTGACCTATTAGTATGTTTGAATGCAACTCTCCTATATGAATCATCTCATTTCTTTGAATGATATTTTTTAACATTACTTTGTAACGCTAAACTAATTTGTTGTGATATTACAACTTTTTTATTTTTTTTATATTACATCACTTTATTTATCTCAATTTAGCATTCTAATATATTTATTAAATACTAAAAGGGTAAAGAGAAAATAAAATCACCAAATTGTCTTAACAAGGTCTATCAAATTGAATATTTTTTATATTTTTTTAAATATCTTCTTTTGTAGGGCTTTACATCCTTTAGGAGACATTGATTTACTCCTGGTTTGATTATTGTGGATGTTTCACTCATTCTATTTAGTAACATTGATTGCAAATATTTTTGGATTCAAATAAGGTTTAATAGAGACAAAGAAAATATTTTTTGATTCACATTGATTTGTTATATCTGATTAAATAATTATTTATTTTTTTTAAATATTTCATTTTCTAGTGATTTGGCAAGATTTATGAGGCATTTTAATGGCCAATGGTGTTATATTTGATCTCCTTAATATCTTGGAACAAAAATTTCCCACACAATATTTTTGATTTCTTTAGATTTTTTACTTTTACTTTTGTAATTACTATGTAATATTAAATAACCTCTCATGTGAGCTTAGCCTTTGTTTGTTTTTATTATATTTAATTGGATATATGTCTTGAAGACAAGACCAATAACATGTACTTTGTTTTGATCAAACCTCATATAGAACTACAACAACTAATCAAATTAAATAAGTGTAAATAATAAAACATTATTATTATAATATAAAGTATATATATAGCTTAAGTAAGTTCAATAGACGCAATGTATTGTAACAAAAAAAAGTAATGTAATGATCTTGTGTAATATGATTTAGATTTACATAATAATATAACTAATTAAAAATAAAAAAATTAAAATAAAAGTAAAATTGAATCGAATAGTTTTATTCAAAGATGAAAAGGAGATAGAGCATTTTTCTTAATCAAATCAAGTGTGAATCTAAAAAGCATGTAAAGTCTACCAAAGTGGAAGAGAATAAAATAAACTATTTAAAAAATATATTTAAGTGAATAGAGCTTGTGAAGATAAGTCCAATGATTTTTTTCTTTCTTGATAAGGCTGTATTTGGAATTATTGTGAATAATAAAAATAGGCATAAATAATAGCAAATCATTTTTTTAATTTTAAGTAAATTTATATTAAAGATGAAATGAGAAAAATTGCAAAAATACATCATAGCCAAAGCGAAGATAGGTAATGATAACATGAGAGAAGAATTAGTGTTGCATAATAATATAACAAAATCGAAGAAAAATGTTTAAGAAATGACCTCATTTAAAAGAAAGTTAAATTGACAAATTCTAAGGGCATCTGGTGTAACATCCTTGGTCATTAGAGTAGTTACAAATCTAAATAACTCATTAGGTGAACAAAAAACCTCTAGAAAAAAATAAAAATTGAGCATTCAAATAGATATAGCTCATTAAATACAGTCTAATAGTGATATTTCTTCTTTATCACACCTCATTTGGAATTACAGTAAATTATCAATGGAAATTAGCTTAAATAATAATTATTATTAATTTATTATCAAGTAAATATGTATTTAAGTTTAAATGAAATAAAAGAAAGTAATGTAATATAATGAAAAAAAAATAATGTAACATTCAAATAAGATGTGATTTGTAGTCATGTATTTATATGACAAGATCAAAGAAAAATTTTGAAAAAATAGATAAATTATAAAGGGAAGTTTTATTACAATAAAGTAAAGAGATGGAGAGCAACATCCTTAATCATTAAGGAAGCCACAAATACAAAATGCTTTGCATGGAGTGCAAAAGACAACAAAATACATAGTTTAAACACTATTGGGATGAGTTTAATAAATTTTGTTTCTATTGACCAAACCATTATTAGAATTTTAATGAATTACAAAAATAAAAAATTAAAAATAATAGCAAATATTATTTTATTATTAAGTTATTTTATATTAAAGTTAAAATAAGTTAAATTGAAAACAATATAATCAATGAAAATAAAGCAATCAAATGGTTAATGCAAGATGAGGCTTAGTGCTACATAACAATATGCCCAAATCAAATATTAAAATTTCAAGAAATAAAATAAAATTTTCTTGTAAGTTCAATATCAAGTAACTAAAGAGATTGAGTGAAACATCCATTATTTTTAGATCTTGTAGGAAACGAAATACCTCATAATGTGTACAAAAACCAACAAAATAAACTATTTTCAAATACAAAGATTTTTTGGTTTAGGAGAAGTTATTAAGACTTATCTAATGACATTTATTTTAACTTTATTGCATAAAAATTAAAATTTCTTGAAATTAACAATGGAAATAAGAATAACTAACAACTATTTATAATTATAATTTTAAGTAAACATTTACTAATGCTAGAAAAAGATAATTTAATGCAATGTAATATAATAAATTGATAATTATTTAGAGGTCAAACAAGAATAGGTTTTTATTTATTTATTAATATAGCCAAATGAAAATGATCAATTTGATGAAATTAGACTATTTCTACAAGAAAATTGCATACCAAGATAATAGTGAGATTGGGCCTTAATTCATTGATACATTAGATGCATATAAACTAGTATGTTATTGGTACATCAAGGTGATTAAACCCTTAGAGAATATGGGGAAGCTAGAGTCAATTATGTACTTGATATTCCTGGGTAATCCTTATAAACATCAAAGAATTTTCCTTTCCTACAATGTGGGAGTATGTGCCTTTTGCCCATTTACATCAAAAATTAGGAGTGCTAAGCACCATTTGATCTTGCATTTTATTGATCAGATGGTGGGGGTTGTCTCTACCTTTAAACAATGATCTTAATTTATCCAGCTATCAATTATATGAGCCAATGTGGTGTTAACCACTTCATCATCTATAACTAATTGATCCTTGCCTGACATCTGATGGCTATGAACTAGCTTGACTTCATCAAACATCATTTGAAATTTTCAGTTGTGTGGTTCAAAATAGTTAATTTTGAATCACATGGCTATGACCATTCCCATTTTTAACATTGATTAATAAAACAATCTATATCCCATCCAACTTGATTGAATGACCTAGTTCTATTCTAGGTTGATCCAACTATCCAAAACTCTCTCTGTCATTACAACGTTCAACCAAACGGTGGAGATCTCCTCTACACTAATCCATTACCTACAATCAATTCCATTGATAAGACAGATAATTAGCTATTATATATGCCATTGCAATAATTGTTTTAAAATATTTTTTGAGTAATTTTGAAATTTTTTAAGGGTATTTGGATGCATATTTTATGAAAGCTTTTGGTTGGCTTTCAAATAACTACGATAAAATTTTTTCTATAAATAACTAACCATTCTAAAAGAAATGACTAATTATTTTGACAAATATTTTAACATCTCAAAGAAAGGCTGCATCATGCTCTTCTGGCATAAATTCTCAAAATAGTACATAAAACTTATCACTACTTAAAATTCCAAATTTTTTTCATCTAAGCCTAAATCTTCTAAGCTTTATTTTTCTTAACTCTCTATAATTTGAAGTTTCGTATGTATTGTTACATTCATCAACAAGTATAAGAAAATTTTTTCATTTTTAATAGAAATTTGTTTACATTTTATTTTTTTTCTTTTGGGTGAAACAACCCAGTATTTGTGAAATCCTGAGTTGAATCTGATATCATAAAAAATTGAGTTGGTATTGAGTTCATAAAAGCCCATGTTATAGTTGGACCTACAAATAAAAGTAGGTTGGAGGTGAATCGTAGAAAAAAATTGCCAAGTAGGCTAAAGGTAAAGTGAGAGGAAAAACGACAAACTGCACTCTTTTATTAGTGGAGTTTTTCTCGACATTAATTTGGGGTGGTCTTAGGTCCTACTTTTATAAATTAATAGACTTATAAACAAAAGTTTTGTACAAATTTATCATTGTTTTTATAAATAATTTTTGAATGTTACATCCAATTCGTAGTAGCAAAATTTATTTTAAAACCCTTAATTCTCCACTCTTATTGGGTTCACACAATAGTTTTCACTTCACATTTGATCTCTTTATTATTGTAGAATGTTAATCATAAATTTGTCTTATTTTATTTATATTTTTAAATTGAATTGGTTAAAATTTTATGTAGAGACAATACTTTTCTCAATTAACCACTTTATTCTTTTAATTTTGTAATTAACATTATTTCAATATTTTTTATTTTTATTTTTTAAAATTTTTGTTAAATACTAATTTATTATTATTTAAGGTTATTTTATTTGACAATTAATATTAATTCAAAATGAAGGCTAGCATACATCAAATAATTCTTTAAAACTCATCTCAATAAGCTCTATATAATTAAATACTCATTTTGGTTTTTGAAAATATGCTATTTCTCTAAGCATTTAATAAACTTTATGAGATGCTTTGATTTGTACCTGATTTGATTATCAAGGATGTTATACTCATGCTTTTGCCCCTTAGAACTAAACTTTTGTTCTATTTCTCTCAATTCATGATAGATTTTGCTTTAATTTTGTTATATTACTATCAAATTCTAATTCTCTTCTTATGTGACTACTTTTCTTTTATTTGTTCATATCATACTGCTTCAATTTCTCTCATCTAAATTTTATTATATATTTGCTTTGAATTAAGCTAATAGGTAATTATTTTTTCTTATGTAATTTTGAAATTTGTAGTAACTCAAATTAAGGTCCAACGGAGACAAAAAAAGTATGTTTGATCACACTCAATGATCTTTATCGAATTACATATTGTGTTTTGTAATTTAAAATATTTAATTTTCTAATGATTTGACTAATTTTAATGAACAAGTTGATCAGTACAAGATTTGATTATTGAGGATGTTATACTTAATATCCTTAGCATCTTTAAAAGGTACTTTCCCATTACATTTGTCATATATCTTCAAATTTTTGTGCGTATTTAAATATTATTATGCAAGACTTATTCTCTTCTCATGTAACAATTGCATGTCTAACATTTAGTTTTATTTTATTGTTTCAATTTATCATATTTCAAATTTAAAATATATAATTTTTAAAATTAAAACAACACTTTATTTATTTTTTTGCTTATTATTTTGTAATACATAGTAATTCCAAATTGGGTTCGATCGAGAAAAACAAACTTTGTTAGAATCATCTCGATAGACTCTATCAAGTTAAATATTCACTTTTATATTATTAGGTATCTTATCTTATTTATTTTTCAAAACTTTATGAGACATTTTTATTACTAGTAATTTAATAATAGACGATTTTGATCCCGCTAGAATCATGTAGTGTAGCTTTCTTATGCAATTTTTCTAATTCTTCAAATTTTTTTCTTTGAGGTAAAATTATTATGCAGATCATAATCCTCTCTTGTGAACATTGCATCACTATGATTTTGCATTATTATATTACTCCAATTTAACTCAATTTAGCTTTCATTAATATTTAACTAATAATAAATATCAATTTATTATTACTTATGTCTTTCTACTTTGTTAATTTGTTCTGACTCGAAACGAATTCCAATCAAGATGAAACAAAATTTGTTGGACCAATTTTGACAGGCACTAACCATTTAAATATTTATTTTCATTTTATTCTTTATAGTATATTTTTTTAGCCTAATTTGAGGATCATAGATGTCACACTCAAAAACCTTAAAATATTAGAATGAACATTTCTTGTAAAATTTATCTCAATTTTTCAAATCTTTTGTATTTTTTAATACGAGTAAAAAAGTTTAATTCTCCACAAATGTTACATTTACTTTTCCTTCAATAGGTTATATTATAGTGCTCTAATTTATCTCATTTTAAGGTTAACATATATTTACTCTATACAAAAAATAATTTACAGTTATTTTTTCTTATTTAGTTTACTAATTTGAAATGACTCCTAATTGGTTCTAATCATAAGGAAAAAAGCCACGATTTGACTCATCTCAATGGGCACTATCTAGTTATTTATATTAAATTTTATTTTTTGAAATACTTTATTCACTAAAGTTTTCTCATGTTATCTTTACATTTCGTTGATTTGGTTACATTATATTACTTCAATTTATCTTATTTTAAATTTGGTATAGTCTTTATAAATTAATAATTTATTATTACTTATTTTTTATTTTTTTTAGAAGTTTTTAGTAATTAAAAATGAGGCTAGACTAAGAGGAAACAACTTTGTTGAACTAGACTTGATGACTGTTAAGCTTTCAAATATTAATTTTTAAACTTTTAAATAATTCTTTATATGTTTGGCACGCTTTAGTATATAGTATGATTTGCACTTGCTTAGATGATAGAGGATGTTATTTTTTATCTCCATATAATCTTAAAATGCAACTTTCCAAAATACATTTTCTCATTTTTTCAAATTTTTTGCTTTGATTATGTTATTTTACTGTGTAACTATAAATAAACTCACATTTGACCTTTAGTTAAATTTAATTATTTTATATCAATCTAAGTTATCTCATTAAAGCTTTAATGAATTTATTTTTTAAAATTATAATATTTTTGATTTAAGCATATTTATTTTTTTAATTCATAGTAAATCCAAATGACATCTAATCATTATGAAACTAGCTACATTAGACTCACTCCACTAACTCAATGAAATTAAATATTTACTTTTATATTTCAAATATTTTATTTTCTAAGCTCTGAGCATGGTTTAAGAAGCATTCCAATTTCTAGTTTGTTTGACAATCATGGTGCTTTGCCTGATTTCCTTAGTCTTATAGAATGTAACTTTACCCTAAAATTTATTTTATTTCTTTAAATCTTTCATTTTGTTGTGGTGATGATACTATAAAACTCTTATCTCATTTCATGTGACCTTTAAAAATAATATTTTGTTATTTTTTATGCTTATTTTCTTTTGTTATTCATAGTATTTTTAAATGAGATCTGATAAAGGTGAAATTAATATCATCAAGCTCATCTCAATGAGTAATATTCAATTAAATATTCTTTCTTATAATATTTTAGTTTTTTAATTTTTATGGTTTTTGCATGTTTTATGAAAAATTTTAATATTTTCTTGATTTGATGAATAATGATTTTGGCTTCATCTCATTAGCATCTTTTAATGGAACATTCCATGTAATATGTCTCATTTTATCAAATTTTTGCCTCAGAGTTGGTTATATTAAAATGTGAAAATAAATCTTATCTTCCATGCCCTTTGCATAATTTTTTATTAGTTATGCTATATTTCTTCACTTTATTTTATTATATTTTTAATATAGATTTCTTAATATTAAAGTAGTTTTTTATTATTACTTTTTCCTATTTTCTTCGATTATTTTACTAATTCGAATGGAGGTCTGACTAAGATAAAGCAAACCTCATTGCACCTGTCATAATGATCTATATATGGTTAAATATTCACTTTTTTATATTTTCAAAATTTTATTTCTTATGATTTTTGTATTCTTTATTTGATATTTTGATTTATACCTAAATTAATGTTCAAGAAGGTTACACTTAATCTCTTTTTATGTTGGAATGCAACTTTTTCATATATTTTATTTATGATTTTTAAATGTTTTATTTGTTTTGATTATGATGCTATTAACTTTAAGTCTTTTCTGGCGCCCCTTTGCATAACCTTTACTTTTAAATATTATATTACCTTAATTTTTCTCATTTCTACTATTATAAATATTTATCTATTATTAATACAATAATGTTTTTAATATTTTTGCATGTTTGCTTCACTAATTTGTATTAATTCTCATTGAAGTATGATGGCGACTAAACAAAAATCATTAGACAAGCCTTAAAGACCACTATCTAGTTAAATATCTAATTTTTTTAATTTTAAATATTTAATTTTCTATAATATTTGCACTACTTATAGCACATTTTGATTCATACCTATGTGTATGATCAATGTTATTACACAAAAATTCCTATATCTCTCGCAATGCAATGTAGATATATAACTCTAAAGGTCCTCTTCTATGACGAATGCATTACTTTGATTTTCTAATATTAAAGTACTTCAATTTGTTCCATTTTAGCTTTAACATATATTTATTAAATATTAAACAGATAATTAATTATTATTTATGCTTATTTATTTTCATAATTCACAATATCTCCAATTGAGTTATGATTGACACAAAAAATACATCATGAGATTGCACTTACCTACCTCTATTGAATTAAAAATTATTTTTATATTTTAAAATATTTTTATTTCTAAGATTTTAACTTGTTTTAAAAAAATGTTTTAATTCATGTCTTATTTGATTATTGAATATGTTTCACTCACCTTTTTAATATCTTTAAATGAAAATTTCCTATAAAATTCATTTCATTTTTTCAAAATACATTGTTTCAAATTAGTTATATTATAATATAACTCCAAATCTCCTTTCATGTAACCTTAACATTACTTTTATTTTTGAATAATACATTACATCAATTTATATCTTTTCAATTTTAATATATATATTTAATATAAATTAAAAAATTAAATTTATTATTTATTTTTATAATTTACTTTGGTAATTCATAATAGTTCCAAAAGAGGTCCATCAAATACAAAAAAGTGATTCGACTAAACTCAAAAGGTCAAACAAATTGAATATTTAATTTTATAATTTTCTTGACGTATGTTATGAGATATTTTTATTTGTATTTAATATGATGATTAAAAGTGCTATATTTTATACTTTTATTATCTTGGAGTGCACATTTCTAGTAAAATCTTTTCTCTTTTTGACCTAATCTTTGCTATCTGAAAGAATATTCATTTTTGTATTTTTTAATATTTCTTTTTCTAGGACTTTTGTAGTGATTTTAAAGGATTATATTTTTTACTTGAGTTGATAATTGATGATGCTACAGTAAATCTTCTTATTATTAAGGAACACAACATTCTTGTGCAAGTTATCTCTATTGTGGAAATTATTGTCTTTGAATTGTATATATTACTCTCTTACTCAATCTCTGCTCATATTACCATTGAATTAGTTTGATTTGCGTATATTAAATTACTTCTATTTATCTCATTTTACTTTCAAATATATTTATTAAATATTAAATTTTTATTCATTATCATTTTTATTTATTTAAATTAGTAAATTGTAATAATTCAAAGGAAACTGTGATTTAAAAGAACCAACACCATAAAACTCTTCTCGACTAGCTCTATCTAATAAAATGTTCACTTTTATAGTTTCAAAAATATTTACTAAGGTTTTGTACATTTTATGAAATATATCTATTCAAATCATAATTGATGACTAATGATGTTCCATTTGATCAACTTAGTATTTTTTAATGTATCTCTTCCAATCTCATTCTTTAATTATTTTTAATTTTGTTTGGAAATTTTGCTATTATACTATAACTCTTTTCTTGTTTGACATTTACATCACTTTCATTTTGTTATATTACATATCTACAATTTGTCTAATTTTAGTTTTAATAAATGTTTACTTAATATTAAAATAATAATTTATTATTATTTATGATTTCTTAATTTTTTAATTCTAAATAATTGCAAATGATGTTTAATCAAGGTGAAACAAATGTCGTTGGACTCTTCTTCATAAGTTTTATCCAATTAAACATATATTATTATATTTTTCAACATATTTTACTTTCTAGTTTTTTGGCATTCTTTACAAGATGATTTGATTTGTACGAGATTACATAATCGATGATGTGACCCTCAAAATACTTTATATGACATTACATAAAAAGATATCACACTCACTCTTCTTAGTATCATAAATGCAAATTTTCAATTCAATTTGTTCTATTTTTCAAATTTCCTGTGCATTTTTTAAATTATTAATGTGTGCTAATTCTAAACAAGATCCAATGGCTATGAAACAAATATCATTTGATTGATCTCATTGAGCTCTACGAAATTTAAAATTTACTTTTGTTACACTTGATCATCATAGTATGTGTGAATTAATTTTTCCCATGTAGGATATCGTAATTGTTCAAAAAGTTTTCTTTGATTTGGTTATATTAAGATGAAACTATAATTCTCCTCTCTTTTGAGCTCTACATCATTTCGATTTAATTATGTTATATCAATTAAATTTAACTAATTTCATTAATAATAAATATTTACATGTTATTAAGTTCAAAACTTAATATTTATTTTCTTATTATTATAATAATTCACATTAAGTCCAATGGATGACCAATAAAGATGAAACAAATGTCAATGGACTCATGCCAAATCTTTTGCTTATTAAATATTATTTATGTAATTTTAAATATTTTATTTTTCATAGTCTTTTAATCCTTTATGGGATATTTTGTTTCATACTTAATTTCGCAATTGAGTATGACACAGTTGATGACCCTAATATCTTGGTATGTAGCTATCCTTTAGAATTTTTCCCACTTTTGAAATTTCTCACTTTGATTTGGTTATCTTTTGTGTAATTCTAAATATGCTCACATGTGAACTTTATATTATTTTTTCTTTGAAATATTACAATACTTCAATTTTTTTCAATTATGCATTACTATAGTTTCGTAGAATGTTAAAGTGATAACTAATTATTTCATGTACCTGTTTGCTTTGTAATTTGTTTTTATTCATAATCGCTCCAATCGTGACAAAACAAACGTCATTTGGCTCATTTTGACGAGGTCTACGGAATTAAACATTGATTCTTCTCTTCTAAATATTTAAATTTCTACTATTGTTGCATTGCTTATGATTTATTTTGATTCATACCTAATATGATAGTTGAGGTTATTGAATTTAATCTCTTTAGTATCCTAGAATGTAAATTTTATTTACTTTAATTTAGATATGTTACAATGAAACCCGAATGACCCAATCATATTACCATTATAATGCCTTTATTTTGTTGTATTATATTACTTCAATTTATCTTATTTTGTTAATTAACATAAATTCTAGACTGTGTTTTCAATAGGAGACAAATGTTTTTGGGGTCCTGTTAACTATCTCCATCTAATTAATTATTAATTATCACTTTCTAAAAATATTTTTTTCTATGGCTTGGTCATGCTTTACGTGATAGTTTGATTCATACAAATTTGATGATCGAGGATGTTATGCTAGATCACCTTTGTTTTAATTAGTTAAACATTCTCTTATAATTTATTTTGATTTTTCAAAATTTTTATCTTTCGTTTATATCGCTATGTAATTATGAACCTCCTTTAATGCGACTTTTACATTTCTTCATTTTAGTTATATCACATTACTTCAATTTATCAAATTTTCAGCATGCTAAATATTTTTTTTACATTAAAAATAGTAATATATTATTAATGCTAATTTATTTTATAATTTATGGTAATTTTAATTGACATTTCATTGAGACAAAATTAAAGGTACTTAACTAAATTAAATAGCATTATAATATTAAATAATATTTTTTTACTTTTAAAAATTTAATTTATTATATTTTTTTATAACTTATGGCACATTTCAATTTATAACATATTTGACAATAGGAGATGTTGCACAACACCTCCTTAGTACCTTGCAATGTTACTTTCCCATTCAATTTATATGATTTCATCAAATAGTTTTTTTTTTTTGATATCACTATGTATCTCAAAAATCTTCTCGTACCTAACATTTACATCACTTTTATTATTTTGTAATATATTTCTTTAAATTATCACATTTAAGATTTAAAATATATTTACTTAATGTCAAAATAATCATTTATCATTATTTATTCTCGTATCTCACAATAATTTGAAAACAAAGTCAAACTCAAATTAAACAAATATTGTTGAACACGTCTAGATGATGGCCTCAATCTAAAAAATCATTCATTCCTCTTTTTCTTAATATTTTTTTCTATGATTTTTGCAAGCATTACAAGATATTTTCATTAATATGATATTTTTAATTGAGGACAACACGCTTTATCTCATTATTATCATGCAATACAACTTATCTCAATTTATTAAAACTTTTCATCGATTTGGTTATATTGCAATTTAATCAAAATCTTGTCCTTTTTTTTAGTAATATATATTTTCTTAACCTTTAAAATAATATTTTTTAATATTTATTGAAATTTAATGTTCTAATTAGCAATAATTTCAAATAAATTTTGATTTAGATGAAATAAATGTTGTAGGACTTGTATAAATGAGCTCTACCAATTTTAATTTTTATGTTTTAGGTTTTAAAAATTTTTCTTTCATTAGTTTTAAAATGTTTTACTATTCTTTTTTATTTATACCTACTTTCATAATCAGGATGTAATACTTGATCTCATTAGTATTTTGGAATACAATTTTCTTAAACAGTTTATATCATTTCACCAAATAATTCATTTTCATTTGGTTATATCACTATATATCTCTAATTGACATCTCGTATCATCTTTGCAATATTATCATTTGATTGTAAAACATTAAATTATTTTATCATATATTGGCTTTAATATATATTTTGTTTTTAATAAAATAAAATTTTATTTTTGTAAATACTTGTTTATTTTTGTATCTCACTGTAATTCTAATGGAGGTCTCATTAAGACGAAAAAAAAGTTGTTTCTCTATTTCATATCTATAAACATTTAAATATTCATTTTTTAAATTTTAAATATTTCATTTTCTATTGCTTTTAATACTTGAGAGACATTTTAATCCATACCTTATGTGATGATCAAGGATTTTATCTAATATAACCATAGTTTCTTGGAATGTAACTTTCATATATAATTAATCTTATATCTTTAAATATTATGATTTGATTTTGAAAAATTACCACATGTTAATAAATATTTTACTTTGGTCCTTTTAGTAAGTAATGATATGGTTAGATTACATTATTTCAATTTGTCTTACTTTAACTTTAATATATATATTTACTTAATATTAACAACATTGTAATTTTTTTGGTTACTTAACGTTTTAGTTTATAATAATTCAAAATGAGGTATGATAGCAAAGAAACAAACATAATTAGACTCTTTTAAACAACTTTTATCCAATTAAATATTCTTTTTTATATTCTAAAATATTTTCTTTTTTGATGTTTTTACAAGGTTTATATGACATTTTGAAAAGGAAATTTCCCATTTTATTTATCTTATTTCTTCAAATTATTAACTTTGATTTACTTATATTAATATGCAACTCAATATCACTTTTGTGTGACATTTACAAAATTTTATTTTGTTATATTTTATAACTTATATTTATATAATTTAAACTTTTAATGTATACTTCATGTTAAAATAAAATTATTATTGTTTACAGTCTTTTACTTTGAATTTGTAGTTATTTTTAAGGTAGATCAACTAGGATGAACTAAATCTCGTTAGACTATTCTAAATCTATGCTACCTTATTAAATATTCATTTCTATTTTTTAAAATATTTTTTTCTAAATCTTTGACATGGTTAATGCCAATTTTTTATTTCTACAATTTTTTATTACAATGTATATTACACTTGATCTTCTTAATTTCTTTAAATGGAACTTCCACTATAATTCATGTCATTTTGTTGAAGTTTTTCCTTTGATTTTGTTATATCGCTATATAGTTGTAATCCCTTCCCATCTAAACTTTACATCGCTTTTGCTTTGGATATATTAATTTACTTAAACTAATCTCATTTCAAGTTTATTGTGAATTTCTTTTATATTAAAATAATAATATAATATTATTTATGCTTATTTAATTTGACACTTCATAGTTTTAGCTAATTTGATCTGATTAAGAAGAAATAAACATTACTAAATTTATCTCGTCAAGCTTTATATAGTATAATATTCAAATTTATTATTTTTAATGTAACATATTTTTTAATAGTTTTGACAAGTTTTATGACACATTGTTTTGATACTTTTTTTGAGGAATGAGGATATTACATCAATTCTCCATAATATCTTAGAGTGTAACTTTAATGTACAACTTATGTTATTTTTTGCAAATATTTCACTTCAATTTGGATATATTAATACGCAACTAAAAAATCTCATGTCATATAACATTTATGACACTTTTCTTTTTTTAATATTGCATTCTTTATTTTTTCTCATTTATGCTTTAATAAAAGTTTACCTAATGTTCAAAGAGTAATTATTGGTATTATAATAGCTTATTTATTTTGGTAATTTGCTAAAACTTCAATTGACATCAAATTATGAGAAAAAAATTCGTTCAATTAATCTTAAAGATTTATATCCAGCAAAATATTAATTTCTATATTTTTTAATTTTTTAAGATTTTGGTAAGATTTATGAGATATTTAATTTCATAACTTAATTGATGGTTAAGATCATTACGCTTGATCCCTTAATATCTCATAATAAAACTTCCTAATTGATTTACTCTCATTTTATTAAATATTTTTCTTTGAATTGGTTATGTTATTTTGTGACTCCAATTTTGCTCTCATATGCTATTTTATTGTTTCAATTCCAAAGAAGGTTGGGTTGAAAGGAAACAAAATATAATTTGACTCCTCTCAAAGGATTTGGCTCTCTTTGTGATCCATTTTCAATCGTACCTAATTTGACAATTAAGGATGCTACCCTCAATCTCTTTATTTTGTTGGTGTGTAACTTTCTCGTATTAGTTAATTCATTTCTTCGAATTTTTTTCATTGATTTGGTTTTATAGCTACGAAGGACTAATTCATTTTTACCTTTACCATTACAATGCTTTGATTTTTTTATGTTACATTATTTTAAATTATCCTATTTTAGATTTAATATAAGTTTATAAATACATAAATGATAATTTATAATGATTTATTCTTATTTTTCTTTGGGGGCTCGTAGTAATTCCAAACGAGGTCTAATCGTGGCAAAACAAATGTCATTCCACATGTGTTGACATGCTCCATACAATGAAACATTAGTTATTATATTTTTGAGAAATTATTTTTCTATTATTTTTGTATGCTTTATGATATAATTCAATTTGTACCTCATTTGATGATCCGTTTTGTTACTCTCAATGGCCTCATTATCATGGTGTTCAATTTCCTTGTATAAGTTTTCTCATTTCTTTTATTTTTTCACTTTAATTTATTTAAGCATAACATTTATTCAATTTATGTTATTTTTGATTTAATATATACTTAGTTAATGCTAAAATAAATAATTTATTAAAAGTTAGGCTTATTTTCTATTCTAATTCGTAGAATTTATGAATGAGATCCATTTAAGATGAAACAAATGTCATTATTCTTTTCTTAATGATTACTATCCTACTGAGCATTATTATTATAATTCTAAATATATATTCTATTATTTTTTATGCTTTATGTTACCTTTTGATTCAAACCTAACCTAGCGACCAAGAATCTAACACTCGATCACCTTAGTTACAAGGAATGAAATTTTCCCATGCATTTTATCTAATTTACTCCAATTTTTTTATTTTTCATAGGTTTTATTACTATGTAACTCTAAATCTCCTCTCATGTCACTTTTGTAATATTTCAATTTGGTTATGTTACATTACATTAATTTGTTTTATTTTCTTATTAACATTTATTTATTCAATATTAAAATAATAATTTATTATAACTAATTTTTATTTAATTTTTTATTTGGACTTAGACACACATGTTATATCGAATAAAATAATACTTTTATATTTGTGGATAATTTTTTTAATGGTTTTTAGAGCCATTATGAGCAATTCTACTCATACCAATTTTGATGATTGGGGATGAAGCAATTGATCACCTATCTTTGAGTGCAACTTTCCCACATAAATTATCTCATTTCGCTTAATATTTTCCTTAATTTGGTTGTATTTCTATAGAGCTCTAATTCTCCACATTTGTATCCTTTACATCACTTTGATTTGGTTATATTATATTGTCTCAATCTATGTTATTTTGTGTGTCAAATATACTTACTTTTAGCTGTAATATTAATATAACTATCGTTATTTACTTTTGTCAAATTGATGTTAATCAAATGTTGTTGGACTCATCCAAGCGACCTCTGTCAAATTAAATATTTATTTCTATTTATAAATTATTTTATTTTCTTGTGTTTCCGTTAGCATTACCAAACATATCAATATGCACCAGCTTTTTTGGTCAATTAATTTATAGTCGATCTCTTTATTACAAAATTGTAATTCTTATCTTTTATAACCATTATAATGGTTCGATTAGGTTATATTTAATTCCTTTAGTTTAACTATTTTCCACTTCAACATATTTCCTCATAAAATAAAAATAATATCTTATTACTATTATTCTAATTTAATTCAGTAATTCGTAAAAATTAGAAATAAGGTGTAATGAAGAAAATACAAAAGACATTAAATTTAGCTCCAAAAGCTCTATCCAATTGAAATTTCTTTTTGAGATTTTTCAATTTGTGCCAATTTTGATGATTGAGGATGCTACCCTACATATCATTAGTATCTTGGAATGATTCTTTTTCATACTGGTTATCTAGTTTCTTCAAATTACTTGCCTTGATTTGGTTGTATTGCTATGTAAATTTAATTCTCTTCATCTATGACCATTATGATGCTATTATTTAGGAAATTACATTACATAAATTTATATTTTTTAATTATTTATTATTGTTTATGCTCATTTATATTCGTAATCGGTAGTATTTCGAATGAGGTTCATTCGAGACATAACAAACCTTTTCAACTCAACCACCAATATCTAATTAAATATTAATTTTTTTATTATTTTTCTAAATTTTTTCCTAATATTTTGTCATGTTTGTTTAGTCATTTTGATTAATACATGGATTAACGATTTAGGTTGTTACATGCAATCTCTGTAGTGTCTTGGAATGCAACTTTCCTATAAACTTCAACTCATTTTTTAAAATTTTTTCCATTCATTTGGTAATATTATGTTATCTTAATTTATCTTATTTAACATTTAGCAAATATGTGTTGCATGACAAAATAATGACTTAGTATTATTTATGCTTATTAACTTTGGTGATTGACAACATTTCTGATGGTGCTTGGTTAAAGAGGAAACAAACGATGTTCCACTCATCTTGATGTGTTCAAGCCAATTATATATTTACTTTTATTTTTTTAGATATTTTATTTTCTATGATTTTTTCTTTTCTTATGAATCATTTTGATTCAAAATTCATTTGATAGTCGACGATGTTATGTTCAATTTCCTTAGTATCTTGCAATAAAACTTTCCAATTAAATATTTTTCATTTCTTGAATTCTTTTTCTTTCATTTACTCTTGGTTATATTACATTTTTTCAATTTAACTTACTTCATTTTTTATTTTTAATTACATAATATTAAAACTATAATTAATTATTTTTCTGCTTATTTAACTTGGTCGTCTGAAGTTTTTCCAATTGAGGTTCAATTGAGATGAAATAAATGTTGTTTTACTAATCTTGATGAGCTCTACACTAGCAAATGTTTCATTACTTTTTTAAAATGTTAATATTCTAAGCTTTTCACATGCTTTGTAAGATATTTTTATTTGTGCTTGAATTGATGAAAGAAAACATTATACTCAATCTTCATATTATCTTAGAATGCAACTTTCATTTATAATTTATCTGATTTATTTAAAGTTTCATCATTAATTTGTTTGTATTACTCTAAAACTAAAAATCTCCTCATGTGACATTTATAGTGCTTCAATTTAGTTATATTTCATTTTTTAAATGGAATCATTTAATCTTTTATATATATATATATACATTATATTAATAAAATAAATTCTCATTCTTTATGTATATTTCATTAAATTATTTATATTTTTTCCAAACATGGCCTTATCAAGAAAAACTATCTTTGGACTTGTCTCAACTAGCTTTATCTAATTAAGTAATTATTTTTTATATTTTTAAAAAGTTTTTAATATTTTAACAAGCTTAGAGAGATGTTATGCCTTGTTTAAATTTGGTAATAAATTATGGTACACTTGATCATTTCAATATCTTTGAATGAACATTTAGAGTAAAATTTACCTGATTTCTCCAAATGTTTTCGTTTCATTTCTTAATATTACAATGGAACAACAATTCCTCACTCATGTGACCTTTAAATTGCTTTAATTTTGTAATAGTACAATACTTCAATTTATCTTATTTTAGGTTTAACTTAAATCTAAACTAATTTAAAGTAATAATTTATTATTTTTTTAACCAAATATAGTAATTTGTAGTAATTTCAAATGAGTTCCAATTTATAAGAAAGAAGCAATACTTGAGTCATTTAGATAAGCATTATCGATTTAGATATTAATTTCAACATTTTTCTAGTATTACATTTTTTAGTGTTTTAGAGTGTTTTTCTATGTATTTTGATTCACACTTCATATGATGATCAAGGATATTACACATCAACACCGTAATATCTTTGAATGAAAATTTCTTGTACAGTTTATCACATTTCTTCAAATTTCCTCTTTGATTTTGTTATGTTAATATGGAAGCTAAGTTATGCTCTCCTATAACCTTTATATTACTTATTTTAGGTGTATTACTTTGCATAACTTTGTTGCTTTGTTTTCTTTAAAGTACATATATCTACTAATTTTTAAAATAATAATTTATTATTTACTGCTTATTTACTTATTTAATTTATTGTAATTCAAAATAGATCCAATTAGGATGAAACGAAGATTGTGGAAACATCTTAACCATCTACTAATAATTAAATATTCTTTTTATCTTTTTAGAAATTTTATTTTCTCAGTTATTGGCGCTCTTTTTGGGCCATATTGATTTGTGCCTCATTTGTTGATTGAACGTTTTACACCTGATCTCCTATCTAGAAAATTATAATTCTCAACTTGTGTAACCTTTATATTACTTTGCTTAAATTATATTAAATCATTTTTAATTTATCTCATTTTTCCTTTAATATATAATTACTTAAATTTAAAATAATAATTTATTATTATACATATTTAGTTTGGTAAGTTGTGATAATTCAAAATAAGTTCTGATCGATATGAATTAAATGTCTTTGAATTTGGCTCGAGCAGTTCTATCTATTAAATTTTCATTTAAACTCTTTCAATTGCTTTATTTTTATTTTTTTCACACATTTTAGGAGATATTTTTATTTGTACATGAGTTAAAAATAACTGTTTGATGTTTTTAATGCTTTTTTACTTCAAGGTTCATAGAAGTTCTGAAATTGGTTTGATCAAGGCATAGAAAAGTTATTTAAATCTTCTCAATGATTTTTAATAATTAAACATTCATTTTTTCTATTTTCAAATACAGTTCCTCTGACATTTTTGCATGGTTGATAAAACATTTTTATTCGTACCTAACTTAATGGTAAGAAATGGTGCACTTGATCTTCTTATTTTTAAAGAATGCAACTTTCTCATAAATGTTAACTAATTTCATGAATTTTTTCTCATTGATTTTCTTATATTACTTTATTTTAATTTGTGATATTTTATCTTTTGTACATCCTTACTTAATATTAACATGATACGTTATTTATTTTTCTTATTTACTATTATGATACGTACTAATTCTAGATGTAGTCTGATGAAGACAAAGTAAAAATCATCACTCATGACAATGATAAATGTTGAATAAAATTTCATTTTCTTGTTTTTTTAAATATATTTAACTTTTATGGCTTTTTTGTTCCTGATAAGAATTTTTTATTCATGCCTTAGGTTGTTATTGGTGTTATTACACTCAATCTCTT
The DNA here is from genome assembly GCA_023846275.1 of Vanilla planifolia. Classification (NCBI taxonomy): domain Eukaryota; kingdom Viridiplantae; phylum Streptophyta; class Magnoliopsida; order Asparagales; family Orchidaceae; genus Vanilla; species Vanilla planifolia. The sequence goes on along the minus strand of JAIUJO010000026.1, from coordinate 1,251,296 downwards.
TAGTACCTTGGAATATAATTTGCCATTGTAATTTTTCCTTTTTTAAAGTTTTTTACTTTAAATTTCCTTTGATATTATGTAAGCTTAAATATACTCTCATATGACATTACATACACTTTGCTTTTGCAAATATTACTTTTTTTTAGTTTTATTTAGTTCATTTCTTATATACATTTACATAACCTTAAAAAAATAATTTGTCATTATTTAACCTTATTGACTTTTATAATTCATGCAAATTCTGAAGAAATTCTAATTTAGTCAAAACAAAACCTATTTTACTCATGTTGATGTTCTCCATTCAATTAAATATTTCATTCTATATTTTGCAATTTTTATTTTCAAGGTTTTTGGCCTTACTTTAGTTGAAATTATGATTCATATATGATTTGGTGAAATAAATTGTTATGATTGATCTCCTAAGAATTTTATAATCTCATATAATTTATGTAACTTCTTCAAAGATTTTACTTTGATTTGGTTACATTAATTTGTAAAAACAAATCTCCACTCGTATGACCATTACCTAACTTTGTTTAAGTTATATTAAATTATTCCAATTTATATCATTTCATCTTCAATTTTTTTCTACATATTATTAAAATAATAATTTATTGTTATTTATGACTATTTGTTTTGGTAATTGTAGTAATTTCAAATAAGGGCTGGTTGAGATGAAATAATCATCATTGGACATGTCTTAATGTGCTCATTCAATTAGATAATTTTTTTAGTTTTTTAACCATTTTGTTTTCTAACATTTTTTGTATTTTTATTTTTATTTGTTTTAAACATTAAGGTTATTACCCTTGAGCATGTTATTTTTTTTGAAAGAATCTTTTTTATAATGTTTATCTCATTATTTAAACTTTTTACTTTGAGTTGGTGGAACTATAATGAAACAATATTATTCTTCTTGTGTGACCTTTATATCACTTTTATTTGTTGTGCTATATTTCTTAAATTTATCTTATTTTACCTAGAATATATATTTTTTACTACTAAGATAATTCTTTAATACCACTGTACTAACAATAACTCTAAACGATATACTCAATAAAACATAAACATCATTGGACACATCTCGATAAACTCTATGCTATTAAATATTCATTTCTATTGCTTAAAATATTTTATTTCTAAAGATTTTTGTAGGTTTTACAAGGCAATTTGGTTTGAACGCTATTTGATGATCGATAATGGTGCACTCGATCCCCTTAACATGTTGGAGCACAACATTCTCATGTAATTTATGACTATTGCTAAAATTTCTCTTATGATATTATAATAAAACTCAAAATCTTTATTTATGAGACCTTCACCTAATTCTTATTTTGTTATATGACATTGCTATACTTCATGTAATTTTAATTTTTTTTATTTATTTACTAAATATTTAAATAATAACTTATTATTATTTCAGCATATTTTCTAATTTAATTTTCAATATTTTAAAATAAGTTCATGTTGAGGTAAAAAATAATGTTTGACTCATCTCATTGGCTTTTATAGTTTTAATTAAATATTCATTTTTATATTTCAAAATATTGTTTCATTATTTTTTTATGCTTTACAAGATATTTTTAATTACACCACATCTAATAATCAATGTTGATACACTAGAAATTTTGGAATGTAGATTTTACATATAATTTAAATTATTTCTACGAAGTTTTTTCCTTTGATTTTCTTGTATTACAATGCAACTTGATTTTCTTATATTACATTACTTCGATTTGGCTATATTATATTACTTTAATTTTATGTTATTTATTTCATTTCAATATATTTAATTAATATTAAAATAATAGATTATGATTTGTATGTCTATTTACTTTAGTAATATGGTAGTTCTAAATGAGTTCCTACAATGGCAAAAAAAATGTTAAACTCACAATATGCTCTATCTAATTAAAGTTCATTTTTTTTAATTTTGGATATTTTTCTTTCTAGAATTTAGTCATTCTTGAATTGACATTTGAGTATATTATACTCAATCTATTTTGTATCTTGGAATGTGACTTTCTATTAATATTTATCTTGTTTATCAATATTTTTTTCAATGATTATTTTATATCACTGCACATATCTTTTTTTTTATATTACTTATTTTCAATTTATCTAATTTAAACATTAATATTTATTTATTGAATGTTAAAATGATAATTTATAAATTTTTATGTTTTTTTATTATGTAATTAACAAAAATTCTAAGTGAGGTCAAAATTTAGATGAAATAGACTTCGTTGGACCTTTCTGAATGAGCTCTATCTAATACAAAATTCAATTATATATTTTAAATATTTTATTTTAAAGTAATTTTGTATACTTTATATGATATTTAACTCATACCTACTATTGTGATCAATAAGTTTACACATAAACTCTTAAGTATCTAAGAAGGTAACTTTCCCAAATAATTTATTCCAATTCTTAAAACTTTTTTGTTTGATTTGGTAAGATTACTAAGAAGCTCTATATCTCCCCTTATGTGACATTTATGTCACTATGACTTGGTTTTGTTATATGGATTCAATTTATGTCATTTCTACTTTAATATATAAATTTAGTTGCTATTAAAAATTGTTTCATTATTTGTTCTTAATCAATTTTTTGTTTAGTATTTTTTTCTCAAGAAAGGTTTTTTAGGATAGAGCAATGCAATTGAAATTATCTTGACAAGCTCTATAAAATTAGGTGTTCTCTTAGAAATTTTACAATATTTTATTTTCTATGGCTTTGGACCCTTTATCGAGACATTTTGATATTTGTTATATTTTTGATTGAGGAAGTAACTCTAGATGTCTTTAGTATCTTTTAATGAATTTTCTTATAATGTAAATCATTTCTTTTAATTTTTCCATTCTCTTTGCTTATATTTCCTAGTAACTTTTATTGGCATAGTTTAGGTTTTATTACATTTATTCAATTTATTTCTAGTCATCCTTAAAAAATATTTATTTAATATTAAGGTATTAATTTATTATTATTTATTCTTACTTATAATAGTAATTTTTGGCAATTCAAAATGTGTTCAAATTGATATGAAGAAAAGATTTTTGGACTCATCTCAACATGTTCTATCAAAAATTAAGTATTTAGTTTGTTATTTTCAAATATTGCGACTTACATTTTTTTTTTCTTTTAGGAAATATTTTAAATTGTGCTCAATTTAACAACAGAGGATGTTACACTTGGTCTTCTTCGTATACTAAAATGAATATTCCTATATAATTTATCTCATTTTTTTCAAGTTTTTCTTTTTCATTCATTTAAAATAATTTGTGTCATTAAATCTCATCTAAATATTATATTATATTGCTTCAATTAACCTAATTTTAGCTTATATATATATATATCCTTAATATTCAAAATAAATTTTTTATTATTTATGTTTATTTAATTTGTTAATTTATAACAATTTCAAATGATATCCAATTGAGATGAAGCCAATATCTTTAGACTCGGTTAATAAGCTTAATTGAATTTCACTGTCTTTTAACATGCTTTAATAGTTGTTTTCATTTAAACTGCATTTGATGATTTAAGATATTGCACTGGATCTTCTAAGATCCTTGGTGTGTTTGTATGTCATATGAGCTCATGTTCTACATTAGACTTTAAAGACCAATTTATTGATCTGTTGTAGAAAAACATGTTCCATGTATCCTATTAACTCTAACATGGTCAGTGGTGGGTAATAAACAAAGACATCGATAAAAATGGGCCATTTTTTGGATCCTTTTTTGCTTTTTCACATGAAAGTTGAGCCTATAATATAATTTTAGGCAATATCTTAGCTCTACATATAAAGAATAGATAATTGATTCTCCAAAAGTATCAATAGATCTTTGATTGGTTTGTGGGTATAAAAAATGTTGACTAATGACCACACTAAGAATCTTACCAAGACTGTTTCCTTGATTGTCCCTCAAATACTATTACACTTAGAAAAATGTGTGTGCTATGCTTTAAAGATCCTACTTTACATGTTTTAAAGGTTAGTAGATTGCTTATGATAATAGCTATTCATCCCAAATAATCCAACTTGTTGTAGCAATAGTAATCACATTCTTGATCAGCGAAAATGAGAAAAGTATATTGGTAGTAACAAAAAAAATACTAAGAGTATTTTAGTTGGTTTAGTTTCTACCCAAGTGAACTGTTGCATATCAAGTTAAGAAGCCATCATGTTATTTTCAAAAGGTAAAGACACAAACTCACCTTGAGTATTTTTCTCCTTTTGTTAGTGCACAATCCCTTGTATTTTTTGCTAGTTGGAACATAATATAAGTTGGTCTCTTGCAACATTAAAGCCAAACTTTCTTGAGATTTTGTGGGTTAGAGTCAACCTTCACAAAAATGGCTACTTTTGTAACTAAAACCAAATCAAGAAATAATTCTAAAAAAAAATCACTTTGCTTAACATATAATACATAAGATTCTATAAAATGTGGGCCAGGTGTTGAACATATGGAAAACAAAAAAGCATTCCCACAAACTTTGTTGATGCATGAGGTTGATGAGGAAATCATGTACAACAATGTACTTTACTTCAACAAAGCTTCCAATGAGTAGTTTGCAAGCTTTTGATATTGGCAAGGATTTTAAAATAGTAAAATGCCATAAAATTAATTTAATGAAACAATAGTAGTATTTGATTGTAATAAGAAATGCTATGTGGTATGAATTCCAAACATTTTTATTCAACTAAACTTTTAAAAACTTTAAAGTAGGTTTGCTCTCTTAGAATAATTTTAACCCCTGCCAATTGTGAATTTAACATTAAAATGTCATAGATAGGTTTAGAACTAACTTAAGAACATCTACTAGCCATGAAAATTTTTTGTTTACCTAAATGCTCATAATTACAAATTATTAATAATTTCTAGTGGGCTAGATATACTTTATGTCAGTAATATATTGTGTCTATATGGATAGTCAAGTTAATGTGCATTTATCCTGACTTTTTACACATATATATAACAATGTATTATAAATAGTTTTGTGGTGCAGGTTTATAGAATTATTTGAATGAGTTTTTCTTTATTATATACAAGGTTCATAGATATCTATTAGATGCACCATAGATTTTTTCCTGCTTAACAAACACTTGAAGTATCTTAGATCTTTATGTGTGTGCAATAAATTTTCTTCAATATATGCAAGCTGCCATTGCACTTGTTGAATTTTTAAAACATTTTAATACCATTTTGTAAGTGTAGTGTGAAAACATTCAAATGATATCTTTTGACATATTTTTAAAAACATCATGTATGCAAATTGAATCATATATGGTAAATTTTGGAAAATATCCACACAAATATTTCATAAAATAGTTCTTGATTTTTTGATGTTGCGAAAGAGCTTTCATTCTTTCAAGCCTCCATGATTTTCTCTATTGATTGCTAAGTTAATTTTAATTTTAGTTAATAATGATATATGTGTGACATGCATAAAAAATTTTAAAATCATTGGAAAAAGAGATTTCATTAATATAATATATCTTTTACAATAAATACATGGAAAAAGTTTCTTGATAATACTTGCTAAACAAAATTCTCATCGTAAACAAACTTAACATTTCATAATGATCAAAAAATCAATAAAGAAAATGGTACACTTAAAATGATACAGACCGTGTGCAAAATATATTTAAAAAATATTCTAAATATGAAGGTGAGGACTAAATTATAACATAAAAAGATAATTGTGAATCTTTTTAAACATTTGTAATATTTAAAAGTAAGTCCATAAAAATTGATTAAATTATGTGAGTAAGTAATATTGGTCTGCACCACGAAATCATTTTCAATATGGCTCATGGTTAAGATGGAAGAGGCCTTTTAACTTTGTTGGCTAGGCTTTCCTTTTCTCAATGAAATGTCACTTTGTGTTTTAAGTGAGGCGGTATGACTTTGAAGCTATGTATTGATGTAGCTACAAAGCATCATTGCTATTTATGTGAATTAGTTAAATTAAATTGTTGTTTTATTCAATTGATTCATATTATTACCTAAAACATGCTTTTATTAATTAGAAAATGGAGATTAATATTGAATGTGTGCTTTCTCAGTCATGAAAGTAATTTTTGTGCATGCTCACACTGACAAAGAAGGGATTAGGCTGGTCTTCTATTACATTTCCTTTTATTCAAACTTTGTTTTTTCTATATACTTTTTTATAAGAGTTCTCTTAGATCATAAGCAATAAGTTATCAAGCTCCAATTATTTGTACACAATGATGTGTGTATTGATCTTAATTGGATTATCTTGTATTATACCTTTTCTTCCTTAGCTTAGAACATTTTCAGTGCAAGATAAGATGCACTATATCGTTACCTAAGGACCATATATGTATTTTTCTTTGTTATTTAAAAATTTAAGTTTATATTGTACTATAAAAGGTCATGTACAAGGGTAAAATGTTTGCAAATATATTAATGTTTGCATCAATTATTTTTGTAGTTGTATCTTTGTCATTTTTTTAGTGTTAAGATAATTTCTATAAGAAACTTAGTAGAATTTTTGTAGTGAAAATACAAAATTTTGATTTTGCCATTTAATGTCGTCATTTTCATCATTGAGCTCAAGTTTGCATATAAACTAAATTAGTTGAGGGCATATTCTACACTTCGTTTCCTTACCTTTTTTCTCCTTTCATTTTTCTTATTTTTTATGGAATTATAGTTAAATTAGATTTCAACTATAAGACTCCTATCATATGTACCCTCATTATCAATGTTTTTCTTATCAAAGCATAATTTGTGTTATTCAAATGAACATGATGATCCTTAATCATTACTTGTTGTGTTGTCACACTTTGTTGTAGTTTCCTCATTTTTCGCAATATTTTTGATGCCTCATTATGGCTCCCAATCATTACATTTTTATTATAGACATGATGTCTACACATTTCTATAAGCTTTCTTAATATAATTCTTGAGTAGTAGTACATCTAAAACCACACCTATGGCCTCACTATCTTGTTTATGTGGCACAACCCTATATGCATCATATTGACCGAGTAGCTCACGAGAAAGTAATAGTTGCAAGTGACTTTTCTCTTCTACCCCCATACTAATGACTAACTTAGCAATGTAATTACATTTAACTATTTCAAGATAAACTAAAAGCAAGTTTTTAAACCATTTATCAATAAAATTGTACCATATTTTGTTATAATTCTTATGCCAATAGTGGCCTACTTTTTAAACATTAACTATATTTTGCAAGATTAGATTTATATTCCTGCTTGTCCAATTAGATACAAAATTCTTGCCCAATTTAATGATATCTTATGAAAAATTATCACTTATGAAAGACAAAATCCCTTCCATTTCATGCACTAAAAATGAGCATCTATAATTATTTCTTAGTTACTTTCATTTCTATTATACTCAAACCATAAAATGATTCACATCACACATTTATTGTATTATATTGTTTAATCCATTATTAGAATCCAGTTGGCTATTGTGTGAAATCTCTTATTATGTTTAGCAATAAAATGTTTTTGGGAAGCTACAGTTTTTATTAATGAGAATAATATTGTGTAAAATGAATTACGTTGGTTACTTACGTTTAAAAATATAAATCCTATTGGACTTCTTGTAATCATTTCAATGAACTTTGATAAAACAATTAAAGTTTAAGACATTCAAATGTGTTGTATTACTATCAACTATGAAAAATTCTTACATAATATTTTGTGTGAAGGATTTATATGGCTACATTTATATTATAATTGAAAAAACTTAGTTTTCTTTTATAGGTGTTTAGCATTTTGATAAAGTAATTTCAATGACTTAAATATCAATCTTATTATTCAATGCCTTATGTTGAAATTTCATCAATGATGTACACACAAAAGTGAAGTTTTGACTTTCTTTGACATAACAAAAATTTGAAAAACTTTCAAAAATATATCCACTTATCTCAAATCTAATTAAAAACTATCAATATCTCAATAATGTCTTCCTTACTTAATAATTAATCTTTTATGAATTACCTTTTTGAAACATTTTTACCAGAGTTTATTTATCTTAGGATTATTTTAATAAGGCATCTAAAAAAATTTAAATTATTTTTATTCCAAGAAATTTTTGTCCCTAAATTAAAATATAAAAAAAGCATAAAAGTTTATTTGCTTATGCATATGAGTTGTTTAGGATAAGATTTGATACTATTTGAAATATTTGCATAAAACTACAAATTCAAGACAAAAAAATATGGGTATTAACTAAAATTTTTCTTTAAAGAAAAGTAATAATCAAAATATTATAAAGATAGTACTATTTTGTAAATCTATCACACTTTAAAGGTTACTTTGATAAGATCCAAAATTTTAAAATGTTAATAAAGAAATTCAAAGAAAAATATATAAGGAAAATTTAATATTTAAAAAGATGAAAATATTGAGCGAAAGAACTAATGAGCTTAGTTAAATAATACAAAAAAATTGTTCTATACAGAACAAAATATTAAACATATTAAATAAGAAAAATGTGTAGAAGATTGTAAATTAAATTTTATAACAAAAGCATATATTAAATACCATTTCAATCAAAAATTTGTGAGACAAAAAATGACAAATCATTAAGAAATAAGTGTACCTTAATTTTTAAACAATCTGTATAATATATTAAAAAGTTATTTATGTTATTAAATCATCACAAATATGCTAATATAAAAGAATAAAAGAGTTGCAAAAATATTTACACCATTAAAAGCGAATCAAATAATTATCGCCAAATGCTTTAGAAATTAACAAAAATTTCTTAGTAATTGCAGGCCACAAACATGCTATGTTAAAAATTTTGAAATTATTAAAAGAAATATGATTATTCAAATAATTGAATAATTTAATATTTGGTCATTGCATCCAATATATCAGGTAGTTACAACAAAAATTCTATAAAAGATAATCCAAATAAATAAACAAATAAATAAATAGATTTTTAATTATTAAACATTAGGCATAATGATTAATAAAAATGTTCAAAATGGTTGTAAAATTACAATTTTATATCGATGAAAAATATAAAATATCGAGAAAATTGAAAATTATTATCAAAAAAATTAAATAAAAATTTATGTGATTAATTACAAATTACTTCCCATTTAATGAGATAAAAGAGAACAAAAGAAAAAAATCATAGTAAGCAATTTCTATGTATTCAAAACAACTTTAGCAATATCTTAAGAAAATAATATAGTAAAATATAAGTTCATATAAAAAGCATTTAATTTTTTTTAATTATTTCAAATTTTAAAAAATGTGAAAACATAAAATATCCAAACATATTTTTATATGTTCCAAAAGGCTAATTTTTATTTATCAATTGATATTAAATATTAAAAAATTGTTCCATTCTTCATGAATAACCTTTTACAAATATAAGGAACTCATAGTTGACAAAACATTGTTGCATAAAAAATAATCAAACAAAAATATAAACTTTCATAAGATTGCAAATCTATAAAAATATAAATAATGTATCGTTACCCAAAAAAAGTGCTATAAGTAAATCTAATATTTACAAGCACAAAAAAAAATTCCTAAAGAAACGACTAACAAAAACTTTCCATTGCAAATAAAAATAATCAAAGAAATGATAAATTATAAGAATCAATAGTTCAACAAAATACTAAAGGAGATATAATTTATATATGTATAATATTTTCGCAAGAAATATTTTTCATATTGTTTGCTCTTAAATTTCAAAATATATAGAAAATTAACAATATTTTTTGAGAAAACTTTTCTTAAGAATTTTAATAAAAATTTTCATAATTAAAAAATAATATCATTTTAAAAAAAAATATAAAATTAGAATTAATTAAAAAAATTCAAGTTTACTAATGCTTTTCCTATTTTTTTAGGAAAACATTTATTTATAAGAATTTTAATATTGAATATATAAATAAGAATATCTTAATGATTAAAATCATTTAGATTGTGTGATGTAAGCCAATCAATTTAAAAAATAAAACATGTGAACATACATGTTATAATATTTATTAAATAATTCAAAGTTATGTGAAATGGTTTTGATATGAATAAAAGTACCATAGATTATAAAAATTATCTAAATTATTGGTACAAAATATTAAAAGAATTTATATTATTTGAAAAAATAATAGAAAAAAATTATTCTATACATAAGTAAGATAAGCATTAAGAATAAAGCTTCAACAAATAGATTTTCCATCCATACATTATAATAAATAGCAATCACTAATAACTATTTAAATATTTAAAAACTTATTTAATTGAAGTATTAGTTAGCTAAATAAAACGTACTAAATTTAAATAAAAAATAAAAAAATAAGTAATACGTGGTCATTATAAAAATGAACTTAAAATATTTGGTAAATTTACACAAAACATTACAAAGTTGCATAATAACATAAGATAAATAATATCTTATTGTTGTTATTAAAACATAAAACATATAAAGATAATTATGTTATTTGATTATTTAATATATCATAAACCTTCATAACTTAGTTGTGAAAGTTATCCTCAATATGAAAAGCTAAATATGTGTGAAAAATGATTAGTTTATTTATAATAAAATTGTTAAAATCAAAAGTATATAACACTTCAATAATTATTTTACACATGCAAAAAATTTGTATTATCCTCTATATGAAAAGTTAATAAGTTTGAAAAAAAATAAGTTTAATTATAGTAAAATTGTTAAAATACAAAGTATTTAGCACTTAAATAATTAATGTATGCATGCAAAAAATTGGTGCAACCATCTCATCAATAATAAAAAGATGTTTTTTATGTATGTTATTGTGCAACATTGTAATGCATTGTATAAATACAATGAATATTTTAAATATGTCACTTTTATCTAGAATCGAAGTGATTAAATATCAATGGGTAAAAGCATTTAAGGAACATATTACGACTTCTTTATGTTGACCTTAAACCATAGTGGAACAACAACTTTTTTGAAAACCTTTATAAATAATTTTAATTTTTTCTTTCAAATACTTCAAATTTTATAATCAAAGTGTTTACTAATGTCTTGTTGAGCTTAGTAAAGACTAGATTTTTTTGAAGTAAACACTACAACATAAATAGTGAACACAATTTGATGGCTTAACCCATTGACTTTGGAGTCTGAGATAATGATAATTCTTGAGTGGCTAATCTATAAAGAATTTCCTTTTTAAATATTTATGGTTAGCATATTAAATCCTTAATTTTTTTGGTAATTGTGGTTCATAAAACTATCAATCTTGTATGTATATGTGAATTTGGTTTAAAATGTATTTCATTTGAAGGCATTTGTTTTCTTGAAAATCTTATAAATATTCAAATATTTTTTTCATATATAAATTCTTTTATTATTATGAAAAAAAACTTTTTTCTTAAGCACACTTCAACTACCGAGCCCGAAGGGCTCAAGTCAACTGAATTATACCACCTAGGGGCATTGGCCTTAGGCATCTCCAAAGGCTAAGAACTCATCAAATCTAAGGCAGGTTAAGCTCGAGTATTAGTGAAGTCATTTTTCTGTTGTAGTCTCTAGGTCAATTGATTTAGTGCATTACTCATGAACAAAGTTAGTAGAAAGAAGTGAAGATAGACAAATTAATTTGTTTACGTAAATCAGGTTTGTTAAGACTCATAGATTTGTGCTAGTGACTAAGAGCATGACTTCTCAAGAATGCCAAGGGTAGCCAACCTCAATAAGTCGATTATAATATGTAGTTGATGTATTATAGCTATGAAATGCCTAAACTATTTCAAAATATACGATTAAATAAAAGTTATTTCACAACTTGTGATTTCTACACTAATGTGCATTTTTGCAATCGAACAGTCCATAACAAAGTTCTATCTACATAATGTTGGACTAGAAGAAGTTAGTCAACATAACCCTTGATGAATAAAGTTCCATCTACATTCCCAGGCTAAAATAATCTGAGTAGAAATTGATAAAGTTTTTCACCCATATTCTTTATTTGTCTACCAATTTTAGTTTTCCACAGTCTTCTATGTCATGTAAATCTACCTCTTTGTTTCGATGCATAATTTCAAACACCACTTGGGTACATTCCATTACAACTAAGTTTCCTTATTAAATAGCTTATGGGTTTATCTATTTGAAGAATATTATGAAAATATATCCTCTATTATCTTTGTTTCTAATCTCCAATTCCTATCTAGTTACTGATGTAACTCTACAACCAAAATATGCCTAAGTTTTCATATTTGGGTTTCTTGTTATTGAAAACTGCAATAATATTTTATTCAAAACTTGTTTGATAATAAATCTATTAAAACATTGAGTTTATTAGGATTACTTAGTTATTATGGCATTATGATTTTGAGATATTATATCACCAAAGAAAAAGTAAAATTATCTACTATTATTTTATTGAGTAGATAAAAATTGTTAGATATATAACATAGAGGAAGCTTAATATAATTGAATGATATATGTTGTATTCAAATCAAATAGCATGAACTTTAATGCAGTTGTCATCATGCCATATTGATAGCAAGAAGTTATAAACTTAAACTAGCTTGGTGATGTGAGGAAGATAAAAAGAACAACATTTTTAGGTAGATTTGTCAAATTAGACCTAATTGAAAATGAGAGTTTCTACCATAAAAATTAATATTTTACCTATTAAGGAAACATTTTTTTGCAAAAAGAAATAGTTTCGATATATGTTGACAAAATAATAAGGCTCATGCAGTATGGCAAATCCTATCATATTACATAAGGATTCAAAACTTACATCATACTTTTTTAAAAGGTTGTGTGATACACATTATAAGAATCTTCTATTTAACCCAACATTCTAGGCTAAAATAGAAGTCAATGAAATAAAATATTTAAAACAATTAAGAATATGTCAAGTCTATGAAAATTAGGTTTTTGATGTAGTTAGGATAAGTATTTGATTAAATGAAATTTCCAAATGCATATTTTTTTATAATATCATAAAGACTATTATTTGAAAGAACTAGTAATATAGATAAAAGTCAAATATGGTAGAACAAATGAAAATAAACCCTAAATAATAATTTTTCTTTAAATTGAAAAGGATATGCCATAAAAAATACATAAACTTTTTAAAAATAATATTAATTCAACTCTAAGGGAATTTTTAAGGATTAACAATAAAATATCCAAATGTTTTTAGAAATATATGAATTATGTACTTTGATAAACCACACTTGGAACAGTTTTTCTGAAATTTATTGTAAGACATTTAGAAGTCATTTGCAATAGAAAGTGTAGAAAATTGTAATGTTTATAACGTTTTTGTCACAAAGGATATCTACAATTTGAAAAATTATGTACCAAATGAGGAGAATTATGAGAGGTAAGCAATTAATAACAAAGAAATTATAGTTGGGATTGAAAAGGAAAATTATTATAATGGCTAGGAAGAGGAAGACAAATCAGATAATTGTTAATGTGCCTTTAAAGAAGGAGAAGGAACACGTTTCATGATTATATGATGCTTTTTTTATGAAGGAATGTTAGTCAGCTCTTGAAGTTGGGTTTAATTTTCTACAAAAATTAGTAATGATCCATGTCAATACGTATGTCACACAAGACATTTAATATTTTTAATAATACTTTGACATGTCCGAAGGGGAGTTTGAAATGGTAAAGCCTTGAGGCAGATAAGACATTATTGCAAGTCGGTACCAAATGCTCCCATAAATGGATATCAATATCAAATAATAGTCAATAGTTTTATGATAATTTTATAGAGCATTTGATGGTTTAAAGTATTATGTTGTTGACCCTTAATCGTGGTACTTTGTTTGATAATAAAAAATCCTAAGAATTACTAATAAATTTGTTAAAGATAATTTGTAAATTTAAGAAAGCAGATGCTTGTGTTCGTAAAAGAATTTAAAAAGGAAGAGGAGTTATGGTTTGAATTTAATAAAGAGATTTACTTTAAATTTTATTTTAGTTATTCTAATTTTATTTTGATTAGATATTAAGTTTTATTAAAATCACTCATACAAGGTACAAAAATTTAGTCTTATTTAAATTAATCATCTTTAAAAAGTATTAGGATTCTTAAATTTTGATCTTATTTTTACCATCAAAAAATCATTTTATTCTTATCATAACTTTCAAAATTCTCTTTCCAAAATTTGTTGCAAAAAGTGTATTTAATTATAAAAATAAATTTGTAAAAAAATAATAATGTAATTGTAAAACCAGAAAAACATATTACCAAAAAGAACCCAAAATCTTACTTAGAGCATAGTTCTTGAATAAAGCTAATAATTTTTATCATGTCAATAAAATAACTCTCAAACCTATGAAACAATTTTTATCCATTCATAACTCAAGAATTCAAACATAACTTACCTCTATAGAACAGCAAGGGGTAGACAAACTGAAAAAAATGCAAAATGTGCAATGTCAGAAAGCTCTAATAAAGCCATAATATTCCATGTAATACTAACAAAACCTATATCCATTCACAAGATTGTACTGAAAATTGTTGGAGTGCTTTTGCTATCCAATCACACAATTATGTAATCGAATGATTCTAAAATCTTCCACTTTTAAAAACACCTATTTAGATCCTCATATCCAATGAAATAAATTTGGGATATCACGATCCATGTTTTATCTACACATATGAGCTAAATCTAATAGTAAAATCATGACAGATTTAGTGGTTAAAATAATACCCTAATTTCTAAACAATGTTTTTAATCTTATCCATCCAATTTACAATTTTTCACAATCAAATGATCTAAGAGCCTTTAGATCGAGTGGTTTCTTTGTAGTTAGTCTTTTTAGATATTTCAATTTTTATAATTTGTTCATTAAAAAATTTGGAGATGTTTTTAATTTAAACAATAATGAGTACTTGGTTAATTTGGCAAGTGGTTTTAGTCATTAAGAATGCTTATAAATGAGTGAATTCTTAAATAGGATATACTGATGCAATTTTTACAAAATCTAAAAAAAACTTTTTAAGTCATGATATTCAAACATTTTGTTGTCAATGCTTATTGAAATTTTCTTATGGTACATTCTTCAAACAAGCTAAGTTCTCAATTTTTTTAAATTATACTTGATTTAATTAAAGCACTTATTTCTTAAAAAATTTTCATCAAGGATAAGATTTTTTTTATTAATTTACTTTTTTTTCATGGAATTTTTTTATTCTATTACTAAGTTTATTATGTTGTATGATCATATAAGCTTTTTTTTATTATTTTGTTATGAAGGTTTAGCTCTTTCGAGAAAATGCTTTATATAGTAAGAATAGTATCTCAATTATATTGAAATGTGTTGGACCTAAAATGGTTTACGATCTCAAATATAATAACCAAAATCAAATATTATATATTGCAACATTAATTAATCAATTCAAGCTAAAATTACACATATATATATATAGTACTAATAGGTTTTGAAAACTAAAGTTAGAAAATTAAAAATAAATAAATAGAAATAGTTAAACAATCTTAAACAAAAAAGTTATAGATGAAATTATAATTGGTGCTAAACCTTAATCTTTCATAACCATAATCAATTGTTACAAATTTTAAGCCATCCATTACACAAGATATCTTAAATAACAATTTTTTGTAATAGTTAGAAAGAAAGAATTAAATAAATTTGAAAGAAATTATGCAAGTCTTAGATAATTAATTATAGGTATAATATGAACACAATAGACCTAAGGTAATTGATTAGTTTCTTGATAATTTCAAAAAATTATAAATTTGTGAACAATTTACTAAATATAGAGTAACCCTCTTTAAGTGATGAAAAAGTGTGGGGGGAATAAACATTGAAAGATTAAAATGTGCATAAATTATGAGGGAACATTAATCTTGGCTAGCATACATGTTAGGGAGCTTATCTTTAATTTTTATTCATTTTTTTATAAATAATTTATGTTCCAATGAATTTTGTTAAAAGTTTTGTTATCATCAAGAAAGAGAGATTGTTATGTTCAACCCTTGTCTTGATGTTTTTTTTTTATGATCATAAACCTTAACTATTATTAATGAATTTGCTTAAACAAATTTTATGTTTTGCATAGATGACACTTCTCTTCAAGGTAACATTGAAAGGAAAGAAGAGCAAAGGTGAAGTTTTGTGACGATCATTTTGGATGGATTGACAAATAACTAAGAAAAAATTTGAATTTAATTCTAGAAATTATAATTTTAATCTTATTAGAATGTTAAGTTTGATTAAAATAAGCCTTTGAAGACAAAAAAGAAAAACTTTTTTTAAATTAATCACTTTAGAAATATTATTTCGATTCAAAAATGTGGACCAAAAGTTAACCATCTAAAGAATTATTTTATTCTTAATCATATCATTAGAATTTTTATATCAATAACTTATTTTGAAAAGTAGTATAATTGTAAAAATTAATTTGTAAAAAACAAGTCTAATTAAATTAATAAAAAAACCTATTACTATTAATAATCAAAAGTGTTTGGTTTGCGCATATCTCCTAAATGTGAGAAGCTGGGTTTATCAGAATGATAAAATAACATCAAAACTCATCAATTAATGTTGGCCCAATAGACAAACTCACATATCCAAATTTAATAGTTTATGAGTGTATTAGCAATAAGGGATATCATTTTAGAGTGAGCTAAGTGTTGATTAAACCCATTCGATGCACTTATTATGTGGCATAAGAAAATTCTTGGAAAGCAATGACAATCCATCATTCATCCAACATGGGACTAAAAATTGTAACCATTTTGCTTGACTATACTCAAATTATTACAACAATTCTATCATCTAATCATGCAATTATACAATCAAATGATCAAAATCTCATAAGTCTTTTAAGAACAAAAAATTAGAAACGTTGATCAATAATGTAATTTCATAATCGATCACTTCTTGCTTTAACCATGCATAAGAGATAGATCTTATCATTATATCATAATTTAGATCTACTAGTCGAGATCAAATAATGCTTGTTTAATCCAAGCCAGCTGATCATGTTTTTTCATGATCAAACAATCTAGGAGCTTTTAAATCGAGCAATTCTAGTGTAATAACTATTTTACCTTTATTTAAAAACATTAGGATTTTCGTAATTTATCCATAATGACTAATTTATTACTTTGGTAAGTACTTTTATTAATAAAAAATGTTTATAAAAAAGTGACTTCTTGAATAAAATTTATTGATGAATTTTTCAAAAATTTAAAAAAAAAATTCAAGGGATGACATTTAGGTTGTTAGCACCCAATGCTCATAATCATATCCATATGCTTTGTCCATCACATGACAAAATTGTAATATTTTCTTTCTTCTCAAAGGAGTTCATTTAGAAACTATTAAGAGTATCTACATAATCAAAACATGAGTTTACAAAGAATAGGTATACTCCATGGAAATTTTGAAAAGACAATTAAGAAAATGGACTTTTAAGAAGAGGATCTTGTATTCATAAAGGTATGTCTAATGAAACGCATTATAATGTTTGGAAAATGAGGATAATTAAAAATAAAGAATTTTCTTTCTTTATAGGTTATTCAAAATAAATTGTTACATTACCTACAAGATAGTTTTGCCATTATCATTAGCTAGAGCACATCATGTATTTTGTCTTTCATTTTTAATAAAACTTGTTGCCAACACTACATATATAGCACAGTGGTGCATCCGAGATTGTTTCATTAAGAAAGGCTATTAGGCTTCTTAACGTGAGAAATCAAGAAAATAAGGAAGAAGAGCATTCCATGTTGATTGTACAATGGTATGTTGTACTAACTAGCAACTATTTGGGAAGCAGAGGAAAAGACTCTTTATCAGTGTTCCGACATTTTTCGAAATTGAATGATTAAATTCTTATATGTAGGGAAGTTTATAAATTATTCAAAATACATTAAAATTTATTTAATATTTATTGAATAAATGTAAATGCTTTTTAAAATTTATTTTGAATGTGATGAACTGAAATTTGCATATGGATAATTTTGTATAAGATCAAAAAGTCTATAACTTGAAAGAACTAATAATATTGATTAGAAGTCATATATGGTAGAAGAAATGAAATGAAACCCTAAATAAAAATTCTGTTCAAATTGAAATGGATATGTCATAAAAAAACCAACACTTATTGAAAATAATATTAATTTAATTCTAACAGACTTTTTAAGGAAAAATAACAAAAATGCCAAATGATGATAGAGATGTATTATTTAATGAAATAAATAAAACTTGGAGTATTTTTTTATGAAATTTGTCAAAAAAAACTTTCAAAGTCATTTGTAATAGAATGTGCACGAAAATGTACTCTTTATAAGTTTTTGTCACAAGGGATATACTACAGAATAAACTTTAACTACCAAATGTTGAAAATTGTGAGAGGGAAGCAATTAATAACATAGAAATTATAGTTTGGAGTGAAATAGAAATTTGTTGTAAAGTTTAGGAACAAGGGGACAAATTCAATAATTATGAAAGTGCCTTTAAAGAACGAGAAGGAACAAGTTTGATAAAGTGGTTATATGACACCTTTTTTATTGAAGAAAGATTAGTCACCTTTTAATTGTGGATTCAACTTTCTCAAAAAATTAAAATTGTTTGAAGCCAATATGCATGAAATACAAGACATTTAATATTCTTAAAAATACTTTCATTAGTAATGTACATCCTAAAGGGAATTTTGGAGTGGCAAATTCTTGAGGAAAATGAGACATTATTTAATGTGTGTACTAAATGGTCCCATAAATTGTTAGAATGGTCCAAAAATATTGTAGAAAGAAGATAATGTCACTATCAAATGGTATTCATTGTTACAATCATTTCATAGAGTATTGGATTGTTTAATATTTTATGTTGTTGACATTTAGTCATCATATTTTGTCTGAAAACAAAAAACCCTAAGAGCTATTACTATATTTGTTTCAGTGAATTTGTAGATTTTAGAAAACTGATATTCGTGTTCATGGGAGAATTTAAAAAAAAAGAAGAGTTGTTCAAATTTGACAAAGAGTTTATTTAAAATTTAATTTTAGTTGTTTCAATTTTTTTTATTAGATATTAAGTTTGATTTATGTCACACATACAAAGAACAAAAGTTAAATTTTATTTAAATTAATCATCTTAGAAAAGTATTAGAATTCTAAAATCTTAATCTTATCTTTATCATCAAATGACCATTCAATTCTTATCATATCATTGAAAATCCTCTTTAAAAAACCTGTCGCAAGAAGTGTATTTTAATTATAGGAATTAATTAGTACAAACATAATAATATAATTAAAAAAACAAAAAATCAATATTTCTAAAAACAACCAAAACTATCAATTAGAGTGTAGTTCCTCAACACGGCTAATAGTGCTTATCATGTTGATAACATAACTCTCAAAACCACATTTTCTAACCGAGCAAGAGCCAATTCCGTCGAACAATTTTTCTTCGATTCATCAATCAAGAGTCCAAACATTCCTTAATTCTTCAACAAAGGAGGGGGTGTGCAACGCAAAAAGATATGCAAAATGTGTAACAAAAGAAATCTAATAAAGCAATGATAATCCATCATTTATTAAAAGTGGGATTAGAACTTATATCCATTTCACGCCATTGTGCAAAAAATTATGGGAGTGATTTTTGCTATCTGTTTGGACAATTACGTGATCAAATGGTTCTAATCTCATCAACCTTTTAAAGACAAATATTTTGATATTCTGACCAATCACATAACATTACGACCACATAATCCTTGATTTATCCACATGTAAGACAAAAATCTAACCATCATATTATGATTCAGATGTAATGATCTAGATCAAATCATAATTTGTAAATAGCTATTGTTATTCTAATCCAACTAATTGAGAAGTTTTCATTATGAAAAGGTCCAAGAGCCTTTCGATCAAGTAGCTCCAACATAGTGAATCTTTTAGTTATTGTGATTTTTACAATTTATTTATTAAAAAGTATGGTACATTATTTTCATTAAAATATTATTAATTAGCTCATTTTAAAAAGTTTTTTAGACATTCGAGAATATTTATAAATAGGAATTCTTGAATAAGATAAACTAATAAAATGTTTTATAAAATCTGAAGAAAAATTTCCAAGTCATCATATCAAAACTTTTAGTGCTCGATGTTCATTAACTCATTTTTATGATGCATATTTCAATTGTCACATTAATGATCTCTACTTTCTTCTCAAATATTCTAAGTTCTTAATTTTTTATTAATTATAAATTATTTAATTAAAATGCTTATGCTTCATCAAGCTTTCATTTAAGTTTAAGACTTTTATGTCAAGCAATTTACATTTTGTGTTATCAAAGAATTTTATTCTATTGCAAAGTTTATTTCATTGTATGTCATAATTGCCTCTTTCTATTATTTCATTTTGAGGATTTATCTACTTTGGAAAAAAAAACTTTATATGAATGAAAGAAGTACCTCAATTATCCTAAATATGTTGGTGCTAAGATGGATTATGTCGTTTAATTTAATAACTAAAATCAAGTATTGTACATTACAACTTTTATGAATTAATTCAAATTAAAAATATTATAAATAAATATATATATATATAATATATATATATATATATATATATATATATTTATATATGATGTATAAATAAGATTTGAGAATTTAAATTTACAAAATTCAAATAAATAAAGTAAGAAAAGAGAAACAATTGAAAAAAAATCTTAGAAATTAAAAATTTAATAAGGATCCTTCAAAATTTTAAATTATTGATAAAATTATTATGAGTTAAAACTTGATCTTATCATAACAATTAAGCCTTTGCAATAAATTTGAAGTCATCCATAATAAATGATAGCCTAAATAATAAATTCTGGTAATAGTTATAAAGAAAGAATGTTATCTGTTTAAAAGGAATCATATACTACACCACTGGATAAAGTTATAAATTTAACAAAATAAACTTCAAGAAAAAATGAATTGGTTGATAATTTCACAAAATTCTAAATTTTTGAACTATTAACTAAATGTTGATTAACTCCCAATAAGTGATGCCAAAGAGAGGAAGAATAGAAATTAAAATATTAAATAAGCATAAAGTATGCCACATCATTACTATAGTCATGACGTAAATGAAGGTGGTTCACTGATTGTATGCACATTACTTTTATAAATAGTTTATATTTTTTCCAAATTCTTTAAAAGTTTTATTATCATCAAGTGGCAGAGATTGTTGTGTTGACCTCCCATCATGGTGTTTTGTTTAACGATCACAAACCCTAAGTATTACTAATGAATCCATTTAAATAAATTTTAAGATTTTACATAGATGATACTTGTGTTCATGGGAAAATTTAAAATGAAAAAGAAGCAAAGGTGAAATTCTATGATAGTCATCTTGGTTGTAGTGACAAATAACAAAGACAAATATTTTTAATTTAGTTTTAGTTATTATAATTATATTTTTATTAATGTATCAAGCTTGATTAAAATCATTCTCTGAAGGCACAAAAATTAAATCTTTTTTAAATTAATTATTTTTAAAAAAATATTAAGATTCTAAAATTTTTATTACATGTCAACCATTTAAAAAAGTACTTTATTTATGATCGCATCTTTGGAAATATTTTATCAATAACTTATTTCAAAAAGAATTATAATTATAATAATTAACTAGTAAAACTAATAATATAATTAAAATAATAAAATAGGGGAAACTATTACAAATAATATGAAAAATGCAAAGTTAGAGCATAGCTCCAAAATGTGGTCATTTGTGCTTATCTGATTGATAAAATAACAACAAATTCATCAAATAATTTTGGTTTAATGCATAACTCATCAAATAATAGGGGAAATTACTTTAGAGCAAACCAGGGGGTAACTAACACCAAATTATGCACTTATTAGGTGGCATAAGAAAATTCTTATATGCTAATACTATAGTACTAACCCATTCTAAGACACAAATAAACTACATTCAAGGTTGTACATAGTATCGCAACTGGTAGATGAGTTTAGGGACTTACACTCCAACCTCTTAATGACACCCAATTTGTTTTAAGCACTATAGAGAATTTTGCTTTTTATTGCTAACAATTAGCATAATTTTAATTAGTATTACTTTTTCTTTAATTATTATAATTGTAATGTATAATTTACAATAGTTATTTAAATAAATAATTAGATTTGATAAAAAAATAAAAATATTTTCAAGGTAATAAAAGAAAATAGATTATATTTTTAGTACCTAATATTTTTTTTAGAATATTAATTTGATAAAATATAATTTTTATGCCTTGTAATATGTATTTTAATGAAACTTAATATTTTAATTTAAAAAAATTAAAATACCTAAAATTAAATTTAAAACATATCTTTTAGTGGTTTGTCACTTCGATTAAGTTGATCTTCATAGGATTTCACCATTGCTTCACTTCTTCAAGTTTTCCCATGAGCACAAGTATCGATTTTCTAAAATATGAAAATTAACTTCTGCAAATTTATTCAAAATACTAAGGATTTGTTATCAATAAATAAAACACCATGTGTAGAGGTTAGTATGAGAAAAATTTTGTAATTTTTATGATAAAAAAACTTTTAATAAAATTAATAAAAGACATAAATTATTTATAAAAAGAATATCTGAAATAATTAAAGATAAACTCTATTTACATGTATGTCTCCAGCTTAATTTATACTTATTTCTTTCAATTTTTATTTTCTTTCCTTTTTTATTATCACTCATAGTGACTCATTCTAATTTTTTTAAATTTTTAATAAACTTAATATTTAATGAATTTTTTGAATAATTTATGAAATTGTTAATTTTTTTAAGAAAACTAGTTCCTTCTAATTACAGTTTATTAGATTGTTTAGAGTCAACTGACACGATTCCTTTCAAATTGTTTTACCATTTCAATAGAAATAACAACAAAATATTATTTTTCGTAGATTGCATTATTTGTTATTCAAAATTTTCAAATTATATTAATTATTATAATAAAATTAACTCTAAAATCAATCAAAATTTCATATTTAACTTGATCTTTATGATAATCCTAAATAAGCTTTAACGTTTTTCGTTTTTTCAACTATCTCTTATTTCATTATTTTTTTCATTTCAATATTTTAAATTTTATTTCTCAAATCTAATTTTTTCTTCGTTTATGTCTATGCTAATTTTTCGTTAAAATTTATTAATCAAAGTTTATATGCATAATACTTGATTTTTATTATTAAATTTGAGAACCTAATCCATTTTGGGTTCAACATATTTATTTGAGACTATGTAACTATTTTCTTTTGAATCTCAAAGCAAATGTTGGAAATTTCAAATGTATATTAGCTATAATCTTGCATGCATTTAAAGTATAATTTGTTTGTATGCATATAAAATGTCAACATACTTATGTATATAAGATCTTTGAACAAAACAATTCTTTACTAATTAGTTTTCTTTATAAAAGATGAGCAGGTAGAGATGTGTTATGATTTGATAGATTATCCCTTCCTATTGCCTATCTTGTTAATTATTGGGTTTTTAGAGATGTGTTTTGATTTCATTGTACATTACATTTCAAAAAATCATTTCAAAATATAGATTAATGATAACATGTGTAAGAATAACTCACCCAAAAAACAATAAACAAAAAATATTTAAATTTTAATAATTAGAAATAATTTAAGCCACAAAAAAGTTTCTCGACAATATATTAAGCAAAGGTAAGCCTTGAAGACATTAAATAGAATACCATAGCATAATCATTACAATAAAAAAACTCATGTACAGTTAACTTTAATAAGAGTATAAAATATAATTGGCATAAGTAAAAAAATTATTTTGATCAATTATTCATGAATATGCCAATATTCAAAAAAGAAAAAAAAGTAGAAAGATTAAGAAGTATAATATTTTCATTAACAAAAAAATAGTTTTTAACCAATAGAATATTTTTCTAGTTTTAATACAAATGATAAACTTTTTAATTAATTTAAAAATTATAGTTTGTATTATAATCAAAATATTGAAATTTAATTTTTATATTTGATCTTTCAAAAACATATTTTGATAGTATAACAACAAAAACTAAATTAACAAAATAAAAAATTATTGTAATGTAAAAAACTAATCATATAAGATGTTAAATAAAAATAAATATTTAAAACATTATGTCCTATACTAACATAATGTATACTCAAAATACAAACTTTTTCAATTCAATATTGTATATAATTTAAAAAATAAACAAAAGATCAATTAGATGATACATCATAGTTTTTAAATGTTTTTAAGTATTAATGTGAATTACAAAGAACTTACGTAGGTAAAAGAAGGTATAAAAGACACCAAAAATTTAAAATCTCATAAACAATACCTCAATTAAATAATTTAGTAAAACAAGTACAAATATTTCAAAAGATTTTTAAATAACATGAAATGTATTAATATATTTACACAGTTTGAGAACACAATAGTCTAAAAATTTTGAAAATTAAGATTGGAAAATATTATCTATATTTACAAGAAAAAATAATTATTCATGAATAACCACATTAAATATCTGTTTAAAAATTAAAACTTTGAATATTTAAGAAATAAAAGTGATTCAATAATGTAAAACTTTTTGTACCTTACATCAAAAATATAAAAAAAATAAATTCACTGATATTGATGAAAATATTAGAAATGAATTTTGAATGTTAAAAATTATTTATATAGTTGATAAAAAATTATTATATCAATAAAATTTCGATTATAATATATTTTAATAAAAGAAAGTATTAACAATTTGTAGATATTATGTAATTAAAAAGGTACTTTGTTCATGCTCAAAACCTTTAGAAAGCACCCCATTTTGCTCTTGTCTAGGTTTGAGTCAACATGACAAAACACTCTGTTCTTTCGCAACGCCATGCAAGTGGCTCCTTACTCAATTATGCTAATTTTTTTATAGTGGCCATGTACAAATAATGTTATGGAAAATAGATCACTATAGTTTATAAAATTACTGCAACACTTTAACAAATAATATAAAAAAATTATATAATTCTTTTAAAAAATAATATGACCCAATAACTAAATACTTTGAAAACATTCTGCCAAGTAAATCGATGAAACCTCAAAGTAATAGCAATGTAGGTGAAGCAAGTAAAACACTAAATATAATAGCAACAAGGCAAATATGATAAGGGATGATACCATAGTGAAAAACACAAACAACTTCTTTGCTCTTGCTTTACATGTAACATTACTTAGTAATAGATTCAACGTAATATTCATTTCAAAATAACTTGTATTTATATGAATAAAAGGAATATACATAAATCAAGAAATTTAAATTGTTAAAATCCTATTCTTAAAAAAATCAAATTGACTTTCATTCATTTAGGATAGTGATCATAGTACTATAAACCTCAGATCTTAGTCAATGATAGCTATTACATTTAGATTACTTGCATGAAGTGCCTATCCAATTTTTTTTTATTTTTGCATATCTCAATGTATCATATTTATATGAGGAATACATTATAATATAAGATTAGATAAATCTACCCAAGAAAATTCTTTAACTCGTGAAAATATTGTATGATGTAAGTGTGTAAAATCTAATACATTATACGAGAAGCTCAAGATGGTAAACATGAATGATTGTATATGCATGAAAAGAAGACCAAACAAAAATAATACCAAAAAGATTAACAATTGTAATAAATTCCAAATTCCTCCAATAAAACCATGTATAAGTCCATATCATAAAGTCGTAATATTAAAAATGAACTAGTACAATAATAATACGTCTATATGTTATTTGTAAGATTGATCAAACCTTTATGTCTATGTTGTATACTTTTATGACAATGCATAGTTTGACTCAACTAATGTGATTGTACAAGTATGACTTTGAGATCACATAAGTACACATAGGTTAGCTCACTTATAATTTAAGTTCTCAACTCTTAGCATATAACAACCAATTATACATTAACAAACATGTTAATGTACTTATATGAAACCACAAACATTACATATCACACTTAATATTGCTTTGTTTAAGCCCTATCTAATCTCCTTATGAAAATATTGTATGATATGTTTAACATTATTTTTTATGAAACTCTAATATTACACACTTTAATACACATCTCTATTAGTCATTTAGTGTCGAAGGATTACAAGAATATGAAAATACTACAAACAGTGCAATGGATGGGATTCTCTTATGTCACATTCGACTTATGTTTTATTTAATGCCATGCATATAGATTATACCATAGGATAGTTGGAAGGTAAAATGTGAAAAGCATAAAAAATATGCAATTTTACTTATTTTGTAGATTATGATAGTTGATTAATTTTACAAATGAAACAAAGATAATAAAAATATATATGAATATAACATGTATGAAATACATGCTTTATTACATTAAAAATTGAATATTCATGAGTAATATAATATAGCCATATTTGTCATATCAATATAAAGAAATAAATTTTGTAATTCTAACTAAAATGAAGTGTACATGATGAATCTTAGAATGGGAACTAGTCAACCATGTGCTAAAGAAATGACTTCTTAATGTACTTCCTGGGCCACACATCAGTAAAACTTCCAACACTAATTTTATTTTCACAAGTGAATTACATGACAGAACACTGGTCAAGCTTTTTAAATTAATAATCAATATTTCAATTTTAGCTAAATGATTCAAGTTCTAATCAAAAAAATTATTTGTAAAAATGTGATTCATAAAAAAATCTTTTACAATCAAGTGTTCAATAATTAAAACTATTAATGTTTCATTCAAACAACTTTATTTTTGTATATAAAAATAAAAATTACTAATACAATTTGTATCATTAAAATGTTTTAAAATTATTAAAACTATCATGAATGAGTAATTATAAATAAAAAATCCATTTTTGAAAAAAACATAGTTGTTTTTTTATAATTAAATAAAAGTTTTATAATGATAAGTGTATCAAGAAATATATAAACCTAAACAAAATAAGTATCATCATTATTATAAACTATTTAAAAAAATTAAATATTTACTAACCATAATAAGAATTTCTTCATAACGAAAACAATCTTGCATTAGAAATAAAAAAACTCAAGTTAATAAGAACACACAAATTACTAAGATATTAGAATGCTCAATATATAGAAAGTTATTTACAAAACATATTTATTTGAAATAGTTCTTTAGGTGTAGTGCACAAAAAATTTACTAAACGAGCTCATGAACATAATACAACAACCTACAAGTTTTAAACATAAGAGCATACAAATAACTTGTGTGGGCATGCTTTATATGTGTACAATATGCCTTTTAAATGATTATAAATGTTCGATACAAACATAAAAAATACTTAAGCACACGTTAGTATGCTTTTTCCTTTGTGCACCTAGATAATAAAAAGCATTTTGCTGATCAAAATATGGTTTACATTATGTATATGATCTGCCATGGTATTTCACTTCATTGTTGTCCCCTTTTTTATCCACTACATAGAAAATATTTCCCTTGTCTTAATTATTAAGATATTTTTTAAATATTTGATAAAGTCTTTTTAATATTTTTTATTTCATTTATTATTCAATATTTTTTCTTTTTTATTTCAATTTATTGAAATAGATTAAAACTTTTAGATGCTACACGATATTCATTATTTTTCTTTTTTATTTTAAAAAAAATTATATTTGTATTTATTTTTGGACATTTTTTCTTTTCGTTATTTATCAATATTATATTGAGAATATTTTGCAATGCTTTAAATTTATAAAATTTCATATTTTTTTCCATGACTATTTTGTTTATGTTTCTATGTTTCCCATGTTTGGAATTGCACAGCTTCTTTTTTGATATCCCATATAAATGTTTTGTTAAATTAAATATGAATAATTCAATAATGCAAACGGTTTTAGACTTTTTATTGTGTAAAATTTTGTTAATTTCAAAAATATACTTCTCATAATGGCATAATGACACTATTGATTATTAAACTTTCTTTCACAATTATAATTAATTTTAATTGATAATTAACTTTTATCTCTTTACTCTGAAATTTGAGTTTATAATTGTATTTTTTACATATACTGTATTACTTAAATGATTTTTAGTACATATGCATATGGCTTCTTTATTAGAAATCTTGAATTAACTGAATTGTTTATGCAATTTTGGTTGACATAATATTTGTACTTGTTTTATTTATTTACTTCATTAAAATTTTAAACACTCCCTTTTCATATTGTATAAAATATTTAATGTTTTAGATATTTTTTTATTACATAAGAAAAATTTTAAAATATTCTTTAGAGAATGACTTCAAAATTCTAAATAAAATGCTTTATTAAAAAATATGCTTCTTATTAGATAACATAGAAAAAAGGTTACAGGAATTAAGGCATGGATTCTTGGTCATGTATCTAAAAAATCTAAAAAACTAAAGAACCAAAAGATACTATAATTAAATTTTTAAAATTTTAATATAATAACAAAAATATGCTCGTACAAGAAAACAATCACAAATGTATAGAATAAAAATATATAAATTATTCAGACAAAAGGAAGTAAAAAATATGTACATTTATTTAAATATCATGTCTTAAAGTTGTTTTTTGTTTAGGTATCACAATTCTTAAAAAATATATATCATATTGAATCTTAAGCATCATAAATGAGTTATTATAATTAAAAACATATAAATTTTACAAAAGTGATAAATATCTGATAATTAACTTAAAAAATTATATTATGATTATAGAAACTACACAAAATTACAAATAAAAAAATAACATCAATAAAATGAGCATATAAATTATTTTTTAAATCAACAAAAAAATTAACAAAAATATTTTTAAATAATTTTAATTAATAAAGCTACACATTATAATAAAAATTAAAAAAAGGCTGATTTAAAAATACAAATATCCAATAAATAATGGAATGATAAAAAAGTTAAATAAGATTCAAAGCATAATTACTAAGAAACTATTCTTGCTGTGGACGTCATGAAAATTTTGATAAGAAAAATTCATCAAATTATTAATATTCTAAAATAATTAAGTAGTAAATAGATCGTATAGATAAGCAACTATAAGTAAATAATAACGCATGATTAAGGATGTTTAGTTGGACTTGTATAAGATTTATGATAATATTAATTGTCATTTCGTCTTCTTTGCGATACATCTATCTAGGTATTGTAAAATGTTTTTCATAGTTTAGTAGACAACTTTGATAAATGGTTAACAAATGTTGGATCTTTTGGATCTCTCATTCTAGAAAAGTCATTTTTATGAGAAAATGTTTATTCAAACTTTAAAAATATTTTGTTTACTTTTTATTTATAAAAATATATTAACATAATATTGCTGTAATGAAACTGTTTTACTTATAAAAAAACATTATTCTTATTTGTATGTTTTGTATCAAAGATTTAAAATTTCTTGGCAATTTTATTCATTTTTTTAATTTTTTTTATAATCATATGCCTTGCATTAGAAACTTTTGTATATTATTTTCAAGATTTTACATTTTTTTACTATTTCTTATTTTCTTATTTTAATTTTCTTATTTTATTTTCAAATTGTTTAACACAATGTGCTTTGTTTTTAAAACTTATCAGAGTTATGTTGATAGAATTTTTGAAATAATATATATTTTTTAGTTGTTATTTTTTTCCTTATATTTAATTTTAAATTTTTATTTTTTCATTCTATATTTTCATTATGCTTAGAAGAACTAGTTTCTTTGTTTTGTTACACAAACAATTTTAACATTTCAAATGTTTAATATTTTATATTATTTAAAATATATAATTGATATTTTTCCCTTTTTTTGAATAATTAAAAAATTATATTATAAAAATATTTTTATTTCTTCTTAATAATATTTTCTGATATATTTGTTTCAATATAGAACTTGGATAACTCAATTTGTTTCACAATTTATGTGTCCTATTATAATTGTAGAAATTCTTAAACAAGTTGAATATTTAGTTGTATTTATGATTATGGCACCTTCTTATTTTTTTTCAATATTTATAGAATTTTATAGAAGAATTTCTTTTGGAAATTATAAAGAATACTTTAGGAACAAAAATAACAAACATTTTAAATTATATGACAACTATTTTCATCAAATGTTACATAAATAGTATAAATAGTGATAATATTTTAGCAAAAAAATAGTTTTTTCAAAAAAATTATCAGCATAATAGTGTTTTTGAAATTTTGCAAAATTGATGTCAAATAAGTTCAAAGAAATAAATGAACAATAATATAGTGCATATTAAAAACTATGCATATGAAATGTTGAATAAAAAAGTACAAAAGTATAGAATAATAATATATTTGATTATGAAAAATATTATATCATAATAATTTTAATAGGTTTTTAGCTTTGTGACAACATGAATGTAAATAAAGAAAACATGAGATTAAAATGTTTAATGTTTTGAGATAATTCAAAACATCTTAACGTTCATATAATAAAAGTGTTTTTAAAAAAAATATTAGATATTTAAATATATGTTGTCAATTTAAAAAAATTAAGTAGAAAAAACTTTTATGGTGGTAAAAAAAGCGTTATAGCAAATAAAGCACAATAGTAAAAAAATTAC
The DNA here is from genome assembly GCA_023846275.1 of Vanilla planifolia. Classification (NCBI taxonomy): domain Eukaryota; kingdom Viridiplantae; phylum Streptophyta; class Magnoliopsida; order Asparagales; family Orchidaceae; genus Vanilla; species Vanilla planifolia. Next base: position 1,220,697 of record JAIUJO010000026.1, on the reverse strand, counting down.
ATTCTTTCCATAACGCTTTTAAAATAATGTTTCACATATAGAGGATATGTAAAAAAATCTTTCGAAGTTTAAAACATATAAAAGGTCTTTAATCAATAAAAACTTATTTCTTTCTATCCATCTTATTTTCAATATCATATTTGTCATTCATTTATTACCATAAAAAACTTTTAATATAACATAAAATTATTTTTTATATTTTAAATTTTTAATACTCTACTTTAGTATATGTTTATTTCTTATATTTTCTATATATTTACTTTTGTAAACACCTGCGCTTTACATTACAACTAATTAAGCAAATTGCTCTAAGAAATTTAGGTGTTTACAAAATCAGCTATATTCTCATTTTAACTTTATATAAGCTTTATTTGCGATATTTTTAAAGGCATATTTGCATCTCATTATATATATATATATATATATATATATATATATATATAGAGAGAGAGAGAGAGAGAGAGAGAGAGAGAGAGAGATAACGTTTTTTGGAATTTTCAATATTTTTTGTTTGGTTAGTTTTTCATATTAGTTTACTTAAAACAAAGAAATTGTTATTTTTTTGTTTATTTTTTAAAACTAAAACGCCTTTCATATTCCTTTCTAAAACATTATGCACATAATAATTTTTTAAATTATTAATCAACTTGCAACTGAAATAAAATTTATTTTATATCTATTTAAATAAATATATATACATAAGTATAATGTAACACACTATTTTATAGTATTTGAAGAAACCTTTTTTCTAATAAATTATAATTATTAAATAATTGATATGGGGAATTAAATAGTGTAAGTAGAGCTATACGGCACTAAAAGTTCTATAATATTGGATTATATAACAACAAAAGTTTTCAAGTAATTAGAAACCTTGTCGAAGGAGGTTTTCTAAATAAAATAGAAATTAAAAAAATAAAAAACTAATTTTTTTTAAATTATGTGTACAACATTTGGAAAAACTTATGTCATTTAAAGTAAAATAAATTTTACAAAAAACAAATAAATAAAGTTCAACATTCAAAGTAATTTTTTTAATGTAATCATAGTAAAAACAATCATGGCAGCAATGCTTAAAATAAAAAAATCGATTGCTTAAAATTTATAAATAACAATCCAACAATACATGTATGAAACAATGTAGGTATAAAAAAATAAAAAAAAGTATAAAAGTGGATGAAATTTAATAAAACAATATAGCTAATTTTTACAATTCTTTGCTAAAAAATAATTTTTTTTTATATTTTTTATTTAACCATTGACAAATATTTAGTTTGAATTTTGAATATTTTAAATATCAAAGAAAAAATTAGACTGCTGAAGTTTTAATGAAGATATTTTATATTAATTATAAATTTCTATAATATCAAAATATAATAACAAAAGTAACCTTAATAAAAAGCATAAAAAATCAATGCTAAAGGACTTTCCTTGAAAAAACATTTAAACATTCAAAATATTATGAGATCAAGTAATGGAACATTTTCTTTGAAATGTGCCATGCCTTACTCAAAATTGTCTTTAGATAATTTATGCTTAAAGATTGAATATTTGTAGTTATTATTTACTTAAAGATTATTATTTGTTTTGTAATATTTTTTTAAGATGAATACTTATTATATTTTCTAGATTTTTTTGAGAGATTTTGAATAAAAATTTGAGAAATTTAAATTTGTTATTTTTCTTATATAGAAAATTTTATTTTTTATAATTTAAATAACATTAATCAAATATAAAATAATAAAAAATACTTAAGTGAAATAATATTTAAAATGATAAAATAAACTTAGCAAAAGTATATATAACATAAAAAATTTATATGACAAATAAATGATAAAAATAGTATTTAAATTTATAAAGATTAATTATTTATATTACCATGATATATATGCTAACCCACAAAACATAATCATAAATAATATAAAATTTTAAAAGTATAACACATTATGTTACTAGCAATTTTTAAATATATTTGCAAATATGTGAAAAGGTTTCGTTAGATTAATGTACAAGCTATGTAAAATGCAACAGTTGATAAATTGATAAATCATAAAATCCATACATCAATAAAACGAAAGTTTGAAATTTTTTCACAAACATATTTGTTAACTATTTTAGAATAATTTAGTTATTCATAATATGTTTTTGAAAAATTATAAAGAAACAATAGTTAAAGTAGTAAACATCATTGAATATTTACATTTAATAAAATTTTGTAAAGAACTAGAAAAGTTTGTGCCAATAATTATTGCTAATTATTCTTATTAAACAAAAGGTATATGAAATGTATAAAGAATATTATAGTTTATAATAGCATTATTGTAAATAACAAAAAAAGCAAAGTAAATATATAAATACAAATAAAAAATAAAATTTAAATCAATCCTAATGAATTTGGCTATTGCATATAATTTTTCCACATTATGCACGTTGAAGATAATAATTTCTTAGAGTAATTCTGTAATCATGATTAAGACAACGGCAAAGAACTATAAAAAAATAAAATTTTGCAAAAAACTGGGAACTAATAATAATTAAAATTATATGTATCATCAATATTTTTACATTTATAATGATGACAAATAAGTTTGTAAACCTCCATATAATTAAAAATAATTATAGTTATTAATGAAACTAAAATATAAATATTGATAGAAAATTTTTTTAAATATTTTTAATTTTATTCATAATAAAAAAATAGATAACATTTGCTAGGTTTTATGTTGAACTTCATATTGCAAATGAACAAAAAATGTATAAAAACAACTATGAGATTAAATATATAAAAAACTACAAGCTATTAGATAGAAAAAAATTGTGATGATGAAGACTTATTTAAAATATTAATTATATATACAAAATTTGGAAAGCAAAAATTTGATTGGGGATTCACAATAATAAATATTCAAAAGTGATCTTCATAATAGATTAATAAAATATTTTTTAAAAATAAACTTATTAAAAACCTTATTAAAAATTTAAAATATATATGATTGCTATTTAAATAAAAACCTAACTTAAGAAATTTTCAAAAATTAAAAAATTGTTTTGCTCCTATGCACCTCTTCAAATTCGAGAAGAACTATAAAGCACACTGATGCCATTTCATCAACTAATTGTGATACTCTCTAGATAATATATAAAATAAATACATTACATATAAGACACATTAAACATGTCACACAAATATGCTTGTTGATCTCTTTATTTTTCGTAATAGGAAATATTGATACAATGACGATACTCATCGCTTCCCCATTGGACAGATGCACTATGTGAGCATAACATTAGTGGTATCATATTGCCTTTAACTATATCTCAACTAAATTACCAATTATGTCAAGTATCACATGATAACTTTTTGTACTCACCTCTTAACTTTTGTTAGATTAAATCACCTCAAAAATATATTATGTCAAATATTAGATGTAACACACAAGAAATGTTGTAATATTTAGTATAAAATAAATTTAATTTTATAAAAAATGGCTTGTAATATTGTAAAGAAATATCATTACCAAATAAAATATCAAATGGGATCAAAATATAAAAAGTTTTTACATTAATAAAAAATATTTATTATTTTAAAAATCATAACTTTAAAAATTATAATTTTGACAGATGATTAAATTTAACATATAGATTACATAAGTGAAAAAATGTTTAAGTAAAAATAATATCATCAATATAACTCAATATTAATACATTAAAAAAAAGAATTTACGACATGCATGAATAATAAATCTATTCTTTGTCCATGGTGAAAAGACTCAAAATACAAATAAAAGTTGTTAAAAATTAAAAAATAGGAAAAAAAATAGTAATTATTTAAGATGCTAGATGTATTGATTATTAAAAGTATACAAAACGTTTAGTAAAAATAAATAAAAATATAAATTTAATTAAAAAGCTAAAATAATAAAGAAAATGTTCACTAAAAAATATATAATATAATGAATTGAAGGTCATTGTCCAATACAAACATTCAATGATATGTGTGCAGATAATGGAAGATTCTTGACTATGTTAATTAGTAATTACCGTTAATATTGATTGTATTTTATAGTATTAGTGACTATTTTGAAATAATGTTAACTAGTCAAATTAGACTCTATGTAAACATGATTTAGGATTGACATTTTGTTTCTATCATACCTTTTAATCATCATAAAATAAACATTTTTATCCAATTTTTTTTGAAATATCATATTATCATTCTTAATAGCCATTTATGTATTTGTTAATATAACAAAACCTTATTCATTATACTTCAAATATTTGAGTTTATTTGTTGTTGTAATTTTATTATCTTGAATATTTAATATTTAATAAATTTAAGCATATTTAATGAAAAAGAATGTTCATCTAAGTATTTTTAATGTTTTATATTTTTAATAAGTTTTTTCACAATCCAAAAAAAAAATTTTGTAATATTTCCTTGAACAAAAAACATATATCTCTATAATTGTTTATTGATTGAATGTGGCAAAAACATTTAAATATTTTAATGTTATTTGTCAATATAATGATCATTTATTTTCTATAAATTTTTAATTTATATTGCCATATTTTCATTGTTTAGAACCATAGATCAATTTTTTTAAAAAAACTTTCATATTTACAATTTGAACCATTTAATAGTTTAATAATAATGATATGTAATTTTTATTGTTTGTTTTTAAATGCTCTATATAATTGAATGTAGTGAACAAAAAATTCTCAAGTTTGTTTAGAAAGTAATGTACTTATTTTTATTGTAACAAGTTTTTATGTTAAGAATTTTCTTTATTGATGAATTAATATCTTCATAATTAAATTACAAAAGGACTTGGGTCACAACATACCACTATAAGTGATAACAAAGTGAATTTTGAAGTTAGAAATTTACTAAATATTTTAATAACAACATAATTTTATAAAATGTTTTGTATTTTGGGTGAATGTTAGATACTTCACTAATAGATTTTGAAATTTTAACAACTTTGTGAAAGGAGTAGTATCCTTAGTAGATTGAAGAAGATGTGCATGATTTGATCAAGTTCTACATAAATGTCGAATTACTACTGCTGAGAATTGATCAATCAATGGTTGATTCTCTAACTATCCATCTAACATTTTCTAAACCCATTTGCCCTTTCCTTTCTTTGTCCAAGTTATTAAAGGCCTTACAAATTGGTGTTTTGTTATGTACCATTAACTAATTTAATCATTGAATTCATTCAATACCTTCTGCATAGGATGGAGGAAGCCTTGTATTAATCAAGTGTAGTGGTTATAATAAAGTCACTTATTACTAACAACGAAGCTTTAGCTTTCTCTATAGATTTAGTTAACTTGTATTAAAGAGACTTTTGCTTAGCCCTTGAATTTACATACAAAAAGGTATAATAGGCAATACTGTACTCCCTTGGGTTATAAATGAGCAAGTGAATTGACTACTCATCCTCATTTAAGGTTAAAAAATAAATGTTTTTCATTCAGAATACCATAAACTTATTTGGTGTATTCCTAACTTGTCCTTAAGTTCTAATCTCTTATATAGTTTATGGAATTTGTTATTATCAATCAATCCTTCCATGACAACAATCAGAGTCATTTTTCCTGTTAGAGCTTACAATGCTCTTATTTGTAGTAACTCTAATATTCTAGAATAGGATGTTATCCAAAAAAGTTAATTGTTATGCAATTTGAGAGAATCAGGAACTTCTTTGAATGTTGCTCAAAATTGATATGCTTTTTTAGTCATTTCTAGTCTCTCTTTAAGTGCCTATTCTAAAAGTGGTTTTCATCTTTCTCTTTAAATTACATTGGACATGAATTTGTAGTTCTTTTAAGTTAGTCTTTTTTGAAATATTTAAATGATTGTTAAGTCATAATGCAAATAAGCTTTATCTTAAGAAGCTACTAAATCAAAAAACAAACATATTTTGTTATTTCTACCTTTGGGGTTTTTTAAAAGAAATTTAATTAATAGTTATGTAGATTAAAATTTCATGCTGTTCCATGTCAATTGATTTGCAACCTTTATTTTCCTTGAGCATGTGCTAGATATTTTACCCATTTTATTAGCACAATAATTTGTGACTTTTCTATACTCCTTCATTGAGTTGTAATAATATGGTTGTGCCTTATTTTTTTTTTATAAGTACCCTTACCTAACATCAAACTATTAGATTGAAATGACTGTTCATTTACCATATTATGCAAATTTTCATAGATTAAACCACACTTGTTAGTACGTTGAAGCCTCAATTACAACTTGAATATTAGATCACATTTTATTTTTTTTGAAATTGAAGAGTGGTTTGACCTTAATCATAGAAGTCAATTCAATAACAAATTATCTTATTGAATTCACAGTCATAATCCATTTAAGTTATAATCTTTTTTTTTTGTTATGTAGATGAAACTAGGTAATTCCATTACTAGATTCACATCAACATACATCCTTGCTATGGTTGATCTTGTTAAGGTTATAGTAGCTATTGTCACTTGTATAGGATTTTTTACTACCAAAAAAAAGAAGTACAATACTACCTTATTAAAAAAAGTGTTAATAGATACTCAAATGAAACCTAAACTAAAGCTAATGATGATTCAACATTTAAGTGAAACTTATGATGCTACTTAAAGATTGCTTGCTTAAAGTCATTAATGTTCTATGCCTAGAGAACCTAACATCACAAATAATCTAGCTAATGTAATAAGTGCATATCAGTTATCAAAAGATTCAACCTTAAAATTTTTCAAAAGTTTGATATCCTCAAATGCCAATAAGATTATTTCCATATTTGGAAATTTGTGTGAAAATTTCCTAATCAATTCAAGCTTTAATTGTATGTCCATTTTAGCAATTTCTTATTCATTAAAAATAATATTTAGTTGACCATTTGACATTCTTGTTCATTGATGCAGACAAGTGAAAGCTTAGCTATGTAACTAACAACATCAATAAATGAATAGTTGATGGAGGTGAGGCCCACCAAACCTGTTATGAAAACTTACTAGCCAATTGGCTTAGTATAATTAAAATAAGATCTAGTGCTCACCTACAAAATTTTGTTCACTCAACTTTGGTTGGAAATTAGGATTATTTCTTTATATTGTTGCTACCTACTTAACATAACCATTGATCATTTTATTTTTGGTAATATAATATTCTTATTCATGTAATTAATGTAAATTTAAACAAATATGTTTTGGGATATGTAACATTTAGTAATAATCCCTTATTAACCAAACCACTGGGTGAATCATAAGTAAATATTATTAGCCACTACACAATGTACAAAAATCAAGCCTTCTTACATGACAGCTTCTCATGAGACTAAACACTAATTCTTATATTATTTTAATTTCATAACACAGTACTATACAATAATGTGTTGAGATATAAAAATTGAAGGTTGCCTGAAATACATATGAATTTAGAATATTAACAATTTGAACATGTCACATAACAAATGTATTTAAGGATTTAGAACTCTAGTTCATCTGCATTCCTTATTTAACTTAACTTTATTCACAAAGGATAAATCCTTATCAATTTGGTGTAGCTTAATTCCTAATGAGTCAAAATTAATAGAATAACTGAATTATATTCACAAATGATTTATCATTATTGATTATGATTTTGAAATTCTAAAGCATTATTCTAAGTTTAAATATTTATTGATTGCTGTTAGGAGTTGCATAAATGAATAATTCTTGAAGCTAATCATTATGAACATAGTTTCACTAAGTTTTATGACATATAACAATACATTGTCAATTAATATTAAAATAAAACTTATATTTAAAATTAATTTTATAATTAGCCTATAATGTAAAGAACAAAGATGGGATAATATTATATGCTCACATAGAATAAATGCAAAATAAAATACTTCAAGATGTTAATCTTAATAAGAACTAAGGTTTGTCATTTTGAAGCAAACGAAGTTAACGATATTCTTTATAAAAGCTTAAAGCTGAAGGAGACACACACAATTACCTCAGCTTTGCATTTGGGAATCCAAATAAACTTGGGATTCACTATAAGTAGTGGTGTGTGATTAGTGAAGAATCTCAAGTAATATCAATAAAAATGTCACCTTGGAATCCAGCATATTTACATGTAATTAAAAAAATGGCTTTCCTCAAAGGGTAGTATAATAAAATATGATTTAGTTTGTAGCAATAACCAGGCATTACATTTGATGATTCATATGTAAGGCATGCAAATTGGTCCTAGATGATAAGGCATTTGCGTTGATAAACATTCTTTTGTTTCAATGTAGCCAGAGTTTATGTTGATGCATGGATATGCTCATATGATGTATAAACTAAAAAATATTTCCTTCTAAAAATAGATATCATAAAAACAAAACAATAGAAGCCTTTTATTCTTGTAATCAAAATTTTCATTTTTGAACATGTTTTATTCTACTATCAAATAATTGAAAACTGAATCATGTTCGAGAACAACAATGTCATAGTTATCCTTTTTTTAATGTAATTCACTAAGGAAAGAAAATGTTTAAATAATCATCAATCATAATGCTTTGTGTTTTCTTAAGCTAGTTATATTTCATCTATAGATGATTAATGCTATTTTCATGAAATGTATAATATTCCTTTGCAAAAAATATTTTTTTTATGTTTCCAAAATTTTTAATGCCATTCATCAATTGAGGAACATGATTCATTACAAAATAAAAAATTTGAATTAATTTTTCTATATGAAGAACATTCACCCTTATCATTAGCTATTTTTTAAGAAAGGGAAATGTACTTTTGGGGCTTCCTTTTCTCTTCTTTTTCTTCTCTTTCATCTTCTTTCTTTTCTTCTTATTTACTTATTTCTTGCTTTTCCATATTATCCATCTAACAGACACAACCTTAAAGAAAGCACTCTGCATTAATGTTTTAATGCAAATTATTGTGATACAGAAAAAAAGACGTTATTTATACCTTATGAATAATGTTTTTCCATTAAGTTAAAAAAAATATTCGTAATATTGACACAAGTTATACAAATAATTTTGTCGACATTGAATCAAAGTTTTGAACAAAATAGTTGGAAAGAATTTTTCCAAAATGAAAATTCTTGACTTATGAACATTGGTTGGTACTTTTGCATGCTCCCAAATGAGATTTTGCAAAAATTTAAAAAGTAATGTTATATGCCTATAGCAGATCTACTCCATAACGTTAAACATATGGAATAGTTAACTTCTCTTCAAAAAGCAACAGCCTACTTCGATACAGCTTGTTCGCCCTTAAGCATAACAAAAGGTGGAGAATTTTTATTAATCAAATTTTTGGATAATTCAAAATCATACTTGATTTTGAATTTTAACAATTAGGTTCATAAAAAGAAAATATGAAGAAAAACACAAGAAAAATGTAAAACTAAGCTTTTTAAGATATTTAACCACTAGGCTTTATTATACACCTCCCACAGAATTGTAGAGCCTTAGGTATATAATCACTCCTTTACTAAACTTGAGCATAATGAAAAGGCATCATGCAAATATTATTTTATTAAAACAATTTATGCCTAATCTTCAACAAAAAATAATACAAGATGTATTTACCTTAATAATACACTTTACTCCAAGCCATGGATTAAGTCCTTCAAATCTCCACCAACAAAAAGCCTCACATTGGCACTCAATGCTATTCCAATACAATGCCTCTATGTAGGTTACCTAGTCTTCCCTCATTAGAAGGACTTGATTTATGTTCTTTCCTTACCCTCAAGTAGATCTAAGGGAATTTTTAAGAATGTTATTAAAATAAAATTGAGAAAACATTAACCCTATCTACTATTCATGGATATGTAATAAATATCGCTAATCTGTTAAGATTAGAAGTTTTAAAAGAAAATGATTTGATTTGTATGATTATTAATTTATGGAAGTGCTATGTTACATTAGTAGAAGAATGTACTTGAACATTATCCAGAACTATTATTTCAATTAAAAGTCCAATGAAAGACCATCCTTTAAATGAAATGTTGCTAGATGATTGAATACGATTCAAATTTGTCACATTTTTCTTAGCAACATTATAGGAGAAAAATAAGGCCTATTTATAGGAACTTGAGAACTTTAATTTCCTTCAAATTGTTGTATTACAACAAAGCCAAAATTGTTTTTCCCTCAAAACTCATAAAAGTCTTCATAGATTTTCTATTCTAAACAAATTATTGTACAACATAAGCATACCTTACATCACTAAGACTTTCCAAAAATGAATATCGGCTTACCCTATATAAGTTAAATTTAGAAGACTGTTTAGCACTTATATGGCATTAACATATGAGATTCACTCATCACACAACTCCTATGCAAGTTGGCATTTCTCAATGCACTTCCAATTAATAGTACTCACCTACACATTACTTCCTACATGAATGACTCTGCCAACAAAATAGATGCTGGTATATAACACCATCAAATTTTAGGTTTGACACTAAGTATTATGTATCTTTCCAAGCATGTATATTTCATAACATTATGATGACAAAAGTTTGCAATGGACAAAATTTTTTGTGTTAATGCAGATGGTCTTTTTAGCTTACTTTTAGTCAACTAAAACAAGTGTCAAAATCAACCAAATGATTATTAATTTGTGATATGTTTGTATTGTGATATACTAATGTTTTTCAAACTATGTTATGCATAAGTCAACTGAAATGAATCTATGAAAAGCATGATCTAATATTAACATGAATCATTTATCTAAATAACGTCATAATTTATATGATGAATAATGATGATATAATTATTTGGTTCCTTATGCAATTCAAGAATAAGGTCATTTAACAATATAATTTATAAATCTAGGGTTGTCTTATAAATAATAATTTTGTATTTGTACATGCATTTAAATATATTGCTCATTCTATTGCAAGCAAAAAGATTCATCATACTTATATTGATATGCATTTATAAGATCTTAATTTTTATAAAATAAGAATTTGTACAATAGTTATAATTGATCTTCCATTTGATCTCATTGAATTCTTAGATAACAACTATTAGCATTTTTAGGTTATTATGGTACTTATTGTTAGGCTTGGAGTTCAACTCACTAGATGTATTATAACTAAACCCATGATAGGGGTGAAATAAGAAAGATAAATATTAAAATAATCAAGAAATAAGAAAGATAAATATTTACTAAAGAAAAGCACAAACAAAATATTACATGGCTTTTGCAACAAAATTGTGGACTTCATCGGTCCTTAAGTTGCCAAGTTTAAGCCTATCACTACCTAGCCAATCCTTCATAAGTAGAGAAATTTTTGCAATTGCTACTTGCATAATCTAAAGCATAAAGTCCTCTCTACATTTTCATGAGCCCAAACACTACCCTCATTACTCTTTCGTTACAAAACTTAACTTCATTACATTTCTATGGGGTTAAACATAACTCTAACAAACCACAAAAGTAAGCTCTAAATGAGTTCTTCCTTTCTTGAAACAAAGCACTACATTGTTCCCCTAATTCGTGCTAAGAGGAAAAAACATAAGAATTATAATCCAAAAATAAGGGAAAATAATAACATTTAATATATCCTTTTTAAATACAAAATAATTAGTCATAAAATAATCATTGAATCACTATTACCAAAGATTATTTAATAATTATTGTATGATGAATGTTGTGATATAGCTCTTCTAAGCCTTTCCAAAATTCACATCTAAGAAATTCCAAGAAAAAAATATTAAGAAAGTGAAGAATGCTAGAGGCCAAAAAAAGACATAGTAGGCGAAGGAAAAATATTTTTCCATTTTCAAATTTTCATGACTAAAATAAAATTTTTATGTAAAGTATTAATCTATAAACATTTTATTTTAACTTAAGTAGTATTAATTATTGTAGCAATCATATTAACTCTCCCTTCAAATCAAATTCTTACCTCTATGTTTCCATAATGTTTACATCAAAGTTTGGGCACAATGAAATTATTTCTAAAATAATTATTAAGCTAAATGTTATACCTCTCTATTTGACTATTCATCTTATGAGATAATCCATTAATTCATGACTAATTAAACTTTTACAAGGGTTTAATTTAGAGTGTACAATATTAAAGATTCTTGAAAAATTATTAAGGAATGTTAAAGGATATTACACACTAATCAGGGTTAAGTTCTATGTGTGGCATCTTATAATTATTCAAAGATTAGCCTCCAAATTTATAGCATGAATTATTAAGTAGGAGTAAGTGGCAACACGTTAAGAGTTAAGCTTAACATTCCACTAAGTAGTTTTATCACAACCAATTTCACACAAATTAAATAAAAATTTTAAGACAAACCTATGTAAAACAAACTAGTAACAGAAAAGAGCAACTCTAATATTAGATTATCGCTTAGAAAATAAAAGTTATAGAAAGAGTGTACCTTTTTAGTAATAGTTGTTTATAGTTTCATTTGGAGTTAACATGTGGAGAACTAAAGATGAAAATGGGCAACAAGGTTGAGGTTTTCATTAATGAGGAAGCTTAGTTAAAAGGATAACCAGATGGTAGTCTAGGATATGAAGCCTTATTTAGGAGGGCGATGGTTTAATGATTGGATCAAGAGAGTTAAAATGGTAGGTGAAGACTTACAAGTGTTCACAAAATTAAAAATTCATTTGATTGCATGCTCCCTTGGAGGAAGGCTTCTCACCTTTGATCCTTGTCCCTCACAAGGGAGGGAAAGTTGAAATCTCTCTGACTAGAGTTAGGCATGGACTTTTTGCTTACAAAGGTGAAAGCATTCAAATAAGAGCACTTTTATTCATCAATAAAGTATAATAAGGGAACCTATCTTATTTATAGACGAAAGAGAGTGAAATGCATTAAAAAATAAAAATAAAATAAAATTCACCTTTAAAAAAATATCATAAGAATGGAAAAAAGAAAAGATAATTTCAAAATTAAATCACCTAAGAATATAAGAGAGATCTTTAGAATTTTATGAAATTAACTCTCAATAGTCTTACCACATTAAATAAAAAATATATCTGAAAAGATATTTTTATAATTAAATCACTTGAGATTCTAAAAAGATTATTAGAATTTTATGACATTAACTCCAAGTGGTTCAACCACATTAATTATAAAACATAAAAAAGAATGAAAAAACTTTTGTTGGAAATAATTATGCAACAAGATGATCAGATTTTAATGATGATATGATCAGGATGTCAATTGTGGACAAGGTAAATGATGATGATTGATAGGGACCAGAGGGTGTTAGCTGTCAGGCAACCAGGCGATGGTGGGGAGCTAGGGAATACCAAGCAATTTAGTGATGATGAGCACCTAGGAGACATTAGTCAACTAGGCATTACAGATCAAAAGCAATTAATGATCAAGAAATGACAAATGACTAATTATAGTGAGCAATACATGCATAAAAAGTGACACCAATGATGACATATTTTATTACAAAATATGATTGGACAAAAAGAGCAAAAATGATAGAGATAATCTTATGAAACACTAGAGTATTATAGTTGACCCATATAATTGATAAAGTTGACTATTCAAAATTAGATTTAACTTGACAACAGCTTTGAGTTCGAATTTGTGTAGAGTGATGCCATTAAGTGTGTGTTTGTGAGCTAACACAAGATGCTCCTATATCTTCCTCCCTTGGTGAGAGAGAGGTATGCATGATAATATCAAGGTGATGGGTATAGAAGTGCTCCAATAATTATGGCATGATATAATATATGCCATGAAATGTAAGCCAAAAGTTTTCGTTCAAAGAAATTTACATGTAATGAAATAAAACTTTTATAGGAATACAATCTTTGTTTAGAATTTTCATATGATCTAAAATGTTTTTCATATTTTCCATACTTACTCATAAGTATAATGTAATGGTAGGAATGAGTTCACTAGTCATAAGAGAATTAAACTCAAATGATTTACTAGGTATTAGATGTAGCACCTTATATGAGACCTAATCCTTAACATTAAAGGTCACACCAATCCCTTAGTTTTCAAAAAAATCTAGTAAATACACATTAGCTCTTAATTTATGGCAATCTTAAAAGGTCCAGCACCATGTGCTTTTAAGTTTTTGCAAGCTCCAAACGGGAGCTATCCTTACTTAACTATAGTTATAACATAATCTTCTTCATGATATTTCTTAACCTTTTAATGAGCATCTATTAGTTTCTTATAACTTTCTTTACTTTGATTAGGTTTTTCATATATTATTTTTTATAATAAAAACATGTGCGAAGCAAAGAAAGTAGTAGAAGTAGAAGTATGAAAGCCTGTTAGTAAAGGAATAAGACAAATTGAAAACATATGCTTTTCATTAAGGCAAATTTTGGAGGTCCTTAGACCAATAAAATAATTAATAGAATTATTGTATGCAAATTTTCCTCGTAGTACTAGTTGCTCCCAAAGCTTAGGTTATTCCCATATCAAGCAACAATGAAGACTTTTCGAACAATGATTTAATACTTCTATTTGTCCATCTGTTTAAGGTTGGTAGGCTGAAAAATATTTTAGCTTAGTTCCTAGTAAATGCCATAAAATCTTCCAAAAATATCAAGTAAATCTTACATCCTATTTAGATATTATGATCATTGGAACACCACGTAATTTAATTATTTCATTGAAAAAAAATCTAAGCTACATGGGTTGGATTTGGGGTCTTATAACTAAGCATAAATTAAGCAATTTTAGAGAAAAAATTAATGACCACAAGGATAAAGTCATGCCTTGATTAAGTATTAGGTAATCCAAATACAAAAGCCATATTTATGTGCTCCCATAGCTTGTCAAGTATGTGTAATGGAATTTAAAGTCCTTGGCCTACATTTGAAGAATTTGTAGCTATGCATATGTGACATTAGACTACAATAACTGTAAAATAATGTATCATTGTAGGCCACTAAATCTCTCAAAAATATCTCAATGAGTCTTATCTCATCAAGAATGATCAGATAATCCTTTAACATGTATTTTCCAAATAAAATGATGTTTACATGATTTTTGGATATCTAACCTGTCATTCTTATATAAGTAACAATCTTTTAAGCTAAAATCTTTAGATAAAAGGTTTGGAGTTGATTTGTTTTTTTTTTTGATAAATTGATTCAAAGTTAGAATAATCATGATATTTGTTTTTAATTTGGTAAAATTTGGGGCCATTATAGAAAAAATGGTTAATAAGTGAACAAATTGACTAAATGCATCAACTAATTTATTTTTTAAGCCAGGGTTGTGTTTGATAACAAATGTATAATAAAGGTCTCGTTGCATATTGAGGAACCTTAGCACCTTATGGTCAAAGTAAACAACAAATTCCTTGAAAAAATGTAATATTTCTAATGACTTAAAGATTAAACGATGACACACAATTTCTTTTCAAATATGGAACATTTTTTTAACATCATTAAGTTTGCAATTAAAGAAACTAATAAGATATTTATCTTGATAAAACAATCTACCTATCCCTAATTCTGGTTAATCAAATACAACATCAAAAGTAGTAAAAAAATCAATTAGTGTTGGAATGGGTGTCTTTGTATAATCTCTTTCAATGTTTTAAATGTTAGATCTATATATTTGGTCAAAGTAAGTTCACCAAACTTAAAACAATTAGTCATGAATGCAAGAATAGTACTAAAGTCTTTAAAATCATCGATAGAAGGTGGCTAGAGTGTGAGTGCTTTTAATGTCAAATTTTTTTTAATAGGCCACCATAAATGTTTTGATTTTGTTAGGGATAGTAGAGACAACCCTTTAGAAGAAACTAAGTACAATGAGAAGACAACCTAAATTATGAAGGATTCACATTCATTTTGATTCATAAATAAGTATTTCTTTTATCAAGTGTAGCATAATTTGTGCAAATATACTAGTTATAGACAAAATTAACATCAAAATAAAGTATGATAAATTATCTTAAGTATGGTTTTTAAACCTAAGTCATTAATGTCATGAATTTACTTAGTGTGTGTTATAACCCAATTGGCATCACTTGTTATTCAATCAAACTAACTTGAATCTTAAACACTATCCTTTATTCATCTCTCATTAGAACCCTTAATTTAGGATAACCATTTTTTAAGTTTATTTTAGAAAATGTGGTGCCACTTAACATCTGATTTAAGAGGTCATCTAAATAGAAAATAAGAAACCTATATTTTATTTTGATTTGATAAATCGCATGACTATCAACACACGTCCTCCATGTTCCATCATTTTTGCTTGCTAAAAGTATTTGGATAGCATAGGGACTCATACGTTTTTGTATAAAACTCTTTTTATGCATGTTTTTCATCTCATGAGATAACATAGTATGAGTCTCTTGGCTTAATCTATAATAGAGAAGGTTGGGTAAGCTCACTTTGGGAACTAGATGGATCATTAGTTATATGTATTGTAAGTGTGGTAGAGTGTTTGGTAAAAAGTTTAGAAGAATCTCAGAAAAGGTCATTTAGAGAGCCTTATATAGTAAGTGGTGGGTTTTGTATAGTGGTGACTAAATTCACAACTATAAAAAACAAAACTTAGTCTCCTTGATCAATGGTCTTCCTAACTTAAGGTTGTGTAATCAAGCTCACATTTTGTCCTTTCCTTTTTTTGTTCATCAGCTTATAATTTTTTATAGATTTAATAGTCTTACACTTCAAAGTCATATCCCATTAAAAACACCTTGGTCTTCTTAGGATATGATGACTTATTTGGATAAATATTATTTTGAATAAATTATCATCACTAAATCATTCCAATTTTAAGTGTACATAACATCATTGCTTAATAGCTATTTAAGTTTATCTATTCATGATAGAGTAGAGGTTTGGGTGCTTCAATAAAGAAACTCTTATTGCTTAGTAATCTATTACAATGATACAACTACCAAAATTTATGATCATCTTACGTGGTTGTTACAAAATTTTTATACTGGTGCTGAAGATGTTTGTGAACCTCTAGTCATCCTATAGTTATAGGGTTATAAGGGAGCACCTAACCATTAAAACCAGTATATTGTTTATATTTTCCAATTCTTGCATAGAATCCTTATTACACATTATATGTTCCTCTTCCTTTGACTTTTGTTGATCATTATTACTATATGAGTTTATAGCCATGGCTCTCTATAAGCAGTTGATGGGTACATGTTGTTTTCATGGCCCTTGATATAGAAGATTCTAGATCAAGTAATTTGGAACATAAAGTGTTTGATGAAAGGTCTAAAGAAGTGGATGATACTATAGATTTAAGAGATTTAGAAACTATCATAGAAAGGATAGATGAAGTGCAAGTATGAGTAGGTTAAGTAAGCAATGGTGGTGGGAGCCTTTAAAGGGATTAGAAGGCCATTTCTCTTAAAACAAGTTGTTCTACATTTTTCTCATGTTTTTAGTTACATGATAAATATTCTCTAGGGTAATAACATTTTTCAAATTAAGCTCAACATGTATATATTTCTTTGAACCTACCCTAAAATAGGAGAGTATTATATGTTTGGATTTATCTATATCACTTTGAAGTTTATAATCCTCAAACTTATTAATGTATTCTTTACTAGACTTACCAACTTAAACAAATGTTTGTCATTTATCCAAGAATTCCATATTATAGATTAATAGAACAAACTTATTGTATAAAGTAATCTTAATGTTTCTACAAGTTTGGGATACTTTCACATAAATATTAACATATTACAACTATATGTATAATAAGTCTTAATAAATTAATATTTTTTATATTAACTTTTTTGGTACTACTTGAAGTAATCATCCACACTAGTCTAATCGACAATATAATCCTTAAGATTAGAGTTATTACTAAAAGTTAAGGTATCTAGTCTCATATTAAGGATATGATCTCTATCTTTTGATGTCTCCTAATTCTTTCTTCTTTACTAGGCTTATCTAGATCAACATTTAGCTTTAACTCATTGGAAGGTCCATTTTTTCTTCTATGGTTATGATTTCTCTTATGGATATCTTGGTGAGATTCATTAGAAGGTTGATCATATCTCCTAAGGTTTTTATATTTCTTATGGTCTTTTTAATTAGATTACTAAGTGTGGTACTTCTTCCCTTATTATCTCTTTATCTTCTAAGTTTTCCATTACATTATTGGTTTAAGAGATTTTGTCTAACCATCTAGGTGAGTTGGATTGTTGTTGAGGATAGTTCTAGCATATAATCAAGGATTATGTTTTAACTTTAGTTCTGATTTGGTTCTCAACTTTAGTTTGATATTTGATAAGACCTACTAAGCTTTGTAGACATATAAATGTTTTACTCATGAGGTTATCAAGAAAGGAGAATAATGAGGGATATCCTCTATTTTTATATATTAATTTTCTTTAAAAAAATTTGTAAATGCAAAGTAACTGCAACTGTAGACTACCATAGTCGAGATGGCATTTATTTCAAAATAAATGACAAGTGATCATGGTCTCACTTTTAGGAAACTAGCTCTTATATAAAATTATATGGTTCTCAAGAAGAATGAATAGGAGTCATATCAGTCCTTTCTTATGATCTCTTAAGATAAAATTTTGTCCAAAACCAATTAAGAGTTTTTTATTGGATACACTAAGTAAAAGAATTTTTTTGAAGTAGAAAAAATTTATTAATAGAATTTTTTTAAAAAATATAATTTTTAATACTAAGTAAAAAATTATAACTCTAAACCAAAGTTGATGTAGGATAAATTAGACTTTTACTATGATCTAAGTTTGACTCTATAATATAAAAATTCTTAACAGATTATTAAAAATATTAAAAGATGCCATACTCTAATTTGGGTTAGGTGGTGGATGAGGTATTTAATAATTATTTAAATATTAGACTGTAAATTTGTAGCATAAATTTTTAAATAGAGTATATAATAAGACATTATGAGTTAAATATAAAGTTTTACTAAGTAGTTTCATCACATCAAATTTTAGTCAAATAAAATAAAGACTTTAAGAAAAACTTTATTTGAAGTACTCGAATAGATGAAAGAGCAACCTTTACTCTAGATTATCATTTAGAAAAGAAAAGTTAGAGAAAGTATGCACCTTTTTGGTGATGGTGGCTAATATTTCTTTTATAGTTACCATGTAAATTATCAAAGATGGAAAAGAGTTATTTGAGTTTGAGATTTGGATAAGAGGGGATGATAATGAGGTAAAAGCCACTTAAATAGTTTTGTATGGTCAAGATCATATTTGGTCTCTGAAATATACATTGCAGTACTAGTACAAAAGGCACTCAAAATGGGCAACTAAAATTAGTGTGTAAAAAATTTTAAAAAATCACACATTAGATGACAAAAATTTTTTTAATTATAATGAAAAATTAACAAAATCTCTATTAATAAATATATAAGAAATAATATGTAAATTGAAAGGTGCATAAAAATTTTTGCTTTATGGGTCTACCCAGTGAGCCCACAACTAACACCAAGTAAACTAGGCTTAGCTTTCCTAATCCTTTCACTTCATTATTAAAATTAGTGAAGAAGCCAAGTTCATCACGAGCCATTTCTTTGGAATTGAGGCAGAACATCGTTTCTTGAGGTGCATTTGGGCTTGAACGATACTATCTTTATGAGATTTTAGCAAGGCTAAAACCCAACATAATGTAGAATGATATGCTAAACCTTTTGTTAGCTCATAAATTATTGAAAAGTATTTAGGTTCAAATAATATATTTGAATAAGAGCCTACTCAATGATTCTATTAATTTAGAATTCTAAATCACATGGTCACTCGACGAGTAAGAACATTTTTGAAAGCCAAAGACTAAAATTGATCTTGGACATTAGGGATCTAAACCTAAAAGAAAAGAGATTTTAATAACCTACACCCAAAATACTAATGTTGGTGGAGAAGAGGCAAGATGATTTGCCACTAAACTAGATGATTTTCATGCAATTTTACTTTAGTCCTCTAGTTTATGTTCTTCAATATACATATGCATATATTATCTAAATCACAAAAATTTACTTAAAAAAAATTTAATAAAAATATTTTGTGTTTGCTATCATCAAAAAAAGTACTATGAGTAGGAGTTAATAACATAATAACTACTATGTCACTTTCCCTAGGTGAGAAAGCGCTCAACTCAATGGAGTCATATTAAAATCTCAAGTATTGCTTTAATAACTCTAAATTTAGGTGGTAAAGCTTCTCCATAGTAAACCAAGTGTCATTTGAGAATTGATGGACAATAAACAAACCAAAAGTGTTTGTTATACATGATTCAATGTCAAGATTGTTTGATCATCGAAGACTAGCTCCATATGATCTCAATGCTCACAAGATGTGTCTACATGTATTGTTGGGATATTTTTACTTGGCCATGATGGTGAAGGCTAAAAGGCTCACTAAGTATTAGGCATAGTTTTTTACAAGATACAAGTTATTTAATAATAAAAGTAGCTCTAATTTTATAATCTTTATATAAATCAAAATATTAATTTTGATCTTCTGCTTTATATAGTTGTAAATGGTCTAGTATTATAGGCATATAATATTTTCATAGTTCAAAGTAGGTCTCTCACACCTAACATAAATCATTATATAATCACTTTCAACCAACATTCTAAGTTGTGAATGAGTATTTTCTAGTTATTTATATATTTAATTATTTCAATTAATTGATTTAGTAATATATTTATGTAGCAACTAATCATGATGCGTAAAGGACTCAACAAACTAAGAAGTGTTGAATCATAAGGTAAGAGAATAAAATCAATAAGTCTCTGATGACAATTGTAAGGACTCAAACTTATTGTTCTATTAATTGAATCATTTTGAATGAAATAAGTGGAATGTTATAAAAGATTCTAGGTTTCAACATGTTCCATTACTAGGCAACATAAAAGATTGCCTAAACTTTGATCAACTACATCTGTTTACCCCTCTATTTTTTGGATAATAAGTCCATAAAAACTTAATTTTTTATTGCATTAGGAACCAAAGTATTTTCAAAGGTACCTAGTAAATCTGACATCATGATCTAAAATAATTATTTGAGGTAAACCATGTAGTTTCCCAATTTCGTCAAGAAATCATTTCGTAATATGAAAGGTATTTGATGTCTTATGGTAAGGTATGGAATGAGTCATTTTAGAAAACTTATCAACATGAATATAGAATCATTATTTCTAATGATTTTCAAAACTCTTAATACTAAGCCCAAACTTACATGCTTCTATGGTCATTGTGCTAAAAGTAATGGTGTATATGCACCTTGAATATAATTATCTAATTTAGTTGTGACACATGTTTGACATTGAGAATCTATTGATGGAACCTTTTTTGGGTTATCTTGGCACATGAAATCAATCCGTCACACCTCTTATAATTTTGACTCCACCAAAATGTCCAATGAAACCTCTAGTATGTATTTATCAGACAAGAAAATCGCTAAGAGATGTGCGGCATATGTAAAGTAAGAATATGCAAAACAAAAACCATCTTTCAAATAATAATCATCAAACACTTTATTAGACAAATTATTGACTTCATGATAAGTATGACCTAGTCCTATGCAATCACTATACACATTCTTGATGAGTGTGACTATAATTCAACAATTGTAGAAGCATCATGTTGGAAGTGGTTAATGTTAAACTTTAAGGCAAAGTGGTTCCATAAGTTAGCAATCTAAAATTTAAATTGATCAAATATTTAGCAAATGGCAACTAATTATTCAAGTTCCTCCATATTAGTTAGTAATATTTTGAAGGCTAGCAAGTACTCTACATTTTTTTTTCTAACTTATGAATAAGAGAATTACTTATATGCTTATTTCATGTTGAATTCATAGTGAATTGTATCCATTCATGTCCATTTGGTTCCATGTCTAAAAATAGTGAGAATGATTTTGTCTATATCATTCCAAGTTTGTTACATGCTCCAAAACAATTTCTATTGAAGTAATTACAACTTATGTTTCTAGCCCAGATAGTCTTTGTGTATACTTTCTACCAAAGCCTTGCATTACATGCATCCTTACAATATTTCAATTTCTTAATCACTTATCCATAGTTTTCCTAAGGGAAACTAATTTATTTCTAGTTGTTCAAATTTTTCTTACTCACCTAATCATTATTAGCCAATAGTAAACAATTTATCACACTTTCTATTATGTTGATAATATTGTTAGAAAGATATGGTATCAATAGAGTATAAAGTGGTATTAATTGGAGGACTTTACTAACCATTAGTAACTTCCATTAAGAGTAATTTGTTCTTGCAAATATTATTATTCTAGTATTGGAAGTGAACCACCTATTTCTTAGCTTTAGATAGTGTGCTTTCAAGTTAAGGGATTAGAAGGTAGCATCATTTGAATCATGATGATCTAAAGGTTTTTTTTTGAAGTTTTTAAATCAAATAAACAAGTTCTTTTGTACATTAATCTACAAACTTGATGTGCTCTCAAGCTTAGAGAAAAATGACTTGATACTTTTAATGGACTATTTGTCACCACTTCAAAAAAGGATATATCCATTTACAAAGCACAAATGGGAGATTCGTTGAAAAATTCTTTTGGGGGGCCTCATGATTCACTTTTCCTTGGATATGTAGATCATTTAACCCTCTTCTAGCACGTCAACCACAATGTGGTAAAGAAATGGGGATAAAGGTTTACCATGGTTTAGCTAATGAGATAATTGGAAGGAATCATTTTTTTTTTCATATGAATAATGACTAACAAACAACTTCTATTATAAATTCTCAAAACTAGATTAATAAATTTACTATTAAAGTTAAACTTGTTTAGTATGTGTTTAACAAAGCCCAATGATATACTACTGAATACTTTCATAAGGTTTAGCTTTTAAATAGAGTTATTACCTTGGATCTTGTGATTTAAATCATTAAGTAGTTCTTATGCAAGAAACATATTTTTAGTGAGTTCCCCTTAGTAAACGCTGATTGCTCGATCGAGATAATAGTGAGTAGGAAACACTGTAAGCTAAATACTAAAAATGTATTATTTTTTAGAAGTAACTATAGAAACAAATTTTTCTAAAATCTTTAAATGATCCACTATAATAAGTCTTTGGAAGGAAGATTATATTAGTACTAATGAATTCTTCAGGTGATGGGCTCCCAACAAGAAAAACAATAATAGCATCATAAATGTCATCTTGAATTATGGTCAAACAATGCTTATAAATAAAACCATTAAACCAATCCAATCCATGAAAACTTAAAGAATCCATCCAAAAAAAAATTTTATATTTCTTCCTTGCTAGCATGCTGATTCCACATCATAACACTATTTAGTGAGTTTAAGCATAATAAAGCAAAGCACATGTTTAGTAGGGACTAGTTAGATGTGAAGCAATTCATGACATATTTGGCAATTGAATCCTCTTTTGAGACCCAACTCCCAGTTGAATCTTTAATTTATGTATTAAGATTCCTTTTCATATTATTGACCATTGTGTGGAAGAAATTAGTGCTTTCATCACCATCCTTGAGTCACATAATAAATTTCTTCTAGCTCTAATACATCTCCTCTGTTTTAGCAACCATGATTAGCTGATCCAAAGGTCTATTTGTTCTAACCTTGATAACACATCTATAATAATTTGAATTTGTTTTCTTTTTCATAGCATGTTATTTTGATAATTTAGTCTTATTAAATATATTACCAAATCATGTTTTAGTTTATTCTTTAAAGAGATCCTTAACTTTTGTTAGGTTGTAAGCTAGGGCCCTCATTCGTGACCCTACAATTGGAAGAGTCCAATTCTAAGCAACCACTAGATAGAATTCTATTCCTTCAACCCAAGTTAATTTGAATCTAAGTTGTTTAGTATTAGATTTAATTATTGATGGAGAAATGATCAATATAGGGGGTGGTCTGATAAGATATTATTCATATGTTGAACCATTATAGTGGGAAATTTTATGAACCAATCATTATTCAATAAGTAACACATCATTTATATATCATGCACTATAACCATGCGAAGGCATTTTTCTTCATTTTTTATTTTTTGGGATTATAAGTACTATAACTAAAACACCCATATTTTGTTAGAAATGTATATATCTAAATAGCAAAAAATTTGCATCCTTTAATAATGTCCATTTTCCTAACACTTGCAAAGGCTTCCCACATTTCAATTAACTTAATTTTATGCATTTGGATCATGTTGTTAAGGCATCAAGAGACTATAGAACTAACTACACCCTTGATGTTAAAATTGAAGAATTTATTAGTCATAATATGTGATATTTGTATTATGAGATTCCTGAAGGCTTCTTTTGGTATTTCTCTAGCAAATCAATTTTTTACATTCCATTTAGTTTCTTTTCTTTTAACTTGTGTCTGGTAACCACTATAAAGGCATTATAGTCTATCTAAAAATGCTTAAGAGCCTTTACTTTTTCCTAGAGATCCTTATTAAGGCTTTTGAGAGATGCAGTCTCCACTAATTGTTTAAGCTACACATCCTTCCTTTGTTTCAAGTTAGATTTAAATGTTTTACTCTTACGTTACAATTTTCATTGAAGTTGATCATAAAAATGAAGAAATAGATGATCCATTACAAAATTAGGTTCTTTAAATAAGTGTTAATGGTCTGTGATGTAGTGGGAGGAGTTATTTCCTTATATTATGGGGGCAAGAGTGTTTCAAGCATGTTAAGACCTTATCATGCCATTATCAATTTCTATACCCTTACTTTACCTCATTGATTTTCATTCATTAGGTGTCTACATTGATGACAAATAAAGTTGGAGATTTCACATTACTTATAGCTTAGCTAATTGGAACTTTCTCATCTTCACAATTTCTTACAAATAAGGGTGTAATACATTTTTGTTTCTTACATTGTACCATTGAACATCCTTGTTTAAAACTATATAGATAGTTTTTGAAAAAATTTTAAATACTTCATTTTTTTTAAAATCCATCATTTCTACCAAACTTTCTAGAGATTCTAATATCTAAAGGAAGACCTTTAACAAGATTAACAAATACATAAGCTAGAGTCCCATGGGGCCTTGTTATGTTGAATTGTATAGAATCTACTTTTAATGGGTTGTCGCTATTGACATGATTGAGAATAGGTACCACTTGTTGACCAGATGGATTTGAAGGTTCTCCAATAATATCCACACTATAGCTTTCAAAGGTTCAATATTGAGCCAAAACATTGGGAAACATTTTAAGTTTCCCATTTGAAAGACTATGATTTTCCAAATATTGTACATCTAGTATCAAATGTTGTCCAATTCTAGTGAAAATATTAAGAGCACAAGTCCACCACGTTATGGCAGATCAAAAGTAGTCAATTTTTTGGGATTCTTAATCTTAGTAATTCCATGTTGGGTCATCCAAGTTAAAAATAGGTTATTAGAGTGAGTTTGAAGAGTGAATCCTTTTTGGAAGCAAATTCATTATTGAACATGACCTCTTTTTCAAAGACATTAGCATTACATGTTTGGCAAGGTTGGAGAACTTATCTAGATTGACCATAAAAGAAAGGCCCTAAGGAAACTTCACTCATAATGCCTAAAATAATGGAATAACCCTATAATCATGTTGCAAAATTTCATCAAGCTCACAACAGACTTGAAAAATGTTATCGCCTCATTATCACTTAGAGTTTATGTTTGATGTTTTCTTGAAATGCCAAGTCAAATGCACTATTTTTAAGTAATTTTAATATCAATAATGCCTAAAATAATGGAATCAATATCTAAAAATTATCAATTTAAAAAATTATTTAATAAAAAAATTTTCTCAAAATTATTCATTTTCTTTATGCATTCCTTAAGTTTTGTCAGACGTCCTCTATGCTATGAACTCCTAATTTCAAATATCAACTTGCTTCCATATGCTTCACTATGCTCCTTTCTTTTGATATACTACTTACAATTCATTTGAGGTTTCAAGATTAATCTTAAGCAAATGAGCTTCTTACATCATGTGAAGGGCGGTTAAGCAAAAGGTATGATGAATTACTATAAAACATTTTGGTTTCTTATAAAAATATTTTAAAAAATAAATAAAAGCAATTTTAATAAGCTTGAATAATTTTTTAAAAGTATTTTATGCATATTTTAATTTTCTTTTAAAATACTTTAATTTCTATGTCATAATAAATTTTTAAGGAAATTTTGAAAACAAAAGACAACAATAATTTTAAAGTGTACACAAGTATTTTTTTTGGCAGTCTTACCAAAAATCAATCTTATCTTTACCCGTGGAAAAGCCAGGAATTCAAAAACACTTATATAAAATCTTAAAAAAATTTTGATAGCTTAGACCCTTCGAATAATTAAATAGAAAATCACATGCCATAAATGCCTTACAATAAAAAAGGATATATAAAAAGATGAAAGGAAAACAACAATAAGAATCTGTAAAGGATAATTCCTATGCGTAATGAAATGCTCAACATGGTACAAGTATTTTAATTTAATCAATTAGAAAATGAGAGCTTAATTGATTTTAAGTTAGAATATGAGTTTGTTAACAAAAGACACAACAAATGGAAGTGACGAAGAACACTAGCTACTAATGGCTTTAATATCCTTACTAAAAGCATTTTCTTTATATTCTCGTAAAAATATCATCAATTTATTTTTTTAGTAGTTATCTTATTATAAAAAATTTATATCGACTAATAGCACTTACCAAACTGACCCATTAATCGTTAGGATTTGAAGGATGTTTTTTAATTAGACACAATATTACTTGAATAAAAGTCATAATGGCTAATAGATAATAGTTAAATAGTATTTTTGTAAGAGCCCAATTGTGAGAAGTACATAGACCATTCGATAGTGAAAATTTCAAAAGCCTAATTGTAATGGTAGTTCTGTTGTGCCTTGATTCAATATACCTCCATCCATGTTCAAGAGTGATGCCTCAATCTGATTGTAATAGCAAACAGGTTCAGCATTACTTCTTAAGACAAAAATTTGTTAAATAGACCTAAGTTAGTTAACTCAATTAGAATTTTTTTTTTAACTTTGTAGATTTAAATAATTATTATTGAAATAATAATTTTGAAAGATAGGAGAAATGATTCTAGTGATGGTCAACATGTGATGATAAAAGAAAATAAAAAATAGATATTTTCTAATATAGATAATTCAAATTTTAATTTCTCTTTTGTAGCTTGCACGAATGATTAAATTAAACTTAGCATTATAACAAAAAATAAAATTAAAATACATAAAATTAAATTCAAAATGTGTCATTTGATGTCTATTATTCCAATTAAGATGTCTTCATGAGTTTTTATGTTTTCTCCTCTTCTTCATTAATTTTTTACTTTAAAAACCATATCAACTCTTTAACATCTAAAAATTCAAACAACCAAATCTGTTATTAATACATCAAGTTTGTTATCATCAAACTAAGTATCATGGCTAGGTGTGGCTATGTGTGAAGAATATAATGTCATGCTTGTAAATGTTCTTGATGTCTTATTAAAGCTCCTCTTGATCACATATTTAGATTAAATATATTCATGCTTTATGACATCTTAAACATTAGTTCTTTGGGCTATTATCATCAAAAACCTCTTTCATCTTCCATGATCTCAAGAGGATAAAGATGTTCATCATTTCCTAATAAGGAAAAATTAAACCTTGAAAAAGATAAACATACTTGATGATCAATAATTAATCTTACTACTTTTTCTTAATAAAGAGATTCAATTGTACACAAACACATAATTATATATATATATATATATATATATATATATATATATATACATACATATATATATATATATATATATATATATATATATATATATATATATATATATATATATATATATATATATATATATATATATATATATATATATATATATATATATATATATATATATATATACATATATATGTGTGTGTGTGTGTGTGTGTGTGTATAATTATTTTATCTTATCAAAATTTTTACGTGATGTTACACAATCGTGCTTAATGATTTTTGTAAAAGCCATGAGTGCGACAAAAATCTAAAGAATCACATTATCATATCAGGAAATCACTCTTGACCTTTTAAGATGTTGTATAAAGTCACAAAATTCACTCAACTTGTTGTCTACTTAATAGTAAGAAAGGGTGGTGATCTCGGGTTCATTGAAGTTCTTTATGCTTAAAGTAAACACACAAAAAGGTGGCGTGAATTGTGGTAAATAAAATTTTGAGATTTTCTTAAAAGTTTTGGTTTAAATTAAAACTTAAATCTTTTATGAAAGAACAAGAAAGAATAGTAAAATAGTACAAAGAAGATTTTTAAGGTTGTTTGACTCAAAATCAAGCCTACATCCATCCCCAACTAGCATTGGGAAAAAACAGCTAAAATCACAAAATTACAAGTGATGTTTTTTATACCGCTCCCCTCAAACCTACTTAAGATTTTACTTAAGACTAATCTCGAACCTACTTGAGTTTTTCGGGCTCAACTCAAACCCCAGGCTTTTGCACAATTGCTGGGATGCCATTACCCCAAAGAAACAAATCCAAAAAATGGCAACAAAGGATAAACTTAAAACAATTTAAAGAAGTATAAAGCACACTCAATAAAAATAAAATTTCAAAGAAAAGCTAAAAAGATGGAGGAATAGAAATTTAAAATGGCTGAAACAAAAACCTCAAATTTTGGGTTCCTTCTTGCAACTTTCACTTTGTGATTTTGGAAGCACCATATGCACTTGAAACAGCTCGAAATTGAGATTTGAAGCTTTGAGAACTTAAAAATTATAACCTTTTGGAGTTCTTTATCCTTCCTTATTCATAGAGCTTAAATTTGAGCTCAAAATCTACTCCCAACTACTCTAAAATGAATTAGCTATTTGGGTAACAAACACATAACAGTTACCATTAGATTTGGATCCTGAAATGGATGATTCTGACTGAATCCCAATTTTATCGTTTGAGATAAATCCTGGCCATTGGATCTAAGTGGCCTTGAGCTGGGTCATTGGAAACTTACTACAGTGGTTCTGCATAGTCTCGCAAATTTGGCTCAGGTTCGAAGCTCTACATTGTCATTCTACTGTTTACTTGCAGCATTTTGCCTTACTTAACCTAATCTGTTGGATCATTCCTATCCTTCCTCCTTCATTAACCTCAGCCACCTCATCATGCCTACCCTTCCTCCATCTTTGACAATTGGATGGGAATTTAGCCCCATATTACCCAAATTATGTTGCAATTACTCTCTATAAGGATTTTGGTTCATATGTCTCTCGAGCCGATGGTTGGCTCGCCCCTTTCTCGACCTAGAATTGATCACTTGGTCGTGTTTTACTTGATTTTGCACTGTTATGTTCGACTTTCCCTGTGGGCTGATTTCACGTTATTCTGCTCAGCTTTTCCTACGGCATTGGGGCTATGCTTGCCCTTTCTAGGTCTATCGAACAATTGTTATTTTATTTTTTTAAATCCCTAAAGCCTGGAAGAGCCAACGGTCAGGTCGGGTCAACCCGCTCAATGCTACAGTGAAAAATCTCGGACTAAAGTGCTTTTATATTGTTTCTTGAGAATTTGTGTGCCAAACTTTGGAATATAAGTGTCCAAAATAATTTATATTATGATAAAGTTACAAGTGTCCTAAGTGATTATTAAAAGAAATTCATAAAAAATAATTCCTAAATAATTTTAAAAAATAAAAAACCAATGTCTATATTTTTCATCAATAATGTTTCGCCCAAAAATCAAAATTCAACAATTATTAATCATATAATATTTTCAAATATTAGTACTACTACTGTGCCACATCATCTCAAATTTTGGACATATCAATTTCAAGAAAAATATATAGAAAGTTAAGTATAAAAATTTTAGTACATTATTTTAATTTTCTTGAATCTTATCATGACTCCAACAGCCTTGAAGATCACTGTTTTAGATATTTAAAGTTCATGGCTTGACTTAATTAAATATTGATAATGCCACTTAAAGCAAATCTATATGAGATATAAACCTTTATACTTGACTCATAAAACACAAGGGTGTAACACCCATATCTTTGACTAATTTTATGCACACTTATAAACCATGATTAGAGTTATCTTATGTGGAAATAAGCATTATCAGACTAAAATTCCCAATTCTTTTTTCATATGTCACTTCAAAAATGTGTGAGTATGTGTGGTATTAAATCTAGCAGTAAATCAAAGAGTTGAAATTTTATGTGCCTATCCAAAACATGTAGATCGAAACCTAATGGTTCAATCACAATACTTTCATGATACAATGTTTGAAAACTCATCCTTCTTTGCGAACCAAAGATTTAATTCAAATCATTCGATCACATAATTTTCATGATCGGACGGTCTAAATTTCCTCCAACTTTTTAATATGCATAAAATTTAAATTTATTTACTTGATTATGAAACTTTTGTGATCTAATGGTCCAAGTTAAAATCAATCATGTAGCTCACATTTACCTTTATTTGATCATGCATTGTTTTCATTTAGAAGTCAAAAGTAAAATCAATCATGCAGCTATCATTTACCTTGATTCGATCATGTCATTCTTTATTTAATGATCCATATAAAAATCAATCATGCGACACTAATTTATTATGATATATTCTAGATTTTAAAGGTCATAACGATGTCTGATGGATCATAATGACTTCTTTATAAACACTAACACTATTGATCTAGCCAACTCATTATTTTGCATAAAGGACTACATTTGAATAGTTTCTATTCAATTAGTGTCACTTGACCCATAGCAGCAAATTAGGAGGTTTGGATAACACTTTTTCCTATAGTAATAAGTTTATAATTTGTACATTTTTAACATAAAAATAATGGTGAAAAGTTTATGAATTTTTTTAAGCTAGAAAATTGAAATATTATTTGTAGTGCTCACCATTATTTCCATTCATTAAAGTCTTTGAGCTCCAACACTGCTTTTTACTTAAATCAAAAAAGCTTATATTCTTTTATTTATTAATTTAAGCAAATCATAATACATTTATTCTTTGTTAAATATTTTGTAAAACATAAGATTACTATAATCATCAAATTTCATTTGTGTCATTGCAATTTTTCTTCTTGTATTTGTTTAAATTCTTTGAAAGACTATTATTGACCTTTTATTTTAAAATTTATTACTCTTTAATTTTTTTTGAAATTTTAAGGAAATTTAATTTATTTTATAATAAAGTAGTAATTTGTACAAAATCATTAATACAGATTACTCATGTTATGTTTATATTTTTTTGAAGTGATTAACATCCTTTGAAATCATTTAAACAAAACTTTCAACACTATAATGTCATACAAACCATTTCTAAAACTTCTCTTTTAAAAAAATTAATACTATTGTATGAGCAGTATATTATTGATAGAGTTTAGTAGTTGAAATACATTAGTGTTATAATGAAGTCCTTTAAATGCAAAAGTTGATATGTGAGAAAGAGGATAAGCATCCTTGATCTTTCAATGTGTTAATTTGTCTTAATGATGTAGGCTAGTTGGCTACCATTCAATTATTTTCAGTTTCTCATTCAAGTACATGTATGACCCATTCAATATATTTGTTTGAGTAAATGCAATGCATAAAAATATCCATATTGACCATGGTCGATTCCACAAAACATATCCTTTCAAATGATATAAGCAAACATAAGAGCACAATGATTTCAATCACTGTATGAATAGAATCATCATAGCAAACACTAATAAAATATTGGCGAAGTGATAAATGATGCTAATAAAGAATTGAACTGCCTCAACTGAGACAATGTGCCTAATTGGATAAGTTTGACCAGTGTATTCATGTATTGCCATGCCACATATTTAAATAATAACCATCTTAATTTGAGGTAAAATATCATGTTCTACATTAATGGATTTCATTGCTATAAAAATAAGAAAGTCCAATAGTCAAATGATTTTTCTAATCCATTGTAATGAGTGACAATATCAAAATGATCTTAACACCAAGTGGATGAATAAAAAACAAACTTGATCTATTAGCATTGAGAATTATGTATAGAGCATGGTAGTCTTGACATGAAATGTTAGGCTAGAATGGTTGAAGAATCATGTTTCACTTATTAAGAAATTGTTCATAATCAAAGCACTCTAAATTATTTTTTGAAGCATTATCATAAAAAAATGGCCAAACTCCAACAAAAAAGGTTTTAGACAAATCTAAATCATCCTTGTTTTTTATCATCTAAGCCTATGATAGTATTTCTTTGAAGGAAGTTGTCAAACAATACGATGCTGAACTCCAAAACCATACATTTTAAAATGAATGATCAGTGTCGTCATATTTATTTAAGCTTTTGTGCCCATATTAGTGTCATAAAAAGCCATTAAGAAGGTGTATTGAATTCAAAAAAATCACCCAATTATCCAATTGAAATACAAAGTTTGATGTATTGTTTAATAAAACCAATGTACCTAATTGATGCCATTGAAGTAGTCCTTACTTTGGGTTGATTAAGAGCATGAATAGGAGAAAGAATCAAGAAACAACAATGATGAGCTTCTAGAAACATGCCATGTGATTGAGTTAATAAATAGTTCCACATGTTATTGGGTCAAATAATCGGCACATTATTAAGAAAGTGGCGGCTTGTTTCTCATTCTTCACCCATCCGATTTCCAATGAGAAAAATAAATTTCATAGGTAGCTTCCTGATTCACAAATTTACCATTGTATTAATAACACAAAAAACATTCTAATGTAATTGTAACACAATTTATGCTCAATTTAATTTAGCAAAAGTAGTCAAAATTGTATGTCTTGCTTTTGTATTTTTGTTAGAACCAAGTTCAAGTATGACAAAAAAATCTTGAAATGGGTTTGATTGGTATTTTTTTGGAAACGAAAAAATCATTATCTTTAATATAAGAAGAATAGGTATCATGTATTAGAATTGCAAGATTCTATTGAAATGGGACTCTCTTGAATGAAATGAGCCATGTCAAATATGTTCATTCCATTGGCCCAAAATACACCTGTTTGGCATGAGCTACAAAGCCCTAAATAGTATATGGGAATTGAATTGTTTTGAAAAAGTTAAAAAATATGATAAAAATTTTTGGTTTGTTTTCCAAGATTTTTCTTCTTGTTTTTCAACCCCAATCACCTAGTGATTTCCATAAGAACAAATCCAAGATGAACTGTATGAACTTATTAAGGAATTACATGAGTTTGATTGTGGAAGGATTCATTAGATGACTTTCTTTATGATCACTCAAAACATATATAGACATCTCTCCTTATCATTTTTAATTAAATATTTTTAAACTTTTTAGAATTTATTATGAATCTAGAATGTCTAAATGAATATGATTGCTAGTAAATTGAGCTAATTGGTTTACAACTACATAGCCTTCTTTAATATGTGCTAGAATCGAATCACTTGACACTGACATTATTTCATTTTGTTCAAAAGGATTAACTTACACCTTGGGATTCAAATTCTTTAGCAAATCATTACAAGGATTGATTTACTATTTGATACTACAATAATGCTCTATAAGCCTAGATTGTCACTTATGTTTAAACCAAATAATACTATCATGACTTATCTTCCATATTTATTTTAGAACCTTCATAAATTGACAATGCATTGATTGCTTTACCCAATTATCTCTAATCACACAACCACAACCTACAATGCACTGGTTCCCTTTACTCAATCAAATAGGATATAATTTGAAAAAAGTTAGTCTTGGGGGAGTCCATTGACCCACTTTAATTATTTTGCATTTTCTCCTAGAAAGTAGAGGAAGCAATGAATATTTTTCCAATTTAAGATTTATTGAGCTAATCTACATTATTACACTACAATTGAAAATGGCATAGATATTATGTTGAACTCTATTTATCATAGAATTTATTGGGATTTTTTGCTATTCTTTAGCTTTAAAGTTTTAACTAGAAGAACTCAAGATACATAAATAGCTATGGAATTTTTGTGATTACAATTCCACCAATGTAGAAGCAATTGATGAACCATTTCTTGTTGGTTATGTTTATTGCCATGGAACATAGAAAAATGGTTCAATAAGTTTGTGCACCATGGACAATCCATAACAGTAAGAATTTGAGAGTTCCTATATGCATAGAAAGTCCATTTGTCTTAAAATTAAAAAGTTCAACTTCCACAAATTGTTATCAAAATGTAATAAATTTATAAGAGCCTCTATATTAGTAAAGAAAGCTTGGAAGGTAGATGACCATTCCTTTGAAAGAACTCATTCATTGCACTTTCTACTATATTAATAATATTATTTGAAGGATAGAACGTCATTAGTATATAGAGTGGAATTAGTTAGAGGACATGGCTAACAATCAAAAGCTACCATTTGAGTAATTTCTTCCTCTATCCAGTTATCTTCATGCATGTTTTGTTAATGTAGTTTTGTAAGTGAACAACCTACTTCTGACCATTAAACATGGTGCTTTCAAGTAAAAGGATTGGAGGGTAGTGTCCTTTGAATCTTAAGACCTTATTGTTGTTCTCTTACTTATGTTTCATTTATTTACTCTCAATAGATAAAATATTTTGTATAATAATTTCCAAATGTGATGAGTCATACAGCTCAATGAAGAATACATTGATATTTTGAATTAATTTTTTTTCACCTATTGATATTAGCACTAACGAATTATCTAAGTAATAAGTTTCCAATAGAAGAGTCGTTGATAGCTTCAAAATTTTCATCTTGATCAATAATGCTCGCAAAAAATTTGTTAAACCCATCCAATTTAAAAGCACTAGAAAAATCGATCAAAAAAATTATTTTTTATATTTCCCCAATACAAATTAGTTAAATTAGCATCATGTTGCTTTTTAGTGAGTTTAATGATAATAAAGGAATGCTCTTCCCATTTTACTTGGTAGAGACAATAGATATGTGAGAGGTGAAACAATCCACAACATATTTGCCAATTAAATCCTCCTCTAAGACCCAATTCTCACTTGCATCTTTACTTCATTATGTATTAAGCTTAATTTGCCTTTTTTTAGCCATTATATGGGGAAAGTTTTGCTTTTATTACCTTCCTTAAGCCACATTGTGCAAGCCTTCAAGCTTTTAATACATCACCATTTTAGTAGACACGAACAACTACTCTTAAGTTTGGTTAATTCAAAAATTTATAATTTTTTTATGGGTTTTTAAGGTCTTTTTCTTTCTCCAAAAGAGGCTCTTCTACTTCTTGAATCATCTAGAATATATTAAAAAATTGAGCTTTCTTCATGGTGAGTTTTATGTCTCCGCATTTTGTAATCCAGGGCACTTATTCTTAAATGAACAATTAGATGACTCTAGTTCTGAGTAAATGCTGGATAATAATTCTATGCTTTCAATCCATCTGATATGGAATTTTAATTGTCCTTGAATAGATATAATTGTTGGAGGAAGGATAAAAAAGGCAGTCCAATAGGATCAAGTTCATATGTCAAACCACTATATTGGAATCATTTTGGGTTAATCATGATTCATTAAGGTTCTATCTAGAAGAGTGATATTTAAATTCTTAAACCTTAATAATGACATAAATTCTCCTTACCATCTAAGAGAACAATTAGCCTCCATCATAAATCTTAAATTCCACCAAAGATTTCTTCTATTAATGAAATAAATCCTGGCATACATAAAAGGGTAACACCTCATTTATGTATCATGCTTTATAACCATGTCAAGGCATTGTTTTTCATTTTCATTATTTGTCCTTGGAAGTCATACAACTAAAACAACCATACTTTGTTAGAGATGTTCTCAAAATAAAAAACCTTTACCTCCATTGAATGATGTCCATTTGTTTGTTAACTTCAAAAGGCTCCAAAAATGAAGTTAACTTAATTTTGTGAAATTTGATCAGGTTAATAAGGCACAAAGCTTTTGTAGAATTATTAACTACCCCATTAATATTCAAAGTTATGATATTATTCATTACAATATATCATGTTAGTATTTTAAGGAAAAACACATTTTTGCATTCCATTTAGTAGCTTTTCATCTTGACATGTGACTAATAGCCACTATAAAGCCATCTTAATTCATCTAAAATAGCTAAGTGCCTTTGTTATTTCCTAGAGATCCTCACTAAAGCTTTTGGGAAATTGAATGTCTGATTGCTACCACCTATCGTGCCTCACCTACAAGCTTGTATGTGTGTATGTTTGCTTCTTTATGTGCAGGTGTTTGTGCATATGCATGCAGGCATATGCACATGTGTTTGTGAATGTCTGTGTGTGCACACATGTCTTTGTGTGTGTGTGTTGGTGTGTTTGTAGGTATATGTGCATGCATGTGTCTACATGTGTGTGCATATGGGTACATGTGAGCAATTATGTGTGTGTGTGTGTGTGTGTGTGTGTACATTTGTGTGTATGTATTTGCATATGTATGTGTGTGCACAAATATGTGTGTATGTGTGTCTCTATGCATGTGTGTGTGTGTCAGTGAGTGCACATGTGTATGTGTGTGTGTGCATGCATGTATGTTTACTTGTTTGTTCTTGTATTAGTGCATGTGCATTTGACTATGTTCATGCATATGTTTGTGTGTATGTGTAATTGCATATGCATAAGTGTATGTGTGTTTGTTCTTGCATGTGCTTTTGTGTTTATGCATAAGTGTGTGTGTGTGTGTGTGCATGTGAATATTTATATGAGTGTAGTCATGTGCATTGTTGGGTGCATATGATAGAGCCTGTGTGAGTGCATGAGCATGTTTGTGCATGTTCATGCATTTGGGTGCACATGTGTTGTGCCTATGTTTGGTCATGTATTTGTCATTGCATGTCCTTACATGTTGATGTGTGTGCTAGCACATGTATCTATGTGGCTGCACTTGTGCATGTATGTGTACCTACAAGCATGTTTATGTACATGCATGCCTATTTGTAAATGTTTTTATGTGTGCATGTGTGCCTACGTGAATGCACATATACGTGTGTATACGTCTATAAATGAGCATGTTTATGTATATGTGTGTATGTAAATGTATAGGCGCATGCATGTGTGTGTGCGTGTGTTCCATGTGTATGGTTATGTGCATTTGTGTGCATATGTATGTGTGTGGCTTGCATGTTTGAGCATGCATGTGCATATGTGTTTGTGTACATTTTTGCATGCCTATGCTTGTGCACATGTCTGTGTGGGTATGTGCATGAATGTGTGTGAGCATACTTGCATGCATGCATGTGTGTGTATGAGTGCATCCATGCTTCTCCATGTACATGCACATATTTGTATGCTCATGTCTTTGTGTGTACGTGTGCATGTGTGTATGTGTGTGTGTGTCTTTGTATATCTATTTTTGTGAGGAAGTGTGTGAGTGTTTGTACATATGCATGCATGTGTTCATGTGCTTGTATTCATGCAAATTGTGTGTGTGTGTTTTTGTTTGCTTGTGCGTAAGTGTGTGTGTATAGTGTGCTTGTGTGCCTATACTTATGTCTGAATGGTTTTGTGTGTGTTTTTATATGCATGTGCATTTGTGTGTCTATATATGTGCATGTTTGTCTACATGTGATTTAAGTTTGTGCATGTATGCTTGTTTATGTGTGTGTGTGTCTGTGTGTAATTACATGCATAGGTGTGTTTGCATTTGCATGTGAGTGGGTGTGTTTGCATCCATGCATAGGTGTGTGTGTGTGTGTTTATGTGTGCATGTGTGTGTGCGTATGTGTGCATGTGTGCATGTATTATAGCGTGAGTGTGTATGTATGTGTGAGTGGTGTGTGTATGGGTGTGTGTGTGTTGGCACTTTTGTACGTTTATGCGTCCATATGTGTGTGTTCGTGAGCACATATGTGTGCATGTTTGTGTTTGCTCTTTGCATCCATGTTTGTGCTTGTGTGCCAATGAATGTATCTTTATGGACATATTTGTCCATGTTTGCTCATGTGCATATGTGTGTGCTTGTGTATAGTTTTGTGTATGTATGTGTTCTTATGTTATTCTTCTATGTGTGTGTTTGCATGTGTTCTTATGTTCATACATGTGCATGTGCTGTAGCACACATGCACCCAAAAATACACGTGCTATAGCACACATACACAAACATGCGCATGCACAAACTAGCTTACACAGAAAAACATAGGCACATGCTAGTAAAAACATGGACACACACACAAATATGCAAAAGCATATAGACACAGTGTAATCACGCACATGCACATGCACATATGCACACACACATGCACACACACATACGTGCTCGCATGCATTCGCACACATAGACACATGTGTTCATACACACACAAACACACACTAATAGCCATATGCACCCACAACAATGAACACATCCATATGCTTGTGTACACACACACACACATTCATATTTATGGGCTTGTGCACTAACATGATTATACACTCATGTACGTAGGTGCACACCTTCATGCATAAACACAAACCTCCACACACTCACACTCAAGCACATAGACATACAAGTAAACCAGCACACACACACACATGCACATGTACTTACACACACCCACTCATACACATACTTATGCACACAACAACACACACACACATGCACAAACATACTTTCACACACACACACATAGAGGAACATAGATACGAACCATCATACACATGCAAACACAAACACAAGCACACATGCACACAAGTGCACACACACACATATGCATGCATGCATATACACACTTAGATCCACAAAACACACAAACACAATCACATATGTACAAATCGACATGCACATATGCATGCATATACACAAACATATGCACACATGCCAACACATAGCAACACAATCACCCATAAATACAAGCTTGCGCACACACACACATATGTATGCACACCTACACAAATACATATAGACACACATAGCATACTCACTCACTTACATACACCTGCATGCATGCAAAAATAGACACACAAAGAAGCACACATGCACACATACACACATGTATGCACACACACACACATCGATGGTTACACGTTCATACACCATGCACAAATGCACATACCCATACATGCAAATCAACAAGAACATATGTGCCCATCGATGCACAACAAAAGTCCACATAGATGCACAAGTACACATACACACACATGCACCTGCCTATACACATACACATAAATATGCACACATTAGCACATGCATAGGCACACTAAAATTTATATGCACATGTATAGTCTCATAGACATGCACGCACATAGGAATACACACATGCATAAAAACACACACACATATCCACAGACACACACACATGTGCAAATACTGACACACACACATGTGCAAATACTGACACACATATACACACCTGTGGACACACATATATACATATGCACATTCACACATGTATGCATAGACATAAAAATACACTCACACATGTACACACATAAACACATATATACACTCACACAAATGTGGATACACACATACATAGATGCACACACATGCATAAGCACACACACAAAAACATACACATGCTCATATGCAAGCACACATGCACATACATATGCAAGAACACACAAGCACACAAACACATGCATGCACACACCTATATGCAAACACACACATGCACATACACACTCCTACAGACACGTGTACACATATCCATAGATATGCACATGCTCACACATTCACAAAAAAATAAGATGCACACACACATAAACACAAAGGGGGACATGCACTCACACATGCACACACAAGTACACAAACAAGCATATATGGCACACAAACACATGCATACACACAAGCACATACACACATGCATTTCTTCTTCTACTACTTTTTCTTCTTTTTTTTCTTCTTCTTCATCTTATTCCTCCTCCTCTCTTCTCTAAAAATGCACATGAACACACACACACACACACACATGCATAAGTTTATCTGCTCACACACATGCACACACACACACATACCCACATATGTGCACACACATGCATGCACACAACACACACACATGCAACATGCCTGTAGACATGTGCAAAAGCACATGCACATATACACACAAAAATACACACATGCACATGCACACACACAAACAAACACAAACACACACACACACAATGCACTCACACATGCATAAGTACACTCATGTGCAAACACAAGAGTGCACTTGTATACACACATATGCACACATACACACACATACATACACAAGCACATGCACACAAACTTACATACGCACATAGACACTCGTACACATAGATGTATGCACATAATTACATAGGTGCACACACATGCAAAGATAAGCACACACACATGCACACTAATGTACATAAATGCATGCACACATACACACCCACAACATGGTCCACACACACAACACACATGTTCACAAGCACACATGCAGGAACACTCGTGCAAGCACAAACACACGTACAGACAAACACACACATGCATGCACCCATACACATAGAGATGCACACACACACACCCGAATAAACTCAGATGCACATGATCATAGACTTAGATATGCACACATACACACACACATACATCTATGCATGCATGCATGCACACACATGTAAAGATAGTGCATGCAAACACATGAAAACACATGCACATGTGCATGCACCACATACACACATGTGTGTGTATACACAAGCACACACACACCTACACACTCAAACACACATGCACTAATGCACTCACTCACACATACATGGCATGCCTACACTCACTCACACATACATGCATGCAAGTAGACACACACAGAAACACCAACATAGACACCCTCACACACTCGCCCACACACAAGCATTGATCCATGCCGATAAACACATCAACCTGCTTACACATGCACCCATAGTAACATTCTTGAGCATGCACACATGACATAAACATGACAACAAACACACATGCATATGCACAGCTACACATATACTTACACCCCCACCCCATACATAGACGCACAAAAGTATGCACACATGCTCATATGCATTACTATGTACATGCATAAATACAAGCACACATACAAACACACATAAGCATACACACAAATGCACATGCACACACACATAGGCTCACACACTCACACAATAACACACCCACTCCAATAAATATGTCTATACATATGTATAACACAAACACTTACACACTCATATGTGCATGCACATGCACAAATGCAAAAACATGCTCACATACACACATGCATTTGCACAAAAACATGCATGCACGCACAAACACAAACACTTTTCCAAATGTATGCACATTTATACCCTTACCCTTGCACATGCATTCATGTGGAGACATACATAACAGACATAGCATAGTCAGCACTCACACACTTGGACA
This sequence comes from Vanilla planifolia, assembly GCA_023846275.1. NCBI lineage: Eukaryota > Viridiplantae > Streptophyta > Magnoliopsida > Asparagales > Orchidaceae > Vanilla > Vanilla planifolia. Next base: position 1,179,472 of record JAIUJO010000026.1, on the reverse strand, counting down.
CACCAGCATGTGCACACATACACACACAAGAGACACACATATTCACACACATGCACACAAAATTACGCACCATATACTTACCTACACACATGCACATAAATGCTTGAACATAAGCACAACATGTATGCATGAATGCACCAAAAAATATATACATATAGGAACACATGTATAGATGCACACTTATACACACACACACACACAAAGTTTCACATGCATGCATACACACCCACACACGTGCATGCACAAGAAAATGCACACACATAAGCATAGGCCAACACACACACACATAGGCAAGCACCCACGTGATTATAATTGAATGCACTAACACACCACATGCGCACTCATGTACACACATATTGAGGCACACATTCATTAAGGAACACACATACACACACACAAGCATGCATGCACATTCATGCAAGCACACACACACCCACTCACAAACAAGCACACACACATAAACATACACATAAGCACATACACTTTAGCACATGCACACAAAAGGCATACACACAAAACATCCACATGCACAAATGCACAAATGAACAAATATAAACATGTGCATTTATACACACATATAAAAACACGTACATACAAACAATGCATAAAAGCCACAGGCATAAACACGCACACATATACACACACGTGTGTGCATGCAAATGCATATGTGCATTTACACACACAAATACGAACACACATATGTGCACAAATGAACATTTACATGCAAATAGATGCACATATAGATACACACATATGCACACTCACACAAATTCATATGTACTCACATACACATGCACACATGCATACACATGTGCACACACATGCACACACATACATATGCATTCACATATGCACACATACACACCAACAAAAACCCTCATAGATTTGTGCATTGCACAGTTACGTATGTGTAGGCAACTACAAACCCATGCACGCTATCACACACACAAATACACATGCACATAGGACCACAGAATAAAACACATGTACATACATGCACTACACAACTATACATACACACATGCACACAAATACATGTACACACACACACACACCCACACACAGGAACATGTACATGCACACACACAATCACACAAACATAAGCACACATGCACATGTGAAAACACACACAAATAGGTGTTGTATCTTGATCATCATCACGATCCATTTAGCTTTTAGAACTAATGATCCAGACAATATCTTATTGTGATTAGGTCTATACCCTTCAATGGTTATTCTGATTGGATAGTTTAGAATCAGACATAATTGCATTTCATTTTTTGCTTTCATCTCTTATAATGGCTAGCTTTCTAAAAAGCTAATTCTAGCCATTAGAAGAGTCATTTTGGAAAATTTGTATTTTGAAAACAAATAGAAACCATTTACTATCTATTATTTCTTCTAAATTATTATTTCTTTTACTCTTTTCTATAATCATTATGCAACATCCTAGTAACATCTATATCATTAATTTGTTTGTCACTTCTATTAAAAAGATTTGAAGTTGTAGAAATTTTTGTAAAGCTTTTATTTTTTTATGTAACCAATTTTTGTGGATTTTTGTTTCTCAATGGAGCATCAGCTTGTAATTAGTTTACCCTTACCAACCTTAGCAAAAAAGAGTGGTTTGTATAAGCTAATCGATGATTGGGAGTGGATGTTAGCATGGGTTTTAGTTGAACCACCTAAGAAATCTTAAGTGTATTTATTTTATTATTGAGCAAGTTTCATTTCATTAAAAATCTTCTTAAAAAAATTATTTTTAAGCATAAAATGCTTATTAATTAAAATATTTGTTGAAATTAAAAATTTGTTAAAAATAATTGAACTCACACTTGTAAGTTTTACCTCAAACAATTCAAATTAAGGGTTTTAAAGTCAGGATTTCATCAAAAGAAAGAAATTTCTAAGCTAAGATCTTAATGGCTCTTCCTTGCATTGAGGATAATATAATCTTATCTAAAAGGGCTTTGCCACATCCACCACATTTGTACAAAGGTGAGTTTTATTGTTACTAGAAATATTATATGCAATTTTTTTACAATCTATTGATTTGGAACTTTACAATATTATTAAAAATATATTTGAGTTTCCAACTAAGACTATTAATAGAGACAAAGTGAGAAAACATTAGATGAACTCACTCTTAAGAGGAAACATAGAGGTCAACTAAATTCTTTAGCTATGAATATTTTATAGTGTGACACATGAGATTTGGTCTAACCTTGAAGTTACCTATGATGGAACTTCTCAAGTAAGGAGAGCTAAACAACTTGCTTATTCATGAGTATGAATTATTTTGGATAAATCTAGATGATAGTATTAAGATTATGTTTATAAGATCCATAAATATTATTAATGGTTTACCTAAACTTTGCAAGAAGTTCTCTATTAGTGAATATGTAAAGAAGATACTTCGAGTTCATCATCACCAAAATGATCTTTTAGAGACATCATTTAAAATAATATAAAATATTTTTGGGATGTCATTAGATGAGTTAATTTCTAGGCTCTTAACAAATAATTGAGTTTGCTATAAGGGATGAAGAACTTGTGGCTAAAAAAGAGGAAAAAAAGAAGAAATAATAGGCTTTGTAGTTGATTCTTGTATAGACTCAGATTTGTCCATCTCAAGCAAGGTTGTTCTTATTTCAACAGCTTTATCTAGTTTATATAATAATAGAAATGCATGTAAATGATTTGCAAATAATATGAAATAAAAGGGAAGGATGGTTTCTCATGAAAAAATAATTTAATATGAATGCAAATTACCTGGGCATACAGAGGCCATTTACCCCACTACAAGGATAAAGTTGAGAAGCTTAAAAAATAAAACAAGAAGGAGAAATCTATGAAGATATCATGAGATTATTCAGTTAGTTATTCTTTATGAAGAATAGTATATTAATGCTTACACAAAGTACAAAAAATTAGCTTTTAAATTTTTAAAATTGAAAGTAGAATACATAAATTATTTAGGCTTGTGTAAACATTTAAATGAGAACAATTACTAATTATTTGCATAATATCAAGAATAAGAGAGATGAAAGTGTGTCCAGTATTCTAAAAAATACATGCTTTATTAGATAATTAAATGACTTGAAAATTTTACATGCTTATTATAGGACTTTTTTTCCTCTAATTGTAGTTTGTTATTTTCACATAAGAGTTGGACAAATATCTCTCTATTATAAATTTAGAAACATTGTTTATTGTAAACCATCTAGATTTCTATTGATTAAAAAAAATTTAATTAATGATCAAGTTAAGACATATGAATCCAAAAGGCTTAAGTCCTAAAAACAAATGTCTGATTTTTTTGTAGACATGCCTTCTTTCAATTATTTGGGGAGGTATGTGATACCTGAATAGTGTATGCTCAAGACACATGACTAGAGATGCATCTTTATCAATCCACTTGAAGTCTTATGATGGTGGTGAAGCAGTTCTTGAAGATTGTTGACAGCTCCAAGAAAAAACTTATTGGAATTGCAACTATAGGTAACTAACGTACTTTTATAATGAAGGTCCTCCTTGTACAAGATTTGAAGTATAATATTCATAGAATTAGACAATTATTTGATTAAAAGTTTAATATTTTATTTTATAAAATTGAATGCATTATTAATAAAAAAAAGTGTTTTACTTATAATTAGATGTAAAAAAAGATAACACACACATTTCATTTTTAAACATGATGAAGTTGGTGGTTTAGAATGTTATATGACATGATAATAGTTCTACTTTATAACATAAAAGATTCTATCACTTAGTAAAGTCTTCTTTGGAAAAGCTAGATTAATAGCCAAAGTTTATTGTCAAGTTGAAGAAGTAGATGTTAATCAGACATATGCTTCTATAGCTAGACTTGAGACAATTAAGATTTTACTTATGTTGCCATAAAAGATTTAGATTATACCAAATAGATGTTAAAAGTATATTTTTAAATAAATATATAAATGAAGAAGTTTTTGTTGAAGAATCCCCAAAATTTGAGATACATGATAAGATAAATCATGTATACAAACTTAAGAAGGAATTTTGTGGTTTAAAGCAATCTGCAAGAGCTTGATACAAAAAATTGTTCATTTTTCTAATGTCAAATAGTTTTTCTAGAGACAAGATAGTCAATATTTTATTTATTAAAAAGTTAGATAAAGGTCAATTAATATGTCTAGTTTATGTGAATAACATAATTATTTTAGCTTCTAATGAAGTGTTGTGAATGAGGTTTGCTAATTTTATGTAAAATAAATTTGAAATAAGCATGATGGGATAGTTAACCTTCTTTATAGGACTTTAAGTCAAGCAAACAAGTGAAGAAACTTTTATTTCTCAAACCATGTATTTGATGGAGTTACTAAAGAGGTTTTGTTATGAGAACATGAAGGAAAGGAAGACTCTTTTTAATATAAGCACTATGATAGATGAAGATGGAGTTGAAAAGACTATTGACACAAAATCATTTAAAAAAATGATTAGATAATTATGATATCTCACTATGAGAAGGCCTAATATTGTATTTAGTGTGGGATTGTTTACAAGATTTTAGTCTAATCCTAATGAATCACACCTACAAGAAATCAAGAATATATTTAAATTTCATATAGGAACTAAGGCTCTAAACTAATTTTACCCTAGATGTGAGGCTAGATTTGATATACTACATAGATGTTTATTTTGTTAGTAGCGAGACTGATACAAAGATTACCTTCAATTTGTATAATTAGCTGATGATTTATTAATTTCTTGGGTTAATTAAAAAAATTATGTGGTACTATCGATCAGTAAGGTTGACTACATTATTATAGGTAATTCTGTTACTCAAGTTCTATAGATCAAACAGCTTCTAGATTATGGCTTAGAATTTACACAAATTTTAAACTTTTGTGATTATTCAAGTGTAATTTGTTAATCTAAAGATCCCATTTAGCACTTAAGAATAAAATACCTTAAGATAAGGTATCACTTTATTAGAGAACATGTGTAAAGAAAGAGATTTAATAGTCATTTGTTCCATCTTCTATCTAATTAGTTCATGTTTTTATTAAGCCATTCTCCACTTAATTCTTTTGTAGATTCTAACCCCTTAGAATGATTATAAAAATGAGACAACTTAGTACTAAAATTCAATGGGAGTGCAACCTAAAATTTAGGGATAGTAGAGGCTATCAAATAAGGTGAGGTAGAATATTGAATATTATATTACTTAGTTTATTCGTTAATATTACTTTGTTTTTATTTTTATAAATACAATTTTAATATTAATTTTATAATCTTTTAAGGGTGTTTACTATATCCTTTGTTGTGATGATCACAAAATCAAGCTAAATTTTATTAAGACCACATTGAGCTTAATGCTATTTTAGTTAAATGCTAAGATATATTGTGGTAATTAAATCTTATGATATATTTCATAAACACTCAAGAGAAGTCCAAATTTGAGAGTATCAAATTTTAGTGTGGTTGCGGGAGCTATTGGTTCTTTCAATTATTATTTCTTCTACTCTCTTCTACAATCTTTATACATAATCTTTGTAACATCTTTGTCATTAATTAGTTTGTAGCACTCTTGTTTAAAAGATCTAAAAGAGTAGAAATTTCATATGCAACAATTTTTTATAAAGTTTTTTATTTTTTTGTATTGCCAATTTTTGTATAATTTGTGTCTTATTGGAGCATTGGTTTGCAATTTGTTTACCTCAACAGACCTCAATAAAAAGAAGTGGTTAGTGGAAGCTTGATTGATGATTGGTTGTACATCTAAGCATGGATTTTTGCTAAACTATTGAAAAATAAATGTTTACTTTTAAGAATAAAATTTTTTCTTTAATTAAAAATTTTTTAAATTTAAAAAAAAATTCATAAATGTATAACTCATCCCTCCTCTCTTGTACATTTGTCTCACACAATTCACATCAGATGTTGGTGTGTATCTGTGTGTGTGTGTGCATCTGTGCATGTGTGTGTGTATGTGTGTATATGTTTGTGTCCATGATCACACATGTGTGGACTTGTATGTGTTTATGTGTGTGTGTGTGTGCATGTTTTCATGTGTGGGTGTACATGTGTGTGCGTGCATTTGTGTATCTGTCTGTTTATGCATGTGTTTGTTTGTATTTGTGTGTGTGTGCATGTGTTTCTATGTGAATGCATGCGTGTATGTGTGAGATCACACATGTGTGTACATGCAAGTTTGTGTGTGTGTGTGTGTGCATATGTCTATGTGTGTGAAAATGTATGTGCATGTGAGTGTATGTAGATGTGCTTATGCATGTCTTTGTGTGTGTCTTTGTGCAAGTGAATGTATGCGTGTGTGCATCTATTGTGCATCTGTGTGCCTCTGTGTCTGTACGAACATGCATTTGTGTTTACACAAGTCTATGCATGTGTGTGTGCATATCTGTGTGCTAATTCATGTACACATATGCGTGTGCATGTATGCGTGTTTGTATGTTTGTTTTTATGTATGTTTGTACATATGCATGTGTATGTTTGTGCATGTGTATTCATGTTCTTGTGTGTGTATGTACATGTGTCTGTATGTGTGAGTTTTGAGCATGTGGGTACATGTGAGTGTGCTTGTGTGTATAGCTATGTGATTGTGTGTGAGCATATGTGTGTGCACAAATGCACATGTAAATGCATGGGTGTGCGCATGTGTGTGAGTGCATGCATGCAAGTGTTTGTATGTAGATTTGTAATTGTGTGTGCTATGTGTGTCCATGTGTATGTGTGTGCGTGTGTGTGTGTTTGTGCTTGTGTGGGTGTGTTTCTGTGTGTGTATCCATAGGTGTGTACATATTTGTGTGTGTGCATGTGCATATGTGTATGTGTGTGGGTGTGAGTACAAGTCTGTGAGTTTGTATATGCATGCATGTGTGCATATGTGTGCAAGTTTTTGCACTAGTGTTTGCATGTGTTTGTGTGTCTATGAGGGTCCAGTTTCATGTGTATCTGTGTGTGTCCAATTGTGTGTACGTGCATGTGTTTCTCCATCTATGGCATTTGTGTGCATGTGTGTGATCATGAGTGTGTGTATATGTGAATTTGTATTTGTGTTTGTGCTTGCATGCAAGCTTACGTGCATGTTTGTGCATGTGGGTGTGTGTTTTTCTCTGTGGGTGCCTATATTTTTTCAATTGATTATGTTAATTGGGTGCATGTTTATGTGATTGCATGGATTCTTGTGTGTGCATGTTTGTTTACTTGTGCATGTGTGGATGTGGGTGTATGCGTGTCTGTAGGTGTGTCTACACTTCTATGAGCTATGCTTATGCATGTGAGTCTGTGTCCTTGTGTGTACATGTAAGTTGGATCATATGCATGTCAGCATGTAAGTATGCATATGCATGGGTGTGTGTGTGAGCATGAGTCTCTATGTGTTTGTGTATGTATGTGCATATGAATGTGTGTAAGTGTGCATTTGTGCTTGGGTACATGTGTATGTATTCAAGTGTGTGTGCATGTGTGTCTATTTTTTGTCTGTGTCTATGGGAATGTGTGTATGCATATATGTGTGTGCGTTGTGTGTGCATGTATGTGTTCATATTGGATGTGTGCTTATGTGTGTAAGCAAGTGTGTGTGCCTACCTATGTATTTATGCTTGTTCATAGTTGCAAGTGTGCTACGTGTGCATAAGAATATGCATGCATGTTGCTATGTGTGTGTGTGTGTGCGAGCATGTACATGTGTGTAGGTGCACGTGTGTGCGACTATGTGTGGTTGTGCATGTGTATGTGTATATGTCTATGTATGAGGGTGTGTGTCAACGTGCATGTGCACATGTACATGCATGTGTCTTTGTGTGTTTGTGTGTGTGTGTTTGTGTCTGTGCATGTGTATGTGTGTTTGTGCGTTTGTGCATATGCTTGTGTGTGTGAGCGTGCATGTATATGTTTATGTAAGTGTGTCAATTAGTGGCATGGGTGTGTGTATATGCGCATACGAGCATGTGTGTGCATTTTTGTGCGCAAGCTTGCACTTGGGAGCATGCATGCATGTGGGTGTATGTCTGTCTATGTGCGCCAGTGTTCATATGAATGTGTGCTCGTGTGTGCATGTTTGTGTTCATGTGTGCATGGATATGTGAATGTAAGTGTGCATGTGCATTTGTAAGACTATGGGTGCATATAGGTATGCTTGTTTGTGTGAACGTGAGTGTGCACATGTATCTGTTTATGCAAGTGCTTGTGAATGTGAGTGTGTATGTGGATATCCTTGTTTGTGTGCATGCACCCACATGTGAGTGAGTGAGTGTGTGTACATGTATTTGTGCTTGCATGTGCAAATGTGCATGTATAAGTGTGTGTGTACATGTGTGCACGTGTGTTCTTGTGTGTGTGTATTTAAGTGCATACATGTGTGCATGTCATATGCGTGTGCAAGAATGCACACATATGTGTGTATGTGTGAGTGTTTGTAGGTGTGTATGCATGTGGATATGTTTGAGTGTGTGGGTGTGCATGTGTTTGTGTGTATGTATGCATGCTTAACTGTCTTTCCATGTTTGTGTGTTGTGTGTGCTGTGAGAGTTATGTGTGCCTTTGTTTGCCTGTATGCATGTATGTGTATGAATGTGTGTGAGTGTGTGTGTGTGTGTGTATGTGTATGTGTATGTGCATGTGTGTTACTATTTGTGCATGCACGTGTGTATGTGTTTTTATGTGCATGTATTCTTATACATGAGTGTGTCAAACTGTGTATGTGTGTGTAGATGGGTTTTTGCATGCACATATGTGCATGTGGGTGAATGTCAGTGTGTTTTGGTACACAAGTCTTTGCCAATGCAGATGATTTGTGCTAGTTTGTCCATGCCTGTGTGACTTTGTCTATGTTTTATGTATGTGGAAGGAGCATCTATGCTTGTGAGTGCGCATGGGTGAGTACATGTTTGCTTATGTGTGTCTTTTTGTGTGTATGTGTGTGTGGGTGGTTGTGTGAGCATGTGTAAGCTCGTATGTGCGTATGTGTATGTGCACATGTGCATAAGTGTGTGTGTGTGTGTGTGTGTGTGTGTGCATTTGTGTGGGTGTGTGTGAGTATTTGTGCATGAGCATATGTGTCTATGTTAGTGTGAATATGTGTGTATTTGTAAGTGTGTGCTTATGTTTTTGATTGCATGTACATGTTTGTGTATGTTTTGTTGTATGTGTGTGTGTGTGCTTATGCATTTGTGTAGGCACATGTGTGTTTGTATTCACATGCATGTGTGAGTGCATCTGTATGTGTGTGTGTGTGTGTTTTTGTTCATGTGTATGTGGGTTTACATGTGTGTACCCATACAAGTGTGTGATTGTGTTCATGTGTGTGTGCTTGTGCAAGTGTACGTATGTGTGTGTATATGAATGTTTGTGTGTGCATAGGTGTGTGTACCTGAGAACATGCATGTGTTTGAGTGCATGTGCATGTGCACATATGTATGTGTGGGTGCATGTTTGTATGTTTCTGTTTGTGCATGTGTGTGTGTTTGTGTGTGAATGTGCATGTGTGTGCAAGTGAGCAAATGTGTGTGCATGGATGCATGTGTGTGTTTATGTGTATGTGCATGTGCAAGTGTATGATTATGCATATGTGCTATATGTGTACACACATGTATCTACATTCATATTGGCATGCATGTTTGTTCTTGTGCATGTGTTTGTGATTGTGTTTTCTTACGTGCGTGTGTGCTTGTGTGTCTGCATGCATGTGTGTGTATGTGCTAGTGGATGTGCATGCAAGTGCGTGCATATGTGTGCACATGTGCACGTGTTTGTCTATGTGTGTTGGCATGTGCTTGTGTGTGTTTGTTTGTGTGTGTTTGTGAGTGTGTGCATATATGAGTTTCTGTGCATGTGACTATGTATTTTTGCATGTGTGCACACAGGTTAATATGTGGGTCTGTGCATTTGTGTATGCTTGTAAATGTGCATGTGTATGTGTGCATGTCTGTGTACATAGATATGATTATGAAGCAAATTTTTGTGTGTGTGTGTATGTACATGTTTTCTCATGTGTGTGTACTTGTGTGTTCATGTGTGTATGAGAGAGAGAGTGTGTACTTTTGTGTGTGCATGTTTGTTTGCATGTGTGTGCAAGTTTTGAGTGTTTGTATGCATATGTGTGTATTCATGTATGCATGAGCATGTTCATGTGTGTGCATGTGTTTATGTCTATGCATTTGTGTGTGCAGGTAATGTGTGCATCTTGGTGTTTATGTTCATGTGTGTTGGTGCATCTACATGCATGTGGGTATGCATCGAAGTTTGTGCGTTTGTGTGTGTCTTTGTGTATATGTGTTTGTGTTTGTGCATGTGCATATCTATATGTGCTTGTGTGTTCATGTTGGTGTGTGGGTGTATGTGCTTGTGTGTGCGTGTGTATGTGTCTGTGGCCATGTGTGTGTATGTATTTTTATGTGCATGAATGTGCATGAATGTGTATGTGTTTGTGTGCACTTGTGTGTGCATGTGCATGTGTGTGTCTGTGTGTGTTTATATGACTATATGTGTGCATGTCTACAAGCCTATGTATGTATATGTGCATGTGTCTGTGCATGTTCTTGAGCATGCACATGTGTGCTCTCAAGTGTGCATCTGTGCTTATGTGTGGTGTGTTTGTGTGTGTGCATTTGTTTGTGTGTGCATGTGTACCCATGTATGTGTGTGTACTTGTGCATATGTGTGTGTGCGCACCTATGTGCACATGTTTTCTTGTGAGTGTTCGAGTGTAGGTGAATGTGAGTGAGCAAGCATGTGTTCATGTGCATGTGTGTGTGTGGCTAGGTGTTTATGGGTGCATGTTTGTGTCTGTGTGCAATTATGAGCACAGGTGTGTGTGCACGTGTGTACCTATATGTATGTTTGGGTGCATATGCATGTGTGTGTATTCATTTATGTGTGTTCATGTGTGTATGTTTGTGTGTGTGTACATGTGATTGTGTGCAAGTGTGTATGCATTTGTGTTTGTATGATGTGTGTGCACTTGTCCATGTTTATGGGTGTATAAGTGTGTGTGTGTGTATGGGTATGGGTATATTTTTATGCATGTGTACGCATGTACATGTATGTGTGTGTGTGTTCTTGCCATTATGGATGTACGTGTGTTTGCGTGAACATGTTCATGTGCATTTGTATGCTTGTGCGTGTGTATGTGTACATCTATGTGCACGTATGTTCTTGTATGTGTGCTAGTGCGGGTGCATGTGAAGGTGCAAGCATGCATGTGTGTGTTTGTGTGCTTGCATCTTTGTGTGCATTTGCAAGTTCAAGTTTGTGTATGCATGTGCACATATATGTATGTTTTGGGTGCATGTGCACATGTCTTTATGTACATGTGTGCATGTACAGGAGTATGCATTTGTGTGTGTTGTGCGTGTTTCTGTGCAAGTGTGTGCATGTGTTCATCTGTATGTTTTTAGGTGTGGGTATGTGTTTATGCATGTGCAACCATGTGTGTTCACGTATGTGTATATTCATGTGCATATGTGTATGTGTGTGTGTCTATGTGAGTGTGTACCTATGATTGTGCATGTGTGTCTACGTGCAATAATGCATGTGGATGCCTATGTGCAGCCATTGCTATGTGACTACACAATGCATGAGTATCCGTGTGTGTCTCTACTTGCTTGTGTGTGTGTGCATGTGTGTATGTATTTGTGAGTGCACATGTTTGTGGTTGTGTGTGTACATACATTTGTGTGCATGTAGGTACATGTATGTAGGTGTGGTTAATGTTTGTTTTTATGTGCAAATGCTTTTATGCATGTATATCCATGTACATGTTTTTCTATATGTGTTTTATGTTTGTCTATGCATAGGCCTATGTGTACATGTGTATGTGTTTGTTTGTATGTTCCATTATGTGCGTATGTGTGTATCTGTGCTTGTGTGTGTGTAAGTGCATACATATGAGCAAGTGTGTGTGAGTGAGTGATAGTTTTTAAGTGTTTGTGTGTGTGGGTGTGCCTATGCTTGTGTGTGCTTGCATGTGTAAATGAGAATTGGTGAGCATGTGGATTCATGCTCTTATGTGTGAGTATGTGTGCATATGCATGTGCTTGCATGTTTGAGTGCATTTGTGTGCATGTGTGTGCATCCGTCTGTGCATGTATGCATGCATATGTGGGTAGGTGTGTGTGTTTGTCCATGTGTGTGTGCAAGTGCATATGCATGTTTGTGCATCCATGTGTGAATGCACATAGATGCATATGCATGTGTGTGTGTGTTTGTGTGCATATCTATGTTCATGTGTTAGTACATGTGTGTGTGTAAGTGTGTGTGCACTTGCATGTGCATGTATGTATGTGCATGTGGATGAAGTGTGTGTGTGTGTGTATTGGTATGTATGAGTGCATGCGTGAGTGTATGTGTGTGTACAGGCATATGGATATCTATGTGCATGTGTGTGTGGGTGTGTGTGCAAATGTGTGTGCATGCTTACAAGCCTTTATGTATGTGTGTATGCCTATACATGTGAGCGTGCATGTATATTTTTTTTTTATGCAAGAACATTTTATTCTTATACATGTATATGTGTGTGTACATGTGGATGTCCTAACTGTTTGTGCATGCATGCATCTTTGTGTGTCTGAATGTGTACATGTTAGTGTCTATGCATAGGCATCTATCTCTACCTATGCATGGGTGTGTGTGTGTGTGTGTGCATGCATTCATCTGTGGTGTGTGACTGTGTGCATGTATGTGTGCATATTTGAGTGCACGTGTGTGAGTGTGTGTATATAGGTGTGTGTATTTGTGTGTGTTCCTATGTACATGTTTGTGTGCATGTGTGTGCAAGTCTATGAGCTTGTGTGAGTGTGTTCCTATGTATATAGGTGTGCTTGCATATGCATGAGCATATGCATTTGTATTAATGCCTATGCATGTGCATTTGTGTTCACATTAATGTGTGTCTATACTTGGTTTCTTATATGTGTGTGTGTACTTGTGCATTAGCATGCATGCTTATATTTGTGTGTGCATCTTTGCATATGTGTTCGTGTGTTTGCATATGCATATGTGTGCATGTGAGTCTATGTGTTTTGTTGTTGGGTGGGTGTGTGTGTGTGTGTGCTTATGTATGGACATGTGCGTTTGTCTGTGTTGGGCATATGTGTGTGCACGCATATGGGTATGTGTGTGTGCATGTATGTTTGCATTTGTGTTCATGTGTGTTTGTGTGTGTCTGTGTATGCACATGTGTGTATACAGGTGTGTCAAAGTGTGGATGCGTGTATGTGTGCGTGTGTGTTTGTGTGTCCATGTGGGTGTGTGGGTAGTTGTGGGTGTGTGAGTGTGTGTGTGTGTGTGTTTGTGTGCATGTGTATGCATCTACAATTGTGCATGTATATGTCTGTCAGCATATATGTGTGCAAGTCTGTAAGTCTATGTTTGTATTTGTGTGCCTGTGCATATGTGTGTGCAACAATGTGCTTGTACTTGTGCATGCATGTGTATCTTTTTGTGTGTGCATGATCGTGTGCATGTGTGTATGTGTGTGTGGATATGTGTGTGTGTGTCTGTATTTATTCACATTGGTTTGTTAGTGTATGCATGCATGCGTATGTGAAAGTGTGTATATGCAAGTATGCATCTGTGTGCACACATATACTTGTGTGTGTGCGAGTATAGGTGCATGCATGTGTGCTTGTCATGCGAGTGTACAAGCATGTACATGCATATATATGTGGGTAGGTGGGTCTGTGTGCATGCATGTGTGCACATTTGTGCGTATGAGTGTGAGTGTAAGTGTTTGCATGTGCATGGGTGTATGTATTTATGTGTGTGTATGTCGTGTTCATATGTCTACATCCATGTTCATGTATGCACATTTGCGTGTGTCTGTGGGTATATGCATGTGGATGTGTGTGTGTGTGTCTATGTTTGTGGGTATACCTCTATTTGTGCATGCATGTGCATGTTTTCATGTGAGCATACAATGTGTGTGTGTGTATACATACATGTATGTGTGTAAGCTTGCATGTGTTTGTTTGTGTGCATGTGTGTGCTTGTGTGTGTGTGTGTGTATTTGTGTGTAGTTGTGTGTGTTCATGCATTTGTGTGCAGGTAGGTGTGTGTAAGAGTGTGTAGGTGTGCATTTATTTGCATGTACATGTGCTGCCATGCACTTCTGTCCATGCACATGTGTTTGTGCATGTGTTTTATGTGTGTGTGTGTGTGTGTGCATGGGCTTGTGTATGCATGTCTGTGTGTGTGTGTGTGTGCATATGGGTGCATGGTTCACATATATGTCTGTGTGTGTGTGTGCTTATGTTTGTCTAAGGGAGCATACAAGTGTACGAGTGTGTTTGCGTGAGTGAGTGGCTGCGTGTGTGTGGGTGTACTTATGCATGTGTATGAGTGTATGTGTGCTTGTATGATTTGCTTATATGGATGTGTGTGAGTGAGCATGTATATGCTTGTTCTTGTATGTGAGTGTTTATGCTTGCATGTTCACGTGTGTGTTTGGGAGTATTTGTGTGCATGTTTGTCTATGTGTGTGTATGTATATGAGTGTTTGTGCATCTACATGTGTGTGTGTATGTGCAGGGGTGTATGTGAGTATGTCAGTTCGAGTGCACATGTCTATTTGTGTAGACATGCATGCATTTGCACAGATGTATGTGCATGCATGTGTGTGCATGTCTGTGATTATACACATATATGTGTGCACATGTTATTCTATGTGTCTATGCATGTCAGTGTGTGTGTGTATGTGCTTGTGTATGTGTGTTATGTGTGTGTGCACTTTGTATGGGTGCATTAGTTGGTTTGCGTGTGTTTTCATGTGTGTGTACTTGTATGTGCATGTCAGTATGCACGTGTTTGTGCAAGTGTAGATTTATGTGGGTGAGCCTTTTGTATATTTGTGTGTTCCTATACTTATGAGTGTGCATTTTTGTGCATGAGCATATGTGTTCATTTTGATGTGCACGTTTGCATGGATGCATGCATGGACGTGTGCATAAGCAGGTGCATGCATGCTTGTGTGTGCAAGTGTGCATGTGTTTATAAGTGAGTGTATGCATGTGTGTTTATTTGTGCCTATGCATAGGCATGTCTTTGTGTTGGTTTATTTATACATGTTTGGTCTGTGAGTGTCTCCATGTGTGTGCACATTTGTATTCATGTATGTAGTTCTACCAATTGTTGTGTGTATATATGTGTACATGTGTGTGTGTAAGTCATTGAGCTTATGTGTGCATGTGTTCCTATACATATGTGTATGAGAACGTATCATTGTGCATGTCTGTGCTGAGATGCTTGTGTGTGTGTGCATATATGCATGTGCAAGCATGTGTGTGTGCATGTGTGGTTTTTTGTGTGTGTGAGTTCTCATGTGTGTGTCTATGCATGGATATGTGTGTGTGGTTGTGCATGAGCATGTGTTTATTAGTGCATATGTGTGCATGCATACTATGTTTTCATAATGTGTGTGTGTTTATGTGCATGCATGTGTTGTGTGTGTGTGTGTCTATGGATACATATGTGTAATGCATATGTGCAAGCAAGTGTGCATGCATGTGTGTGTGTACGTAAATTTTGGTAGGTGGGGGTGTGCATGTGCAGCACATGTATCTATGTGTGCATATACATGTGTGTTTATTTGTGTACATGTGCACACATGTGTGTGTGCTTGTATGTGTTTTATGAGTGTGTGCATGTGTTTGTGTATAATGTGTGCGTATGTTTGTCTATGTGTGCTTGTAGGAATGTGTGTGTAGGTGTGACTATGTGTGTGTGTGTGCATGTGTATACATGTAAATGAGTCAGAGTGTGGTTGCATTTGTATGTGTGTTTGTGCATATGTATGTATGATCATGAATGCTTCCTTATGTTTATGCATGTGTGATTGTGTGCATGCAAGTGTGTTTGTGTTTATGCCAAGTACATATGTATGTGTGGTTGTACTGTGCATGCATGTACATGTGTTTGGTATTATGATTTACATGCATGTGATTGTGTGCATGTGAGTGTGTGTGTGTGTGTGTGAACGTGCTTATGGGTGTCTGTGTTTGTGTGTGTGCATGCGTACATGAATGTAAGTGTGTGAACATGTAAATAAGCATATGTTCGCATGTAAAGGTGTATGTGTATGTGCATGTCCATATGAGTACATCTATTTGTGAGTGTGCGTGCATTTGTGTAAGTGTGTATCTATGTGCATATGTGCTTTTATACACATGTGTGTGTGTGTGTGCCTAGGTTTTATGTGTGTGTATGCATGGGTGTCTATTTGCATGTGTGTGTGTTCTTTTGTGAGTGTAGGTGTGTGCATGTTTTTGTGTGTACCTTTGTATTCTTGTGTGCTTGTTTATGTGCATGGGTGCAGGCATGTGTGGTTGTATGTGTGCATGTACATGTGAGTGTTTTGTGCATGCATGTGCACATAAGTCTATGTGTGTTAGCACATGCTCATGCATGTTTATGTGTATTGTGCATGAATGTAGGAGCATTCACATGCATGCATGTGTATGTCAGGTGCATGCACGAGCATGTGTGCATTTTTGTATGTGTGCTTGTGTGTGTCTTTGCATGTGTGTGTGTGCTTATGCATGTGCATGTGTTTTCCTATGTCTGCTTGTGTGTTTATGCTTGTGTGTGTGTGCACACATGTGTGTGTGTGTGTGTGTGTTGTTGTGTGCACACATGTGTCTATGTGTGTGTGTTTGTCTACATGAATATCTATGTGCGTGTGTATGTTCGTTGATGTATGCGTGCGTGTTTGTGTGTGTGGGGGTGTATTCACACTTGTGTGTATGTGTGCATGTGAACACCAATGTACAGGTGTATATGTATGTGAGTGTGCACATGTGCACATGCATGTGTGGGTGTGTCTAAATGTTTGTGTGCATGTGTGTCAATTCATGTGTATGAGTGTGTTTGTCTATGTAGGTGAACTCATGTTTATGAGGGTTGAGGCATGTGTATATGTTTGTGTGTGTTTACATGTGCACATATGTTTATGTGTGAATGTGCATGTGTGTTTACATGTGTGTGTGCGCATCTTATTGTGTGTGCATATGTTTGCATGTGTGTGTGTGCTTGCATATGAGAGAGAGAGTGTGTGTGTGTGTGCATGCATGTGTACTACATATGTTTATGTGGGAATCTCTGTGTACGGTTATGCATGTGTTTGCATTTTTATGTCTATACCTATGTGGGTATGTGCATATGTGCAATTGTATTATTGGGTGTGTGTAATTGTTCATGCATGTGCATATGTGCACATGTGTGCTTATGTCCATGTCGATGTGTAGAGGTGTGTGTGTAATGTTGTGCATGTATTGGTGTGTGTGTGTGTCTATGTGATTGTGCATGTTTCTATAAGTCTGTGTATGTGTACATGTGTGTATGTGTTTTTTCATTTCTCATTTAGTGTGTAAACATTTGTGTTTGTTAGTGTGTACATTTGCATGTGTGAGTGTGTACATTTACATGTGTTCATGTATGAGTGTGTGCATACATCTTAGTATTTATGCATGCGTACAAGCGTATCCACATTTTGGTGTATTTATGTATATTGTGCTTATATGTGGGTGCATGTGTGTATGATTGCCTATGTGTATGTGCTTGTGCATGTGGGTTTGTTGTGTGTGTGTGTGTGTGTTGTTGTGCATGGGTGTCTATTTGCATGTGTGTGTGTTCTTTTGTGAGTGTTGGTGTGTGCATGTTTTTTTGTGTACCTTTTTATGTTGCTCTTTTATGTGGATGGGTGCAGGCATGTGTGGTTGTATGTGCGCATGTATATATGGGTGTATTTGTGCATGCATGTGCACATATGTCTATGTGTGCTAGCACATGTACATGCTTGTTTATGTGTATTGTGTATGAATGCATGTGCACGCACATGCGTGTGTGTATGTATGTGTGTGTGCATGTGCTTGTATGAGCATGTGTGCTTGTGTGTGTCTTTTGTGTGTGTGTGTGCTTGTGCATGTGTTTTCCTATGTGTGTTTTGTGTGTTTATGCTTGTGTGTGTGTGTGTGTGTGCATGCATGTGTGTTGTTTTATGCATGCATGTGTCTAGATGTGTGTGTGTGTGTATCTACAGACATATGCATGTGTCCGTGTATGTTCGTTTACGTATGCTTGCATGTTTGTTTGTGTGGGGGTGTATTTGGACTTTTGTGAGTGCAAATGAACACTTACGTACAGGTGTATATGTATGTGTGTGTGCACATGTGCAAATGCATGTGTGGGTGTGTCTAAAAGTTTGTTTGCATGAAATTGTTCGGGTGTGTGTGTGTGTGTCAATGCATGTGTATGAGTGAGTTTGTCAATGCATGTGAACTCATGTGTGTGAGGGTTGATGCATGTGTATGTATGTTTGTGTGTGTGTTTGTATGTGCACATATGTTTATGTGTGATTGTGTATGTATGTCTAAATGTGTGTGTATGTGTGCATCTTGGTGTGTGTGCATGTATTTGCATGTGTGTGTGTGTGTGCTTGCATGTGTGAGAGAGTGTGTGTGTTTATGTGCTTGTGTGTGTGTGGTAAAGATTACACATGTGTGTGTGCACAAAGGCTTGCACATGTGTGTGTGGGTGTATGTGTGTGTGTGTGCATATGTGTCTACATATGTTTGTGCACGTGTGTTCACGCACTTGTGTCTCTATCTGTGTGTATGTGCATGTATGAATTTTTGTCCATGTGAGTGTGTATGAATGTGTGTGTGCATGTATGTACTTGTGAGAATGTGTGGGTGCACGTTTGGATGCTTGTTTGCATGTTTGTGCTCATGCGTTTGTGTGTGTGGGCATATGTGTGTATGTGAATTTGTGCTTACGTCTATGAATGTGTGATTGTGGTTGTATATGTGTGTGCATCTATGTTTGTGTGCGTGCACGTGTGTCCATGCATGTATACTACATGTGGTGTGGGCATCTCTGTATGTGTTTATGTATGTGTTTGCATTTTTATGTGTATACCTATATGGATGTGTGCATGTGTGCATGTGTGTTCTTGGCTGTATGTAAGTGTGCATGCATGTGCAAGTGTGTGCATATGTGTGTATGTCCATGTCTTTTCCTAGAGGTGTGTATGTAATGTTATGCATGTATTGGTAGGTGTGTCTATGTGTGTGTGCATGTTTCTATGAGCCTGTGTGTGTGGGCATGTGTGTATATGTGTTTGCATTTCTCTTTTAGTGTGCACACATTTGTATTTGTTTGTGTGTACATTTACATGTGTGAGTGTGTACATTCACATGTGTATGTGTATAAGTGTGTGCATACATCTTAGGGTTTATGCATGTGTACAACCATATCCACATGTTGGTGTTTTTGTGTATGTTTGTGCATATATGTGGGCGCATGTGTGTGTGATTGCTTATGTGTATGTGCCTATGCATGTGGGTTTGTTGTGTGTGTGTGTTGTTGTGCATACATCTGTAAGTGTGTGTGTGTGTGTGTACACCTATGCATGTACATGTGTGTGTAGGTTTGCTTGTGCATATGAGTGTGTGCTAGTGCTGTGAGTGTGTCTATGCACATATGCATTTAAGTGTGTGTCTATGTGTGGGTGTATGTGCAAGTTTATACATGTGTGCTCATGTGTGCATGTATGTTTGCATGTGTGCGAGGGAATGAATGTGTATCTATGTGTGTACCTTGGGGTAGAGATGTGTGTGCAAATATTGTATTCAAGCATGTGTGTTCATTTGTGCCTATGGACATATGTAGGCTTGTGTATGTATGCATGGGCGTGTGTGCACACGTGTGCATGTGCATGTGTATGCATGTGTGTGTGTGTATTTTTGTACATACATTTATGTTGTTTCATGCATGTATGGGTGGGTCTCTGAATGTGTGTATGCATGTATGTTTGTGCATTTGCATGCATGCATGTGCATGTGGTTTTGCACATGAGTGCATCAGTGTGTGTATGTGTGTGTGTGCTTGTGCATGTACATGTGTGTGTGTGTGCATGTGTAGGCGTGTTTGTATGTGTTTGAGCATGGGCATGTTTGTGTGTTCGCATCTCAGTGTGTGTGAATCTATATGTGTGAGTGTACGTGTGTACATGCCTATTTGTGTAGGTATTTGTGTACATGTCCGACTGCATGTGCTTGTGTGTAGTGTCTGTCTATGTGTGTGTGCATGCACATATGCATATGTGTATGTGTGTGTGCATGTGTGTTCATGTGCTTATGCATGTGTGTGCATGCATGCATGCATGTGTGTGTATAAATTTGTTTGCGTCTATGTTTTCATGTCTCTATGTTCATGTGTGCATTTACTTGTGCTTGGGTGTTTGTGTGAGATTTTTTTGTATTTGTGTGGGTGTGTGTGAACGTGTGTGTACATGTGTACACGTGCATGTATGTGTGCATATGTGTTTGCGTGTGTGTGTGTGTGTGTGTGTTTGTTCATGTATTTATGTATATGTGCATGTGCATGTGAGCATGTAGATGCTTATATGTGAGTATGTGCATGTGTGTATCTATGCATGAGTGTGTGTGTGTGTGCATGCATAAGAGCACTTGTGGTTGAGCATATGTGTTTATGTGTCTGCATAAGTGTGTACATGTTTGTGTACATGTGTGTGCATATATGTGCATTTGTAGACATATGTGTACATGTGTGTGTATGTGAGCTTGTGTGTGCATGAGTATATGTGTGTGTGTGCATGTGTATCTATATTTGTATGTGAGTATATGTGTATGTGTGTGTGTTTGTTTGCATGTGTATGTGAATATCTGTATGCATAAGTTTGGTTGTGCATGTATTTTTGTGTGTGTGGATATGTATGTGCACGTATGTGTTTGCATGAGTGTACTTGTATTGGTGTGCATGTGTGTGTATGCATGTACAAGTGCCTACATGTTTCTATGGGTATGCTTGTGTGCATGTCTTTTTGCATGTGTGTGTAGGTGGGTTTGTGTATATATGTGTGTTATGGTGTGTGCATATGTATCTGTGTGTTTCTAGTTTCATTCCTATATGCTTATAAGCATGCATTCATGTATTTGTGTATGCATGTGTGTGATTATGTGCTGGTATGTGTGTGTTTTTCTGTGGGTGCATGCATGCGTATGTGTTAGTGTGTGTGTATAGGTATGTATCTATGTGTATGTATGTGAATATATGTGGGTGTGCAAGTATGTGTATGTGCTCAGGTGTATGAGTGTGTGTGGCACGTGCCTACATGTACGTACACGTGTGCATGTGTGCAAGTGTGTGTAAGGGATGTTCATTAATCTGCATGTGTGTGCCTATGTTCATGCATGTGTGTATGCATGTGAGTGTGCACACACGTAAATGTGTGTGTGCATGTCTGTACATGTGCATGTCTATGTGTGTGTGTATGAGTTTTTGCATACATCAATATCTTTGGGTGCATGGATGTGTGTGTGTCTATGCATGTGTTGTATGTATATGTATGTGCACTTTATTGTGTGTGAGTGTGTGTGTCTGCTCTTTTGTATGTGTATGCATGTGTCTACATGTATATGTGTATGTGTTGTGCAATAATTTGCTTGTGTGTATGTATGTGTTTATGCACATGTATATGTGTGTGTGTGTGTCTACGTGAGAGTATATGTGTGAGTGTACATGTGTGTATGTGCATGTTTGCATGTCTGTGTGTGTGCCTATGTGTTTCTATAGGTGTGCATGCATGGATTTGTTTTTGCACATGAGTGTGTAAGTGGGTTTGTGTTTATGAGTATGTGTGTGTTTATCTATGTGTGTTGTTGCATTTGTGTGTGTTTATGTGCATGCATTCATGTGCATTATGTGTGTGTGGGTGTATGTGTGTTCTAGTATTATATACATGCATGTGTTAGTGTGTGTGGTAGTGTGTGTGTGTGTGTCTTTATGTGTGTGCATTATGCATACATGTATTCATGATTGTGGGTTTGTGTGTAGCATGTGCTTACTTGTATCTACACATGTGTGTGTACACTTGTATGAGTTTGCATGTGTGTGTGTGTGAGTGTGCATGTGCATTCATATTCTTATGTTTGTATGCATATACATGTATGCAAGTGCATGTGTGAGTGTAGCTATGCATGTGCATGTGTCTATGTGTGTGTGTTGGTGTGTGTTTGAGTGTATGTATGTGTGTGCTTTTCTTGTGTTCTTGCATGTGTGTTTGAGTGTGTGTGTCTGTGTGCATGTGTATGTGCCTTTGTACTTGTCTGTGAGCCTATATACAAGAATGTGTGTGACTGTAAGTGCATGTGTGTGTGTATATGTTTGCATGTGCATGTATGTGGACATGTATGTGTGTGCTTATGTACATGTGTGTGTGTGTGTTTTTGTGTATCCATGTGCTTGTGTGCATCTTCATGTGTATATGAGTGCATGTTTTTATGAATGTTTGTGTGCATGCACA
The DNA here is from genome assembly GCA_023846275.1 of Vanilla planifolia. Taxonomy (NCBI): domain Eukaryota; kingdom Viridiplantae; phylum Streptophyta; class Magnoliopsida; order Asparagales; family Orchidaceae; genus Vanilla; species Vanilla planifolia. The sequence continues at coordinate 1,157,148 of JAIUJO010000026.1, read as the reverse complement.
CTTATACATGTGTGTTTGTACACATGTGTGTCCCTTTGTTTATGTGCATGTGTGTGTATATGTAAGTGCATGTGTGTGCATGTGAATGTGTGTGTATGTTTTGTGTGGGTGGGTGGGTGTGTGTAAGCATGCATGTGTGTGCATGTATGTGTGTGTGTGTGTGTGTATGCATGTGTGGTGGTGGGTGTATGTGCACATACATGTATTGAGCATACGTGTGTGTGTGCATGTATCTACATTTGTGTGCTTGCATGCCTACATTTATATGTGCATGTGTGTTTACATGTGTGTGTGTGTGTGTGTCTTTGTGCATATGTGTGTTGGTGTGTGTACATGTATGTGCAAGTCTACATGTGATTTTGTGCATGCATATGTGTTCATGTGTGTGTGTACATGTACATGATTGTGCCAAGAGCACGTTTGTCCACATGTGTGTAGGCACATGTTAGTGTTAACACATACATGTGTGTGAGCATATGCATGTGTGTGTGCATGCACACATGTGTGTTTGTGTGTGCATTTTTGTGTTTACAAGTGTGTATGTGTGTGGGCACGTGTGTATGTGTGTGTGTGTATGTGCTTCTGAATGTTTTTGTGTGTGCATGTTTATGAGCTTATGCGTATGTGTGTGTTCTTGTGCATCTGTGTGCATACATATGCATGTGCATATATGTTTTTCTATTTGTATATGTACATTCATGCATGAATTTGTGTGTGTGCATGTGCATGTGTTCTTGTGCGTGAGTGTTCATCTTCACATATGTGTGTATATATGCATTTGTATATGTGTTTATATGTCTGTGTGCATTTGTGGTTGGCTGTATGTGTGTATGAGTGTCTGTGCATGGGCATCTATGTGTGCCTATATATTGGCGTGTGCGTGCATGTGTGCATGTGGCCGTGTTTACGAGTGTGGTAGGTAAGTATGTGCCCACGTGTATGTATTTGTGTCAAAGTGTGCAGTTGTGTGAGTGTGTACAAGAGTACATGTGTGTACACGTGTGAGCTTATCTACACGTGTGTGTGTGTGTGTATGTATGCATATGTTTATTCATCTTTGTGAGCTTGTGTGTGTGTATTTATACAAGGGAGCATATCTATGCATATGAGTGTGCATATCTTTGCACCCATGTGTACATGTGTTCATATTAATGTGCTTGGATGCTTACGTGTGTGTATGTATGTGCATGTGAGTGTGTGTGTTTGTGTGTGTGTGCGCTTCTATGCATGTATGTTCATGTGTGTACATCTGTGCATACGTGTGTGTGTGTCTGCGTCGAGTGTGCATGTGTTCATCTATGCATAGGTGTGTGTATGTGCCCATGTGTGGGCATTATTTTTTGTCCATGTGAATGTGTGTGAGTGTGTTGTATGGGTGTATGTGTGTGTGTGTGTATGTGCATGTTTGTGTGATTTTGTTCATGTGTTTACATGTCTTTATGCTAGTATGAGTGCATGTGTGTGCATGTTTAAGTATGTGTGTGTGTGCGCATTTGTGTGTTTGGACATGTGTGTGCGTATGTGTATGCAAGTGTGTCATTGTGTGTGTCTTTGTATGTGAATGTGTTTGTGTGAGTGTGTGCATGTGTTTATCAGCATGCCTATATAAGTGTGATGATGTGCATGCCAATATGTGTGTGTGGTGCTTACATGCATATAAGTATGTGTACATTGCATAAGTGAATGTGATTGCATGTGTGGTGTCTATAAGTGAGTTTTTTTCGATGTATATATGTGTGTGTTTATGTGTGTGCATGTATGTGCATGCATTAGTGTTTTTGTGTCTATGTGAGTGGGTGCATGTTGTGCATGTGACAAAGCAAGGGTGTTTGTGTGTATGTGTAGGTGTGTGCATGTGGATTTGTGTGTACAGATGTGCATGTGTTTATATTTGCATGCATTCATGTGAATGTTTGTGTGTGTGTGCTGCTGTGTGTTTGTTGTGTGTGTGCACATATGATTATGTGCATGTGATTTTGTGTACTATATGTGCATGTGTAATTTTGTGTATATATAGGTATGTGTGTCTGCCTATGCATGTATAAGTATGTGTGTACATATGTATGTGCATGTGTCAGTGTGTATGTGTGTATGTGAGTGCATCTTTGTTTTTTTGTTTGTGTGCATGCATGCATATGTGTATGTGTGTATGTATATGTGCATGTGTGTTTCCATGAGTGTGCTAATGTGCTTATGTGTGGGTGCACACGCATATGCATATGTGCTCATGTGTGTGTGTGAATGTCTATTTGTGTGTATGTGTGTCACTATGTGTGTTTGTGCCTATTCATGTGCATATAAGTGTGTGCACGAGCCTATGCATATGTGTGTATGTGAGTGTTTGTGTGCATGTGTTGCATTTGTGCTTGTTTGTGTTAGTAGGTGCTTTTGTGTGAGTTTGCATGTGTGTGTGTGCCTCTATGTGTGTATCCATGTGTGCTTGTGCATGTCAATGTCCATGTGAGGGTGTTTGCACGAGCATGTGTGTGTGTATGCATGTGTGTGAGTGTGCATGTGCATTTGTGTGCATGGCTAAGTGCTTGTGTGAATGTGTGCATGCATGTGTACATGTGTGCATACTTGTGGATGTTTGTGCTTATATGTATTTATGCATGTGCATTTGTGTTTTTTTGTGTGCATGTGTATGTGCATGTGAGTGTACATGTTTATGTGCATATGCATGGACATGTGTGTTCATGTATGTGTAGTATGTGTTCATGCAAGTGCACATGCAAGTTTTTGTAAGCATGTGAGCATGAGTGTGTGCATGTGCGTGTGTTTGCATATTCGTGCATGGGCAAGTTTGTGTGTATGCATTTGTGTGTATGTGTAATAGCTAGTGTATGTGTGTGTCTATCTGTGCATATTTTTATAAGTGTGTATGCATGTGTTTGTGTGCATATGTGCTTGTATATAGTTGTGTGTGTCTGTGTGCACATGTTTTTGTGTGTGTGTGTGTGTGTTTTGCATGCATGTGTGTCTGTGTGTGTGCATGTGCATGTGCGTGTGTGTGTGTGTGTGCTTATTTGTGTCCATGTGATTATATACATGGATACATGTGAATGTGTGTGTGTGTGCCTGAATGTATTAGTGCATCTATGTGCTTGTGCATGTGCTTGTGTGTGCATATGTGTTAGTATGCTTTTGTGAGTGATTATTTTTGTGGGTACATGTGTGGGCTTGCATATCATTAGCTATGTGTGTGGGTGTGTGCATGTGACTGTGTGAATGCGTGTGCATCTATGCATACAAATGTATGTGTGAGAGTGTGTATGTCCATGTGCAAAGTGCATGTGTATGTATATACGTTTGTGTGGAGTGTGTGTGATTGTACATGTGTTATTATGTGTGCATGTGTTATTGCATGTGCATGTTCATGCATATGTGTGTGTATACATATGCATGCACTCACATGTGTGTGTGTGTGTTCTATGTGTTGGTGTGTTTGTGAGTGTCCATTTGTGCATGTGCATGCATGCACTTGTGTGTGTGTGTGTGTGTGTGTGGGTGCACATGTGTGTCTATTCATGTGTGTGTTTTCATATGTGCTTGCACACGTGTGTTTTGAGCCAGTGTATATTTGTGAGGGTGTACATTTATGTCCATGTATATGTATGCTTGCATGTGGGCCTATGTGTATGCGCATTTGTATGAACATGTGTGTGTGTCTAGTCATGCACATGTGTGTATGCATGTTTGTTTGTGTGCATGTGTAGGAATGTGTATGTGTGAGTGTATGTTTAGGCATGTATATGTTTATTTTTTGGTGCATGTGTGTGTGCAAGTTTGTGTATGTGTGTAAGTGTATGCACGTAGATACAGGTGCATGTGTATGTTTGTATGTGTGCATCTTTTTGTGTGCTTATGCATGTGTGTGTGTGTTCGCATGTGCATTTCTGAATGTGTGTGTTTACTCCTTGCATTTATCTTATGTGTGTGTATGTGTGTGCACATTTGTATGTGTGCATGTGTGTGTATTTACCAATGTAACTATGTGTGTTCATGTTTGGTGTGTGTGCCTTTGTGTGTTCATGTGTATGCTTCTAGGTGTGCAAATATGTGGGTGCATGGGGATGTGTTCATGTTCATGTGTGTGCATGTGTGCGGGTCTATATGTATATGTGTTTGCATATGTATGCATTTATGTGTATGTGTGTGTGTGTGTGTATACGTGCATGTTTTGTGCAAGGGTGTTGGTGTGTGTGCTTGCCTTTGTGTGTGCATGTGGATCTATATGTGTGTGGGTATTTGTGCATGTGTGTTTGCATGGATGTCTGTGTGCATGCTTGTATGCATATGTGTAGATGTTTTTTTGCATGTTTGATGTCGTTATGTGTGGCTGCATGTGCATGCATGTATATGTATATGTTTGCATGCCTATGTGCATGTGTGTGTGCGTGATTATATGTGTGGGTAGGTATTTCTACATTAGTGCATTAGTATTGCATAAGTGCATGCATTGATGTGTTTTGGTGCATGCGTGCATGCATACATGTATGCACAAGTGTGTTTATGCATGTACATGCCTCTATTTGTGCATTTGTGCTTGCATGCATGCATATGCATGTGCATGTGTACATTTTTGTGTGTCCATGTGCAAGTGTGTCTATGCATATGTATGTGTGTATGCTTGTGCATGTGCATGTATGTGTGTATTCATGCATATGTGTTTATGTGTATGTGTGTGTGTGCATGCATGATTATTTGTGAGTGCATGTATATGTGTGAGTCTTTGTGTGTGTGACAAGGCAGGCGCATGTGTGTACATGTGTGTGTCCATGTTCTTAGATGTATGTATTTGTGTGTATGCATGTGTGTGTGGGTGTGCATGTGTGTGAATATGAATGTGCATGTTTGTTAGTAGGTGTGCATGTATGTTTGTGAATGTGTGTATGCAAGTGTCTTTGTGTGCTTTTATTTTTGTGTTTGTATCGATGTGCCTATGTGATGTTCATATATATGCATGCATGTATGCATGTGTATTTGCATGTGTGTGTATATGTGGTTGTGCATTTATATGCATGTTTGTGTGTGTGTGTGTATGTGTACGTGTGTGCATGCATGTGTGAGCATGTAAGGGTGTGTGTATATTGGTGTGCATTTATTTGTATGCATGTGTGCATGTGACTATGAGTGCATATGCATGTTCATTTATGTGTGTGTATGTGTGTATGTGTCAATTTTTGTGAGTCTATACATTTGTGCATATGTCTTTGCATCTGCATGCATGTGTTTATGTGTGTTTGTGTACCTGAATGTGTGTTTTTGGGTTTGTGCATAAGTCCATGTGGATGTGTGTGTGTGTCCATACATGTGTGTTCCTGTGTATGGTTGCATGCAAGTGTGTAATTGTGTATATGTGTACATGTGTTTGTGTGTGCGTGCGCATGCATGTGCGATGCACATGCATTTGTGTGGGCATGTGCATATTTGTTTTCTTTTGAGTGTGTCTATGTGTGTTCTTGTGCATGCATGTGCATATGTGGTTTTTTAGTGTGTGTGTGTGTGTGTGTGCACATGTATGAGTGTGAGTGTGTGCTGTGAGTCCCTATGCATGTGAATATTTGTGTGTGTATATGTGTGCAAATGTATGTGTTTGAGAGTGTTTATGCATGTGTATGTGCACATATTTGTTTTTTTGTGTACCATTCAATGTGTGGGTATGCCTGCATTTGCGTGTGCATATGCATGCATGTGTTGGCACACATATCGATGTGGTTGTGCTTGTGCATATATGTGTGTGAATAAGTTTATGTTTTTGCCATATGTATGAGAGTTCATATATTTATTTATGCTAATGTGCCTGTATGCATGTGTATGCCAATGTGTATATGTGTGTATGTGCATGTGTATGCATATGTGTGTGTGTTCGTATTCATGTGTACATGAGTGTATCCATGCATGCACGTGTGTACACATATATGCATGTGTGTGCATGTTTGCGCTTATGTTTGATTGTGTGTGCTTATATGGATATATGTGTGTGCATGCATGCATGTATAGTATCTGTGTCTATGTTTGTGAGTGTGTGCATGTGTGCATGTGTACTTGTGTGCGTGTGTGTTCTAGTGTCTGTGGTCATGTGCTTGTGTGCATGTGATCATGCATGTGTTCATACATGTTTGAGTGTGTCCATGCATGTGTGTAAGTTTGTATAAGTAGGTGTGTGTGGTGAGTTTATTTGTGCATGTATATGTGTATGCATGTTCACCTAAATGTGTGCACATGTGTACTTTTGTGTGAGTGTTGGCGTGTGTGCGCTCATTCGAGTGTGTGTGTGTGTGTATATTTACTGTGTGTATTTGTGTGTGTTGTTACACTTGTGTGTGTGTGGGTGTGTGTGAGCATGTTTGTTTGCATACATGTTCATTTGTATGTGCATGTGAATGTATGTATGTGAGCAAGTGTTTGAGCATATTTTTGACTTCTTGCATGTATGTGTATGTCTTTGTGTGTTAACATGTGTGCATGTGTACTTGTGTAGATATCCTGTGTGTGTACGTATGAAAGTGTTTTTGTGTGGGTGTTAATGTGTATGTGTGCATGCATGCCTGTGTGTGCATGTGTGTTTGTGCATGTGCGTGTGTTGCATGTGTGCATGGTTGTGCATGTACGTGTATGCTCTCATGTGGATGCCCGAACATATGTGTGCATGTGCCTATTTATGCATGTGCATGTGTGTGTGTGTGTGTTTAGGTGCATGTATGTATGTGGGTTTTTGTGGGTGTGTATGTGAGTGGGTGTGTGAATGTGTGCACATGTGTGCATTCATGTATACTTTTGTGTGTTTGTGTGTTTTTGTTTGAGCATGTTTTTGCATATTTGTATGTGTTTGCATGTGTGTGTGTATATGTGCTTGTGTGTGTGTCAGTGTGAATTTGATAGAGTATATGTGTGTATGTGTGCATATACATTTGTTTATGTGCATGTGTGTATATTTACTTGTGCATGTTTGTGTGTGTGTCTGAGTGTGCATGTGTGTATTTTAGTGTCGATGTGCATCTGCATAAGTGTGTGCATCTTTATGTTTGTGCATGTGTGCATTCATGTGTTTTTACCACATGTGTGTGTATGTATATGTATGCATGTATGCACGTTTTTTTATGCATTTATGCTTATGTACGAGTGTTTATGCATGTTTGTTTTGTAGGTGTTTGTATGCATGTGCGTGGGTGTGCTCATGTGTATATGTGTAAGTGTGCATGCATGTTTGTGTATGTGCTTGTGTGGGTGTGTGCCTGCTTGTTTATGTGCAGGTGTATGTGCATGTGTGTGCGAGCATATGCACATGTGTTTGTGAATGTCTATGTGTGCACACATGTCTTTGTGTGTGTGCGTGTTGGTGTGTTTGTAGGCATGCATGTGTGTACATGTGTGTGGGTACATGTGAGCAATTGTGTGTGTGAGTATATGTGCATGTGCATGTATTTGTATGTGCAAGTGCATGTGTGATCATGCATGTACTTCAGCTTATGTGTTGCATGTTTTTTGTTTGTGTGTATATATGTGTCTGTATGTGTATTTGGGTACATGTGTGTGCACTTGTGTGCCTATGTGCCATGTGTTATGTGTGTGTGGGTGTGGGTGTTTCTCTCTGTGTATGTGTGTGTGTCTGTGGGTGTGTAAGTGGGTGTATTTGTAAGTGCAGGTTTGTGTGTATGGGTGTGCATGAGTGTGACCATGTTTGTTTGTGTAAATGTGGGTATGTGTGCATATGCCTGCATGTGTGTGTATATGTGTGCTTACAATGGGTGAATGTGTTTATGTTCTTTTTTGCACATCTATGCTTGTGTGCATGTGTGTGTGGGCATATGCATGAAAGTGTGTGAGCATGCTTGCATGCATACATGTGTATGTATGAGTGCATGCATGCTTCTTTGTGTACGTGCATATCTTTGTATGTTCATGTCTCTGTGTGAATGTATGCAAGTGCATGGATGTGTGAATGTGTGTGTGTGTGCGTGTGAGTGTCTATGCATATCTATGTTTGTGAGGAAATGTGTGAGTGTTTGTACATATGCATACATGTGTGCATGTGTTTGTATTCATGTACTTGTGTGTGTGTGTTTTTGTTTACTTATGCGTGTGAATGTGTGTTTATAGTGTGTGTGCCTGTACTTATGTTTGCGTGATTTCGTGTGCATTTACATGTTCATGTTCATTTGCATGTCTATCTATGTCCGTGTTTGTCTACATGTGATTTAAGTGTGCACATGTGTCCATGTTTATGTGTGTGTGTGCATTTAGATGCATAGGTGTGTGAGCATTTGCATGTGTGTGGTTGTGTGTGTGTGTTGTATGCAACCATCCATATGTGTGTATATGTGTGTGTATGTGTGTGTGCATGTGTGCATGTATTCTAGTGTGAGTGTGTAGGTATGTGTGAGTGGTGTGTGTATGGGTGTGTGTGTTTTGGCACTTTTGTGCATGTACGCGTCCATGTGTGTGCGTGTTTGTGAGCACATATGTGTCCATGTTTGTGTCCACTTTTTGCATCCATGTGTGTGCTTGTGTGTAAGTGAATGTATCTTTGTGGACCTGTTTGTCTGTGTGTGCTTGTGTGTACCTTTGTGTGTGTATATGTGTTCTTATGTTTATTCTTCTATGTGTGTGTTTGCATGTGTTCTTAAGTTCATACATGTGCAGGTGCTATACCACACATGCAAACACTCATGTACGTAGGTGTACAACTACATGAACAAACATATGCTAACACACAAACCTCCACACACTCACACTCATGCATATAGACATACATGTAAAACAACACACACACACATATACATGCACATGTACTTACACAAACCCATATGTACACACACTTATGCTCAAGTCAACACACGCACACATGCACACACATGCACCCACATGCATAAACATACTCTTTCACACACACACATAGAGGAACATAGATATGAACCATCATACACATGCAAACACAAACACACATGCATGTATGCAAATGCATGTGTGTGGGCACACACACATAGAAGCACAAAACACACAAACACATTCACATATGTATAAATAAATACACACACACACATATGCATGCATATACACACATACACATCCACACACACACACCCACACGTAGCCACACACTTACCTAGGCACACATGCAATTGAACAAAAGCACCTATGGACACACACCACATAGACACACAAACATGTACACAAACCTACACACATATGCATACATGCACAAAGACACTCAGACACAAGCACTCACATGCACACATAAACATGCACATGGACACACACACACATAAAGCATATGCACATGCACACAATAGAGATAGATAAGCACCAATACACATGTTCACACATATATATGCACATAACCACACACATGTACTTTCAAACACACAAGTCCATGCACACAAATACACACATGCACATACAGACAAACAAACATAGTCATGCAAGCACACTAGCAAATGCATGGATGCATATGTAAGCAAACACACAACACACAAATATGAACACACACATAGATACACACTTACACACAAACACACATACATGCACACACGCACACACACATGCACACCCATACATACAAGCTTGCACACACACACACACATATGCATGCACACCTACACAAATACATGTAGACACATGTAGCACACTCATAAACTTACATTCACCTATTTGCATGCAAAAACAGACACAAAAACATACACACAAATGAACACACATGCACACAGATAGACATGTATACACAAAGACACACACACACATGAATGGTTGCATGCTCACACACCACACACAAATGCACATACCTATATATGCACATCAATAAGAAAACATGTGCACATTGATGCATAACACAAGTCCACACAGAAACTCAAGTATACATACACACACATACACTCACACATGCACATACCTACACACATCCACATACATAAGCACACACAAGCACATGCACACATAAGCACATTTATAAGCACACTCATATTTATATGCACATGTATAGTCTTATAGACATGCACACACACAGGAATTCATGCATGCATAAAAATACACACATATCCATGGACACACACACATGCACAAATACTGACACACACATACACACATGTGCACACACATATCTGCATATGTACATTCACACATGCAGTCATAGACATAGAAATACACTTGCATATATACACACAAACACACACATATGCACTCACACACATGTAGATACACACATGCACACATCCACACACAAGCACACACTCACAAAAACACACACATGCTTATGCAAGTACCTACACACACATGACACATATGCACATGCAAATGTAGGTACACACAAGCACACAAACACACATATACACACCCACACACACACATGCATATGCACACTCGTATTCACATGTGCACACATATGCATAGATATGCACATGCACACACATTTATGGAAAAATAACATACACGCACACTTGTGCATGCACATGCACGCATACACATAGGTCGACATGCACTCACACATGCACAAATAAGCACATATGGCACATAGACATGTGCATATACACAAGCACATACACACATGCATCTTCTTCTTCTTCTTCTTCTTTTTCTTGTAACTCTTCTTCTTCTTCTTCTTCCCCCTCCTCCACTTCCTCTTCTTCTCCAAAAATGCACATGAACACACACACAAACACACAAACATGCACAAACATACTCTTTCACACACACACACACACACAAACATGCACAAATTCACGAACACACACATTCATAGGCATATATGCTCACACACATGCACACACACACACGCACAAGTATGTGTACAAACATGCATGCACACAACACACGCACATTAACATGCATGTAGACATGTGCAAAAGCACATGCACATATACACACAAAAATACACACATGCACATGCACACACACAAAAAAACACACACACACAAGCACTCACACATGCATAAGTAAAATCATGCGCAAATGCGAGCATGCATATGTATAGTCACATATGCACACACACACATGCACAAGAACATACACAAAAACCTATGCACACCTACATAAACAAACATACACACATAGACGTATGCACATAACCACATAGGTGCAAATAGATACAAAGATAAGCACACACAGACACATTGATGTACATAAATGCATGCACACACACACCCACAACATGGCCCACGCACACTTACACACACACACACAACACACATGTTCAGAAGCACACATGTAAGAACACTCATGCAAGCATAAACACACATACACAAACACACATATAAACAAACACACAAATGCATGCACCTACACACACACACATTCACACATGCACACACACACACACACATGCATACACATGGAGATGTACGCACACACGAACACACTTACATGCACATGCACATAGACTTACATATGCACACAGGCACAGACATATACATGAGTGTATGCATGCATGCACACACGTGCAAAGATAATGCATTCACACACACATGAACACCCATGCACATGTGCATGGACTACATGTGTGTGTACATAAGCACACAGACACCCATAGACTCAAACACACACATGCACTAATGCACTCACTTACACACACATTGGCATGCCTACACAAACACTCACATGCATGCACACAAGCAAACACACACACAAACACCAACATAAACAGCCTCACACACACACTCACACAAATGCATTCATGCATGCCTATAACACATAAACCTACACACATGCACGCACAATAACATTCATGAGCATGCACACATAACATACATGTAGACACAAACACACATGCACACACACACATGCATATGCACAGCCACACATATACTTGCACCCCCATCACACACATAGATGCACAATAGTATGCACACATGCTCATGTGCATAAGTATGTACATGCATAAACATAAGAACACATACAAACACACATAAGAATGTGCACAAATGTATATGCACACACACTCGCACAATAACACACCCACTCCAACACATATGTCCATACATAAATGTAAAAACATGCTCACATACACACATGCATGCACACACAAACACAAACACACATATACACATAAACATTTGTGTGGACAAATACACATGAACACACACCCAAAAGCACACGTGCATGTACCCACAAAAACACACAAGCACACCCATACACATACACACACCCACACACATGCATGCACACACACACACACACATACACATATATGCACACACAAATACACATACACACAAACTAACACAAGTACATGTACTTACACAAATACACATTTGGATGCTGACATTTGCACAAGTAGGCACACACACTTTCATGCAAACATGTAAAAACACAAACACATGAACACACATAATTGATCATGTGCACACATGTACACACCTGCACACATAATCACAAGTGTACATAGGGACCCATACACACGTGCTCACTCCTACACACTTACACACACAAACCTACACACACATGCAAGCATGCATGTGCACTCACTCTCATATACTCACAAACATGCATATATCCACACATGCACACACACACACATGCATGCAAACATAAACACACATGTATGCATGCATACATAAACACACACCCATACACACATCTGCACCCATGAACACACACACATATGAACACATGCACATGCACTCACACAAACACATACACATACATGTAAAGGAACACAAAAAGTAAAATGTCGAGGATACGCAAATGCACATGCACACACAGACAAACACATAGAGACAATCACACTCACAGACACAAACACATGTGCACACACATATACACACGCACAATAACAAGCATATTCTTGCACATGCACTTGCACACATAATGCACATACACTCAACACACACAAGTATGCACATATGATCACATACATAGACATACACACTCTCACATAAGCATGCCAACATGTATACATGCATACATAGACATTATACACACACAAATAAACTCACACATGCATGCACTCACATACAAATGTACACATACACATACACATGTACACAAATGCTTACTTGCATACATGCACATATACACACACACACACACACATATATATATGCAAACACACACATGCACCCACACAAGACACACATGCACACACACACACATATGCACATGCACCTAAACACAATCATACCCATGCACATACAAACACACACACAAACACACAAACACATATACACACATGCACACATGCACATACACACATGCATACACATATACTCACATGTATGCATTGACATCTACATGCATTCACACACACACACACAAACACATACACACACAAAGGCACACATATGCATGCAAAACACACACACACACACGTATATGTAGACATGCATGTACATATCCATGCAGAAGCATAAACACTCACACACATGCACAATCACACGCATATACATATACACACATTCACACAAACTCAAAAACACAAAGACACACATTATCATACACCCACACATTTACATTCATGCACACATGTATACCAGCATACGCACACACAATAGCACATAAAAATGCACACAGATACACACATACATGCACACACATGCAAGCATACAGAACACATCAACACGAACATACATAAACATGCTCACACACATACACATGCACATACACACACATATTCTCTCACACAAACACATACCTAGACAAATGCATACATGCATGCACATGCACCCGATAGGCACATTCACATGCACTAATGCTTGCACACACACATAAGTACCTATGCACACATATACACTTGTGGACACACAAGTGTACCTACATACAAATACACACACACGCATCAGGACATGCATGCACATGCACACACTACCCATGCACTCACATATTTAATCACACACACTCTTATGCATAGACATAGGCACACACACATTAGGGCAAAAGAAAACACACAAACACACATGTATACAATATGCCAGAAACACATAATCGCACACACATGTACACTCACATGCATACACATGCATACATACATGCACATTAACACACACATATGCACATACGCACATAAAACACAAACAAACACACATAGATAGGCATGCACACACAAATACATGCACACCAACATATATTGACATGCACCCACATGCACTCACATACATGCACAAAAAAGCATATAAACCCACGCATAGGCATAAAAATGAATGCACACATTTATAGAAGCACACTCTCACGAGTGCACTAATGTGAGCACACATACACATAAATGTGCACTTGAATGCATGCACACACACACATGTATACTCGAATGCACACAGACATAAACACACACATATACATACACATACACTCATGCACTAGCAAACATGCATGGATATGCATTAGCACATGCAAGCACACTCACATGCACACACATGCACATACATGCATGCACAAAATGATACATGCATGTATGCAAATACAAGCACACACATATGTAAAAGGACAAACACACACACAAATACATATGCACACACATTTGCACACACACACTCACAGATGCACACAAACATGTGCACACATGAACATATGCATGCAAGCATAGACACGTGCACACAAACACACACAGATGCATATATGCATGTACACATGCACACACATGCACAAACATAGACATGCACATACATGCACATGTATATCCACAAGTGCAAACATGCACACACATACATGCACTTTCACAAATGTATGCACATCCATACCCATGCACAAGTAATCATGTGGAGACACACACAGTAAACATAGCATAGTCAGCACACACACGAACACACCTTCATATGCAGACATACACACACATGCACACTAACATACATGTGTAAACATGCCCACAAACATACACACCATATACTCACCTACACATATGCACATGCATGCTTGAACATAGGCACAACATGTAGACATGTATGCACCGGCAAATACACACATGTAGGAATACACGTTCACACTTGTACAAACACAAGTATAGATACACACTTGTACACACACACAAAGTTGCACATGCATGCATACACACCCACACATGTGCACACACAAGAACATGCACACACATAAGCATAAGCAAACACACACACACACATAGACAAGTACCTATATGTAGATAAATGCAAGTGCATGCACTAACACATCACATGCACACTCATGCACACACACATTAAGACACACATACATTAAGGCACACACACATACACACACAGGCATGCATGCACATTCATGAAAGCACACACACACACACTCACACATAGGCACACCTGTATACACATACACATAAGCACCTACACACTTGCACATGCACACAAAAGACATACACACACACACACACATCCACATGCACACATGCATAAATTAACAATCATAAACACGTGCATTTATACACACATATAAAAACACTTACAAACACACACATGTATAAAGATACATGCATAAACACACACACAAACACATATACACACATATGTGTGCATGCAGGTGCATGTATACATACACACAAATACAAACACGAAAATGTGCACACATGCACACTTACACGAACACACACATGCACATAAACACACACACACATATATATACTGATAAGCACACACATATGTGCTTACACTTGCACAAATATGCTTATACATATGTACACACATGCACACACATACATATGCATTCACATATGCACACATACACACCAATAAACACCCTCATAGATTTGTGCAAGGCATACTCATGCATGTGCACATACATACAAACCCATGTACACTCTCTCACACACACAAATACACGTGTACATATATGTATGACACAATTATACATATACACATACACACACATGCATGTATACACATAGTCACACCAACACATAGGAACATGTACCTACACACACATGGTCACACAAAAATAAGCACACATGCACACGTGCAAACACACACAAATAAGAATAGTATCTTGATCATCATCACTTCATTTAGCTTTTGGAACTAATGATCTAGATAATATCTTATTATGATTAGATCTAGACCCTTCAATAGTTATTCTGATTGGATAGTTTAGATTGAGATAGTCGCATTTCATTTTTTGCTTTCATCTCTTATAATGGCTAGCTTTCAAAAAAGATAATTCTAGCCATTAGGAGTCATTTTAGGATATTTGTATTTTGACTACAAATAGAAATCATTTACTAGTTATTATTTCTTCTAAATTATTATTTCTTTTACCCTTTTTTTATAATCTTTATGCAACATTCTAGTAACATCTATATCATTAATTTGTTTGTCATTTTTGTTTAAAAGATTTGAAGTTATAAAAATTTTTAATGTAGAAAATTTTGTAATGCTTTTAATTTTTTTATGTAGCCAATTTTTGTGAATTTTGGTTTCTCATTGGAGCATCAATTTGTGATTAGTCTACTCTTTACTAGCCTTAGCAAAAAAGAGCAGTTTGTGGAAGCCAATCAGTGATTACGAGTGGATGTTAGCATGGGTTTTGGTTGAACCACCTAAAAAATCTTAAGTATATTTATTTTATTATTGAGAAAATTTCATTTCATTAGCAATCTTCTTAAAACAAATTTTTGTGTTTAAGCATAAAATGTTTTTATAATAAAATGTTTTTTGAAATTAAATTTTTTTTAAAAAATAATTTGCCACCCACTTATATGTTTTTTCTTACACAATTCAAATTTAGGGTTTTAGAGTGAGGATTTCATCAAAGAAGGAAATTTCTAAGCCAAGATCCTTAGGGCTCTTCTTGATATTGAGGATAATATAATCTTATCTAAGAGGGATTTACTACAACCACCACCTTTGTGCAAAGGTGAGTTTTATTGTTATTAGAAACATTTTATGCATTTATTTTTTGAATCCATTGATTTGGAAATTTAAAATATTGTTGAAAATATATTTGAATTTTCGACTAATACTATTAATAGAGAAAAATTAAGAAAACATTAGATGAACTCACACTTAAGAGGAAACATTGAGGTCAAGTAAATTTTTGAGCTATGAATATTTTATAGTGTGGTTTGGATACCTTCAAACATAATCAAATCATGAACTTGAAAATGGCACATGAGGTTTGGTCTAACCTCAAAGTTACCTATGATGGTACTTCTCAAGTTAAGGAGACTAAAACAACATGGTTGTTCATGAGTATGAATTATTTTGGATAAATTTAGATGAGAGTATTAAGGTTATGTTAATAAGATTTATAAATATTGTTAATGGTTTACCTAAACTTGGTAAGAAGTTCTCTACTAGTGAATATGTGAGGAAGATTCTTCAAGTTCTTCCTTAACAAAATGAACCATTAGTGTCAACTTATAAAATAATGTAAAAAATCTTTGTAATGTCATTAAATGAGTTATTTGGTGAGCTCTTAACAAATGATTGAGCTTGCTAGAAGGGATGAAGAACTTGTGGCTAACAAAGAAAAGGAAAAAAAGAAGAAATAATAGACTTTGTAGAGTATTCTTCTATAGACTTAGATTTCTCCATCTCAAGTGAGGTAGTTCTTATTTCAAAAGTTTTATCTAGTTTATATAATAAAAGAAATTCTTGTAAATGATTTGTAAAAAATATGAAATAAAAGGAAAAGATGGTTTCTCATGAAAATATAAGTTGTTATAAATGCAAATTACCTAGGTGTGTACATGTGTGTGCACATTTGCATGTCTATATGTGTATGTTTATGCGTATGTATGCATTTGTGTGTATGTGTGTGTGGACATGCGTGTTTTTATGCAAGAGTTTTCATGCATGTGTTTTCCTTTGTGTGTGCATGTAGATCTACATGTGTGTGGGTATTTGTGCAAATTTGTTTGCATGGATCTTTGTGTGCATGCTTGTATGCGTGTGTGTATAGGCTTTTGGCATGTGATATACCCATATGTGTGGCTGCATGTGCATGCATGTATGCATACATGGTTGCACACATGTTTGCACACCTACGTGCATATGTGTGTCTATGTGTGTGTAATTAAATGTGTGGGTGGGTATGTCCAAATTCATGTAATTGCAATGCACAAGTGCATGCATTGGTGTGTGCATGCATGTTTGCATGCGTGCACAAGTGTGTGTAAGCATGCACATGCCTATATTTGTGCATTTGTGCTTGCATGCATGCATATGTATGTGCATGTGTACATTTTTGTGTGCATGTGTATGTGTGTGTCTATGCATGTGTATGTATGCTTGTGCATGTATGTGTGTATTCAAGTGTATATGTATGTGTGTGTGTGTGTGTTTGTGCATGTGTGATTGTTGGTGTGTGCCTGCATGTGTGTGCTTATGTGTGAGCCTTTGTGTGTGAGCCTTTGTGCATGCATGTGTGTATATATGTGTGTCCATGTTCGTACATGTATGTGTTTGTGCATATGCATGTGCGTGTATATGAATGTGCATATTTGTTAGTAGGTGCACATTTATGTTTGTGTATATGTGTATGCATGTGTCTATGTGTGTGCTTTTGTTTATTTGTTTGCATAGATATGCTTGTGTGATGTGCTTGTATTTGTATGTATGTATGTGTGTGTGTGTGCATGTGGGTATGCATGTTTGAGCATGTGAGGATGTGTGTATATAGGCTTGCATTTGTATGTGTGCAAGTGTGTGCATTTGTGTGCATGTTTCTGGGAGTGCATACGCTTGTTCATTTTTTTGTGCATGTGTATGTCAATTTTTGTGAGTCTGTACATGTGTGCATGTGCCTTTGCTTGTGCATGCATGTGTGTGTGCATGCATGTGTATATGTGTGTTTGCATACATGCATGTGCATGTTTCTATGTTTGTGCATGAGTCCATGTGGATGTGCATGTGAATGTTCATACATGTGTGTGTGTTCATGTGTGTGGGGGCATGCATTTGTGTAATTTTGTATATATGTACTTGTGTTTGTGTGTGTGTGCATGCATGTGTGGTGTCTATGCATTTGTGTGTGCATGTGCATATGTGTTTTCTTTTGAGTGTGTCTATGTGTGTTTTTGTGTGTGCATGTGCATATGTGTTTTTTTGGAGTATGTGTGTGTGTGCATGTGTGTGCTATGAGTCTTATGCATGTGAATTTTTGTGTGTGTATGTGTTGCAAATGTATGTGTTTTAGAATGTTTATGCATGTGCATGTGCACACATTTGTTTTTGTGAGTACCAATCAATGTGCAGGTGTGCCTACATTTGTGTGGGCATATGCATGCATGTGTAGGCACACGTATGAATGTGGTTGGGCTTGTGCATGTATGCTTGTCAGTTTATGGTTTTGCCATATGTATGAGAGTTCATTCATGTATGCATGATAATGTGCATGTATGCATGTGTATGCTAATATGTATGTGCGTGTGGGTGCATGCATATGCACACATGTGTATGCATGTGTGTGTGTGTGTTCATATGCAAGTGTACGTGAGTGTATCCATGCATGTGTGTGTGTATGCATATCTGCTTTGTTTTTGTGGTTATGTTTGTTCATGTGTGCTTATGTGCATATGTGTGTGTGCATGCATGCGTGTATAGTATCTGTGTCTATGTTTGTGTGTGTGTGCATGTGTATTGGTGTGTTTGTGTGTTTGTGTATGTATGTTGTGCATGCGTGTCTGTGTGAGGGTATGTGCTTGTGCATGTATTTGTATGTGCAAGTGCATGAGTGATCATGCCTATACTTCAGCTTTTGTGTTGCTTGTTTTTTTGTGTTCACATATATGTGTCTGTATGCATGTTTGGTTATGTGTGTGTTGGTTTGTGTGCCTGTGTGCCATGTGTTGTATGTGTGTGTGGGTGTGGGTGTGTGTGTTTCTGTCTATGTACATGTATGTGTGTGTGTCTGTGGATGTGGGTTGTAACTGTGGGTGTGGAAGTGGGTGTATTTGTGTAGGTGTAGGTTTGTGTATGTGAGTGTGTGTGAGTGTGACCATGATTGTATGTGTGCATGTGGGTATGTGTGTACATGCTTTCATTTGTATGTGTGTACATGTGTGTTCACTATGGGTGAGGGTATTTGTGTTCATTTTTGCTTGTCTATGCTTGTGTGCATGTGTGTGGGCATGTGCATGAATGTGTGTAAGCATACTTACAAGCATGCATGTGTGTGTGTATGAGTGCACGCATGCTTCTCTGTGTACATGCATATCTTTGAATGTTCATGTCTTTGCATGTATATGTGCAAGTGTAGGTAATGTGAATGTGTGTGTGTGCATGAGTGTCTATGTATATCTATATTTGTGAGGAAATATTTGTGTGTTTGTACATATGCATGCATATGTGCATGCAATTGTATTCATGTACATGTGTGTGTGTATTTGTTTTTTTTCCTTGTGTGTGTGGGTGTGTGTGTATAGTATGCTTGTGTGATTATACTTATGTATGTGTGTGTTTACATGAGCATGCACATGTTTGTCTACATGTGATTTAAATGTGTGTATGTATGCATGTTTATGTGTGTGTGCGCATGTGTGCATTTAGATGCATATGTGTATGGGCATTTGCATGTCTATGTGTTTGTGTGTATTTATGCAATCATTTGTAAGTGTGTGTGTGTGTATGTGCATGTCTTCATGTATTCTAGCATGAGTGTGTATGTATATGTGAGTGGTGTGTGTGTGTTGGAACTTTTGTGTATGTATGCATCCATGTGTGTGTGTTTGTGAGTGCATATGTGTGCTGTTTGTTTGTGCTTTTTATATCCATGTGTGTTCTTATGTGACAGTGAATGTATCTTGGTGGAGATGTTTGTCTGTGTGTGCTCATGTGCAACTATGTGTGCTTGTGTGTACTTTTGTGTGTGCATGTGCGTTCCTATGTCTATTTTTCTATGTGTGTTTGTGCATGTGCATGCGTGTGTGTTTCTATGTGTTCTTTGCATGCAAGTGTGCACATGTGTGTGTGCATGTTTATGTGCCTATGCATATGTGCATATGAGTGTATGTGTGAGGATGTGTATTTGTGTGCATGTGTGAGATTGTGATAATGTGCATTTGCATATGTGTGCATGTTCATGTGTGTGTGAGGGTGCATATGTGTATGAGTATTTACACATGTTTGTGTGTTTTCATGCATTTGTGTATGTTATGCATGCATGTGTATGATTTTTTAGGCATGTGTGAGTGTGCATGTGCATGCACGATTTTGTGTTTGCATGTGTAAGAATGTGCAGATGTGTGACATTATGTGTATGCATATGAGTATGTTTGTTATTGTGCATGTAGGTGTGCATGTGCATCCCTACATGTGGGTGTGTACGTGTGTGCCTACAATGTGTAGATATGAGCACACGTATATTTATGCAAATGTGTGTGGGCATTTGTGTGCATGTGTGTGTGTGTGTATGTCTATGAATGTGTGCTTTCTTACATGTGTGCATTTGTAAGAATATATGCAATGAGTGTATGTGCGCATGTGCATGTGTATGTTTGTGTTTGTGCCTCTCTGTGTGTGAGGGTCTTTGTGTGTCTATACATGTATGTGTGGACATGTGTATTTGCGTGCTTACATGCGTGAGTGTGTGCATTTGCTCATGCACATGTGTGTGTGTTTGTCAGTGTGTTTGTATGTGTGTGGGTATATTTGTACACTTGTGTAAGCATGAGTGTGTGTAGGTACACATGTTTGTCTATGTGTGTGTGTTTGTATATGTGTACATGTTTGTGCGTATCTATATGTGCATGTGTGTGTGTGCTTGTGTCAATGAGTGCATATATGTGTATGTGTTGCTATGTTTGTGAATGTATGTGTTTATTTGTGTGCATGTGTGAGTGCATGTGTGCATACATGTGTGTGTGCATAAGTGTGCATGTGTGTGTGTATATGAGTGCATGTGTATGTACAGGTGTGCTTGTGTGTTCATATGAGTGTGTCTGTGTGTGTGTGTGTATATTTATATCTATGCATGCATGTGTGTGTGCATATTTATATCTATGCATGCATGTGCGTGCTTTGGTGTGCATAAGTGCATGCAAGTGCTCTTGTGTCTCTATGTGCATTTTTTTGTGTGTGTTTGCATGTTTGAGTGTGCTTGTGCATGTGTATGCATGCCAATGTTTGTTTGTATGTCTTGCGTGTGTTACATTATGTGTGGGCGTGTGCATGTGCATGTACATATGTGTTCATGCTTGTGTGTGTGTGTATTTGTGACCATGTCGTAGTGTTTGTGTGTGTGTATTTGTGACCATGTCGTAGTGTTTGTGTGTGCGTGTGTTCTTATGTGTGTGCATGTGTGCTCATCTATGTATAGATGTATGAGCACATGTGTGTGCACCTTTTTGTGTGCATTTGTATGTTTGAGTGCTTGAACATTTGCATGTGCATGCAAGTGTGGGTACATGTGTGCCTTTACATGTTTGTGCATGCATGTGTGTGTGTAGTTGTTTTCATATGTGTGTGTGTGTGTGTGTGCATGTTTGGTGTGTGTGTGTGTGTGTGTGTGTGTGTGTGTGTGGTTTGTATGTATATTTCTATACTTATGTGGCTATATGTGGGTGTTTGTGTCTATGCTTATGTGCATGTATGTCTGCTTATATGCATGTGGGTGTGTGGGTGTGTGCCTATATGATTATGTGCATGCATTCATTTCCAAGTGTGTGTGTGTGCATGTTTGTGTATGCAAATGTGTGTGTGTATACTTGCTTACGTATGCATGCGTGTGTATGTCTATGCATGTCTATGTGTGTTTTTGCGGGTGTGTACATCTGACTAGGTGTGTGTGTGTGTGCATGTGCACATTTGTGTGCATGCTATACATACATTTGTGTGTTTGTGCATGCATTTGTATGTGTGTGTTTGCATGTGCCTATGTGTTTATGCATGAGTGCATATGAGCTTGAGTGTTTCTTTGCATGTGTGTGCTTGAGCATGTGCAAGTGTGTTCCTATGTGCATGTAAGTTTGTGCATGTGTGTGTGTAAGTGCATGCATGTGTATTGCTATGTACGTGTGTGTGTACTTCTCTCTATTTGGGTTTTCATGCATGTGTTTCAGTGCATGCATGTGTATATGTATGTTTGTGCATGTGTATGGGTTTATTTGAGTATGTATTTGAATATGTGTGTGCATATATGTATGTGTGTGTGTAGGGATGTGTGTGTATGCATGAGTGTACATGTGTGTGCATGCCTCCATATGCAAGTGTTGGCATGTGTGTGCACGCTTGGACATGTATGTGTGTGGGTATTTGTGTGTATGTTCTTGTGCATGAGTTGTACCTATGTTTCAATGCAAGCATGCGTATATGTGTGTGTATGCATGAGCAAGTGTGTGTGTGTATGCACATGCGTATGTTCGCAGATGTGTGTGTGTGCATGTTGACACATGTGTGTGTGGGTTATGGTTCATCTGTGTATGCATGTGTGCATGTGCATATGTGTGATTATGCATGTGTCTATGTTTTTCTACACATGTGTGTGTGTGGGTGTGTCTATGGATGTGTTTGCTTATGTGTACTGATGTACTTGTGTTTATGTTTGCTCGTGCGTGTGTGCATGTGTGTGGTTGTGCACATGCATATGTGCATACATGCATGTGTAGGTGTGCATATATGTGTGTGCATGTGTATCTATGAGTTTGTGTAGGCATGTGTTTTTAAGTGTACGTGTGTGCATGCATGTGCATGTATATGTGTGTGCATGTGCATGTGTGAGAGTTTGAGTTCATGTAAGTGTGTGTGTGTGTACAAGTGTTTGTGTGAATGTGGGTGTGTGTGCATACACAAGTGTGTGAATGTGGATGTTGTGTGCATACACAATTGTGTGAATGTGTGTGTGTGTTTGCACATGTGTCTGTCTATTTATGCATGCTTATGTGTGTGTGTGCTTGTGGATGAGGGTGTGTTTCTGGGTGTCCCTACATGTCGGTACATGTGTTCTTGTGAACATGTGTATTTGAATGTGTACTCTTATGCATTTGCATGTATGCTTGTGCATACGTGTTTGTGTGTGTTGCAGCCCACATGCTTGTGTGTTCCTATAATCATGTGTGTCGACATGCATATGTATGTGTAAGTGCGTGTGAATTTGTGTGTGTGGGTTTGTGTGTGTGCAGGTGCATATGAGAGCATATGTGTTTGTGTGTGTGTAAGAGTGTAAGTTGTGTGTGGGCATGCTTGTGCACATGCACAAATGTGTGTGTGTGCTAATTTGTGAGTGTGTGTGTGTGCTCATGTGTGTTGGTTTTTATGGGTTTTTGTTTGTGTATATGTGTGTGTGCACATGGTAATATGTGTGTGTGTGTGTTTGTACATGGGTGTATTTTTTATGTCTGTGTCTGTGTACACAAAGGCACTGGTGTATATGTGCAAGTGTGTGTCAATGTGTGTTCATGTTTGTGCTCATGTCAATGTGTATGTGTGTGTGCATAATTGTGTGTGTGTCCAAATGAACACATGTGAGTGTGTTTGGGTGCATGCATATGTGTGCATGTTTATAGGCATGTGTGTGAGAGTGTGCATGTGAGCCCATATGCTAGTATGTTTGCATCTGAGGGCTTGTGTGTACGTGTGTGTGTATGTGTGTGTTCATGCATGTGTATGTGCATGTATGTATGTATGTGTGTGTGTATTTGGTTGAATGTGTGAGCATTTTTGTGTGTGAACATGTGTGTGTATTCATGTGAGCATTTATATGAGTATGTGTTCATACGTCTCAGAGTGGTGCATGTCTTTGTGTGCATGCATGTGCATGGATGTGTGTGTGTGCATTTGTGTATTTTTGTGCATAAGTGTGTGTTTGTCTATTTGTATGAATGTGCTTTTATTTGTGTGTGTACATGTGGGTGTAGGTGTGCATACCTACCTGTGTGTGTGTGTCTAATGTGAGCCTACAGTGTGTCTATGTGCACATGTGTGTTTGTGTACAAGTGTGCGTTAGTGCGCATATGTTTGCTTATGTGTGTGTGTGTGTGCATGTTTATAAGTGCATTCTTGCAAAAACATGTGTGTGCATGTCTGTTTGTCTATGTACATTCATGATTATATGTGTATGTGTACATGTGCATGTACATGTGTGCGTGTGTATGCATCTATGTGTGTGAGTGTTTTTATGTGTTGGTGAATATTCGTGTGGAGGTGCGTGTGTGCATGTGTATATGTGTGTGTGTGCATTAATGTTCATGCATGTGTATTTGTATGTGTGTGCATGTGTATGTGTTTGTGAGCTTGTGCAAGCATGAGTGTGTCCACACATCTATGTGTATGTGTGTGAGTGAGCATATGTGTGTGTGTTTGTGTGTGTGGATGTGTATGTGCGCATGTGTGAGTGTAGTGTCAATGTCTATATGTATGTACATGTGTGTGTATGTATTTGTTTATGTGTGTGTGAGCATATATGTATGCATGTGTGAGTGTGTGTGTGTGTACATTTGTGAGTGTGTGTGTGTGTGTGTGTGCATGTGTGAGTTTATGTATGCGTGTGCTTGTGCATTCGTGTTTGTGTATGTGTTTGTGTGCATGTATTTGTGTTTGTGCCTGTGCATGTCTCTGTGTGTGTGCTTAGGTATGTATAGGTGTGCCAGTGAGTGTGTATATGTTTGTGTGTGTGCATGTTTGAGTGCCCTTGTGTAAGTGTGTGCATTCCTATTTTTGTTTGTGTGCTTGTGTCTATGCTTGTACATATGGTTGTGTGGTCACACTTGTGTGTACATGTGTTCATGCTTTTGTGTGTGTGCATTTGTTTGTGTGTTGATTAAGCTTTTGTGCATGCATGCATATGCATGTTTGTGCATGCATGCATATGCATGTTTGTGCATGTGTATTCATTTGTGTGTGCATGTGTGAGCACATGTGTGTGCACCTCTGTGTGGATGTCTTTGTGTGTACTTGTGAGTGTGTGTGTGTGTACATGTGTGTGCATGAATGTTGTGTGTGTGTTTGGATAAGTGTGTGTGTATTTATATACACGTGTGTGCATGTGCATGTATATGTGTGGATGTGCGTATATGGGTGTGTGTGAGTGTGCTTGTGTGTATGTGTGCTTTTGCATGTGTGCACATGTGACTATGTGCAGGAGTTCACTATGTGTGCATGTGTGCCATTTTTTTTGTCATTGTGGGGGTTTGTTTTGTGTGTGTTTGTGTGTGCCTATGTGTGAATGCATGCATGCATATATCCTTGAATGTGTGTATGTAATTTTGTTCTTGAGCCTGTGCATGGTGTTCCTATGTGTGTTTATATTGGTGTGTGTGAACTTGCATGTGTTGTTATACATGTGCATTTGTATGTGTGCATGTGTGTGTGTGTTTGCATGCATGTGCATGGGTGCATGTGATTGTGCTTGTGTGTGGGTTTTTTCATGCATTTGAATGTGTCAATTTGTGTCTGCATCTATGTAGAGGTGTGTGTGCATGCATGTGTGTGTTCATTTGGGCATGTGCCTGTAGATGTGTATGTTGTTGTGTATATGGACATGCACAAATGTGTGTGTGTGTATTTGTGTGCTTAGGTGTGTGTGGGTGTTTATGTGCATGCAAGCATGCTTATGTGTGTGCATGAGTGTGTGTGTGTGAGATTGTGTGCATGCTAGCACATATGTATATATGTGGGTTGTATGTTCATCTATTTGTGCATGTCTAGATGTTCATACATGTGTTTGTGCTTGTTTGTTCTTTTTTTGTGTGCATGTGTGTGTGGGTGTGCGAGCACATGTGAGTGTGTGAATGCATGTGTGCATATGCATTTGTTAGTGTATATGTGCATGTGTGTACTCATATGTGGGTGTGTGTATAATTGTGTGAGTGTACATCTGTATGTTTGTGTGGGTGTGTGCTTTGCATGTACATGTGTGCATGCATATATGTGTGAGTGTGGATGAGTGCATGTGAGAATTTGTTTTCATGTGAGTGCATGTGTCCATGTATGTTTATGTGAGTGTGTGGGTGCTTGTGTGTGCATGTGCTTGTGCATGTGTGTGTGCATGCATGTGTTTGTTTTTATGTGCAAGTGTGTGTATGTGCATGAATGCCTATGTGAAAGTTTGAGCATGTGTGCACATGTCTGTCCATTTTTGCAAGTATCTATGTGTGCATGTTGATGAGTGTGTGTGTGTGTGTGCATATGTTTAGGTGTGGTTGCATGCGTGTTTGATTGTGTATGCTTGTGTGTGTTCATGTGTGTTCCTATGTGTGTGTGTGTTTGTGCTTGCTCTTGTATGTGCGTATATGTGTGTGTGTGTTGTTGTGTATGTGTATGTGTGTACCTCTATTTATGTGTCAATGTGAATGTGCATGTGTAAGTGACTGTGAATGTGTGTCTGTGTGTGGATATGTGTGGTTTATGTGTATCTATGCTCATGTGCATGTGTCAATGTTTGTGTGTGCATGTAGGTGTGTGTAAGCATGTGTGTGTGGGCATGCTTATGCACTTGGAAAAATGTGTGTGTGTGTGTGTGTGTGTTGGTGTGTGAGTGTGCATTTGTTTGTGTCTGTTGGTTTATGTCGGTGTTTGTGTGTGTATGAGCACATAAGTGTGTGTGTTTATCTATGCATACTATATGTGTGCACATGGGCACATGCTTGTATATATAAATGTGTGTCTTTGTGTGTGTGTGTGCATGTGTGATTGTATATATGTGCATGTGTGTGTGCACATGTTTGTGTGTGTGTGTGTGTGTGCATGTTTGTTTGTGTATATAAGTGTGCATAAGGATGTGCATGCATATGTATGTCTATGTACTTGTGTAATTGACTATGCTTGTGCATGTGAGTATACATGCATATGCCTGTATGCAAATGGGTACTCCCGTATGTGTACATCTACATGCATTTGTGTGTGCTTATGTGCATGTGTGTGTGTGTGTTCATCGATACATGTGTGTGTGTACGCGTGCATGTGTGTGCATAGGTAAATGTGTATATGTATGTGTTTGTGTGTCCATGCCTTTGGTCACATGTATATGTGCATGTGTGTGTGTGTGATTTTTGTACATGTGCATGGTTGCATGGATGTGTATGTGTGCATATGTGCTTTGTGTGTGCATGGTCATCCATGTGTAGCCATGTGTGTCTATGTGTCTATGTATATGTGTGTTTGCTTGTCTACATGAGTGTGTTTTTCTATGTTTGACTACACATGTGCATGTGTGCACATTTATGTACATGGTCATGTGTTTGTGCACCAATGTTGTATGCACATGTGTGGTTGTGTATGCATCTATATGAGTGTTCTTTTGTGTGTGCATGTGGTTTTGTATTGTGTTCTAATGTATGCATGAGTATGTGCACATGTGAATGTGGGTGACTTTGAATTTGTTTGTGGGAATATGTCTGTGTTTACTCTTATTAGCATGTGTATGAGTGTGTGTGTTTATACAATTACATGTGTGTGTGCATATATGTATTTGTGTTTATATTTATGAGTGCACGTGTGTGTGTGTGTCTCTGTGTTTTCTTGTCTTTGAGTACTTGTGTGTGTGTATGCATATGTATGTGTGTATGTGTCTCTATGGGTGCATGTGTATGTTGTTGTGTCATACGTCTCTATCTATGCATATGTGTGTGTACTATTGTGTGTGCTTGTGCATGCATGTGTTTTTGTGCATGTTCGTGAGTGTATGAGTGTGTTGGTGCATATATGTGTGTCTATATGTGTATGGGCAAATGCATGTACACCTGTGTGTGTCCACATGCATGTGTGTGGATGTGTGTGCTTGTATGCATGTGTTTATATGTGCATAGGTGTTTGTCTTTACATGTGTGTGTTTGTGTGCATGTGTGTGTATATGTGCACATGCATGATTGTGGGTTTGTGTGAGTGTAGGTGTGCGTGGTTGTGGGTGTGTGAATGTGTGTGTAGTTTTACGTGTGTTTCTGTGCATTGTATGTGAGTGAGTTTGAGTGTGTATTTTTGGTCATGTCATTGTGTACCTGTGTGTGCATGTGTGTTTGTGCTAGTATGTGCATTTATTTTTGTGCTTATGTTTGTGCATTTATGTATGCATGTGTGTGTATGTGTGCATGCATTTGTACGTGCAAGTGGGTATGCAGATGTGTGGGTGTGTGTACATGACTACATTTATTTTTGTGTGTGCATATGCATATGTATGCTTGGGTGCCAAGAAATGTGCATGTGTGTGTATGTGTGAATTTGTGCTTGAAAGTATTCATGCATGCGTGTGTATGTGCATGTGTCTATGTGTATGTGTTGTGTGTGCTTGTCTGTTGTTGTGTGTTGTGTGTGTGCTTGTATTTGTGCAAGTGGACATATGTGTTTTTGTGTGTATGCATATGGGTGCACATGTGCATGCATGTGTTTGTGCATGTGTGTGTGTGTGAGTGTGCATGCTTATGCATGTGTGTGTGACTATGGATGCATGTGTGTAGGTTTGTTTGCATGAATGTGAATGTGTGCATGCTTATGTGTGTGTATGCCTATGTGACATGTATGTGTGGATGTGTTAGTGCACGTGAGTGTGTGTGTGAGTGAGCATGTACATGTGTGTGTTTGTGTGCACATACATGTGCATGTTTGGGTATGCATGTGTGTGTATGTGTATGTGCATATTTGTGAGCTTGTGTGTGTATTTTTGTGCCTATGCATGTGAATGTGTTTGTGTGCATGCATATGCATGTTTGTTTGTGTACGTTGCATGTGTGTGTGTGTGTATGCATGTGCAGATGTGCCTATGTGCATGTGTTCAAGTGTGTTACTATGCTTATGTAGTTAGGTGTGCGTGTGTGTGCATGTGTGTACGTGTGTTTTTGTGCTTATGCATGTGTGTGTGTCTGTGCATGGTAGCATATGTGTGTGTGTTTGTTAATGCATATGTGTGTTTGTGTGAGCCTGTGCATGAATATGTGTGTGTGTTTATGTGTGAGTGTGCGCATGTGTGCCCGTGTGTATTTGTATGTGTATGTCTACCTATGTGTGTCAGTATGTGTGCATGTGTGTTAACATTTGCTATATTATATGTACGTGTGTGCATGCATGTGAGTGTGAGTGCATGCATGTGTGTCTCAATGTATGTGCATGCATTAGTGTGAGTGTATTCATGCATTTGTGTGTGCATGTGTGTATGTTTATGCGTGTGGATGCATTTTTGTATGTGTGCATGTATGTTCTCATGTTAATTTGGGTGTATGTGTGTTTTTTTTTATGCCTACTTGTGTGTGTATGTGTGTGTGTACATGTGTGTGTTTGTAGATGCATGACACGCTTGTGTGAAAACAGACATGTGCATGTGTGTTTGTCAATGTGCATGTGTGTATATGTGTGTTGATGTGTGTGTGTGTATGTATGCATATGTATGTGTGTGTGTACATGTGTGTGTTTGTATGTGTGAGAGTGTAAGCATGTAAGTGTGTGTCAGTGTGTGTTGCATATGCAAGTATTCATGTCTATGGGTGCAGGTGTGCACTTGTGCATATGCATGCATGTATGTGCATGCATGCATGCATGCTCGTGTGTATATATGCATATGTGTGTTTGTGTGTGTGCATATGTGCATGTATGTGTGCTTGTACATGTGTGATGGTATTTATTTGAGGTGACATATGTGTGAGCATTTGAGTGCATGTGTTTGTGTGACTGTATATGTGCGTATCCATTTTTGTGTATGTGTGTGCACGTGAGTTTTTGTTGGTGCACCTGCACATGTGCACGTATGTGCTTGTCCTTTTGTGTGTTTATGAATGCATGTGTTTATGTGTGTGATTGTTTGTACATGACTATGATTGTTCAGTGTGTGGGTGTGCATGTTTATGTGTCTATGCATGTACATATGTGTGTGTGCTTGTATGTAAGTGAGCATGTCTGCTTGTGCATGTATGAATGCAATCATAAGGGTGTATCCATGCATGCGAGCATGCACGTGTGTGTGCTTGTGTGTATCTTTGTGTGTGTTTTTGTGTGTTTGCATTTGTATTTATGCATAAGTGTTCCTATGAGCTTGTGTGCATGTGCACGTGTATGTGTAAGTGCATGGTGTAGTTGTTAGCTTGTGTGTGTATGTGCATGTGTCTATGTATGCACATGTGTGTAGGTGTGACCCTATGTTTGTGTGCACAAGTTTGTGAGAATGTGAGTGCATGTGTGTTTGTGTGTGCTTATGTGCATCTATCAAAGCATTTATATGTGCTTATGCATGCATGTCTATGTATGTTTGCAATTGTGCTTGTGCAAGCTCATGTGAGTGAATGCATGTGTGTGTGCATCCATGTGTGAGAATGTGTGCATGCATACATGTGTGTTTGTACATGTATGTATTTGTGCATTCGTGTGTGTGTGCATGTGTGTAGTTGTGTGTATGTGTGCAAGCTTATGTGTACATGTGTATGTGCATGGGCCTGTGTGTATGTGTGCTTATGTGTGTGTTTGGGTGCATGCATGTGTGTGGTACCTTGTGGGTGTGTGTGTGAATGAGTGTACATGTGCACATGTATGTCTGTGTGTGCCAATGCATGTGTTTGTATGTGTGCATGCATGTATACGATACACATGCTTGTGTGCATAGGAGTGTGCATGTGTTTATGTGCTTGTGTGTGTGTGTGTGTGTTTGCATGTATCTATTTGTGTTTTTTGTATGCATGATTATGGTTGTGTGAGAGTGTATATGTGTGTGTGTGCATGCACTCATATGTGTGTGTGTACATGTGTACATTCATGCATGTGTGTGTATGTGCATGTGTCATTGTGTTTGTGTGTATGTGCTTGCACACGTGTGTGTGCATGTGCATGTGTAAGTATGCGTGTATGTGTGTTTTATATTTGTTTGTGTGTGCGAGTGTGCTTGTGTTTGTGGGTATGTGTGTGTGTGCACACATATGCTTATTTGTTTGTGTGAATGTGGGTATGTGTGCATTCACTTATGTTTATGCATATGCATGCATGCATTTGTGTGGGCTTTGTGTATGCATTTGCTTGTGTGTGCATAGGTACATTCATGTCTATGCTTGCAAGCATGCATGTGTGTGCATGGGTGCATGTGAGTGTGTGTGCATGGGTGCATGTCATTGATTGTGCTTGTTTGTGTGGGTGTGTGTGCGTGTTTGTCCTTGTGGGTGTGTTTATGCATGAGTGTGTGTTCATGCATGCACATGTGTATATGTGTGTATAGGTGCATGTGTATGCATATGTATATGTTTTGTGTATATTAATATTTTTGTGTTTGTGTTTGTGCATGTGTGTTTTTGTGTGCATGTGGGTGAGCATCTATTTGTATTCGTGTGTGTGAGCATAGTTGTGTATTGCAATTACATATGTCTGTGTGCACGTGCATGCTTGTATATATGTGCAAGTGTGCTTGTTCATTCATGAACATATGCATGTGTGTCTTTGTGCTTGTGTAGCTATGTTTGTTTGTGTTTGTGTGTGCATGGGCATGAGTGTGTTTGTCTTTGTGTGCATGTGTGCATTTGCATGTGTTAATGCATGTGCATGTGTTTTGTTGTGTGTGTGTGCATGTGTGTTTAAGTGCGTATGTGTGCTTGAGCATGTTTGTGAGCATCTATGCATGTTTTCATGTATGTGTCTGACCATGTTTCTATTTGTGCATTGATGCAAGTGTCTGTGTGTGTTTTATGCATGTGAATACATGCATGCATGTGCTTGTGCATGTATGTGTGTGTGTTGCATGGGTCTGGAGGCATATGTACGTGCGTGTCCACATGATTGTTTGCATGTATTTATATATGCAAGCATATGTGTGAGTGTATGATTATGTGTGTGTGTATGCGCTTGTGTGTGGGCACATGCTCAAGTACATGTATGTGTATGCGTTCGTGCGTGTAAAGAGCATGTGAGTGTTTGTGGGTTCATGTGTTGGGATGTGTGTGTAGTTCTCTGCAGTGTGTGTGTTCATGTGTGTGTGTGTGTGTCTACTTGTGTGTGCAAGTGCACGTGCATGTGCATTGGTGTGCATGTTTGTGCATTTTTGTCTGTGAATGTTCATGTGTGTGCTGTGTGTCTAGGGGGGTAGTGAATGTGGGTGATTTTCTATGCATGCATATGTGCATGCCTAAGTATGTTTATGTGTGTGCATGTTTTTGTGTATGCATGCACATATGTTTGGGTGTATGTATGTATACATGTGTGTGTTCTTATGCATGCTTGTGAGTAGATGTTTATGTGTATGTGTGTGCAAGCATTTGAGTGCACATATGTGTTTGCATATGCATGCACATGTATGTGTGTCTTCATGTGTCTGTTTGCTATTGCATGTATTAATGTCTATACTTATGTGTGCACATGTGTTTGGGTATGCTTGCATATGTGAGTAGGTGTGTACATGTGTCTCTATGTGTGTTTGTGGGTTCATATGTGCTTGTGCATGTGTCTCTATTATGTGTTTGAATGCATGCTTAAGAATATGTGAGAGTTTATGTGTGTGTACTTATAAGTGTGTGCTTTTGTGCATGTACGAGCATGTGTGTGTGCATGGCCATGTGTGCTTTTGCATGTGCATGCATGTGTGGGTTTATATGTGCATCTTTGCATTTGTGCATGTGGGTATGTGTGTATATGTGTATTACTGTAAGTTTGCATTTGTTGGTGCATGGAAGAGCGAGTGCATCTATGTGTTGGTTTGTGTGAGTGTTTTCATGTGTGTGTATGCATTCGTGGGCAAGTGTATATGTGTGTGTGTGTGTGTGTGAATATGTGTGCATACATGTACATGTGCATGTGGGTGTCCATGTGTACACATGTGTGCTCTGGTGTGTGCATATATGTGTGTGTGCAAGTGTGTGAATGAGTGTGTGCACATGTGTGTTTGCATTTGCATGTGTGTGCAAGGGTATGTGTATGTGTGTGCCCTTAGGTATGCATGTGTGTGCATGAGTGCAGATGTGTGTGTGCATATATGTTTGTGAATGAATATTTGTGTGCATGTGTTCATGTGTGTGTGCATTAATGCATGTGTGCCCATGCATCTGTGTGTGTGCATGTGTGTGCATATATGCATAAAAACATGCGTGTTCATGTTTCTTTACACACTTGTGACTTTATGTGCGAGAGTGTATGCATCTTTTTGTGTATGTGAATTTGTATGATAGTGTGTGTGTATGCATATGTGGGTGTGTGTGTGAGTGCATATCACTTGCGTGTGTGTGTGTGCATGTGTGCATGTGTGTGTGTGTTTTTGCATGTGTGTTTATTCTTGTGTAGGTATAGTGTTTGCAATGGTGTGTGCATGTTTGTGTATATGTGTGCCTTTTCATGCATTTGTGCATATACGTGTGTTTTTGTGCATGTGTTCTTGTGCATGTTTGTGCAAGTGTGTGTGTCGGTGCACATTTGTGAGCATGTGTGAGTGTCTGCATATATGTGTGTGATCATGTTTGTGTTTATTTGTGTGGGTGTGTATAAGCATGCCTATGAACATGTTTACATATTTGTGCATATGTGTATTTTGTGTGCACAATTGCGTGTTAGCATTTTGTATGCGTGCGCCCATGTGCGACATGTTTGGGCCTATTTGTGTTTTTTGCATGTATCAGTATATGTGTCTCTACTTGTGTGCATGTGTGTGTGACTGTATATACGCATGCATTTATGTGTGTGTACAGGTGTGCATTTGTGCTTATATGTATGTGTGTGCTTTGTGAGCATGTGTGCACATACCAATGTAGACAGGCATGCATGTGTGTGCATTTGTGCTGGTGTGCAAGTCTGGCTATGCTTATGTATGTGTGTACATGTGTGTGTGGCTGCTTATGTGTGCAAGTGCACATATGAGCATATGTGTGTGCATGTGTCAATTTGCATGTGTGTGTGTGTCTATATGGAATGGGTGTGGGTGCTTATTGTGCTTGTGTTTATGTGCCTTCATGTATAGATGTGTGCATGCATATGTGTGTATTAATATATGCGTGTGTGTGTGTTCATGTGTTGGGTGTTTGTGTGGGATTGTGTGTAGGTGTGCATGTGTGTATGTGTACATGTGTAGATGTATTTGTATTTTTGTGCACACAGGTGCATGTCCATCTTTATGTGAGTGCATGGGTAGACATGTATGTGTATGCATGTGCATCTATTCATGTGTTTTTGTGTGTGAGAGAGTGTGCTTGTGTTTGTGTGCATATGTGCATGTGTGCATGTGTGTTTTGTGTGGGCATGGGTAATTGTGGATTTGTGTCCATGCATGTCTATGTGTGTTTGTGCATGTCTTCTTGTGAGTGTGCTTTTGTGTATACAAATGTTTGTATTGGTGTGTGCATGTGAGTGGATGTGCACATGTGTGTGTGCGCTAGTGTGTTTAAGTGCATTTATGTGTGCGTGTGTGAGTGCATGCACATGTATGCAAGTGTGTATGTGTGGGTGCTCTTCAGGGTATTTAGATGCATGTGTGTGTGAGTAGGTACGTGCATCTGTGTATATGCTTTTGTTCATTGTGCTTGTATGCATGTGCATGTGCATGTGCATGCGTTTGTGTGTGTGTATCTATTTGTGAGTTTAAATGTATTTGTGTGTGGGCGCATGTGAATGTGCATGGGTGTCCATGTGTGTGTGTGCTTGTTTGTGTGAAGGTGTATGTGTGTGCACATATGTGTGATTGTGTGTATGCTTGTGCTGATGTATGTGTTAGCTACATCTTTGTGTGCTTATGTGTGATTGGATGTGAGTGTGTGCATATGTATTTTATGCATGAATGTGCGTAGGTGTATGGGTTATTATGGGTGTTTGTGTGTGTGGGTGCACATGTATATGTTTGTGCATGTGTGTATATGATTATGTATATTTGCACATGCATGTGTGTGTTTCTATGCATTTGTGTGAGTCATTATGTTTGCATGCATGTATGCATGTGTATGTGTGGATGCATGTGTAGGGGTATATGTGCATGTGTATGTGTGGCTGTGCATATATGTGTGTGAATGTATGTGTGTGTGTGTGTTTGTGTTTATGTGCACGTACATATGTCTGCTAGTGTGTATGTGAGTTTGTGTGCATGTGCACATGCACATGAATGTATGTGTGCATGTGTTTACATCTATTCATGTTTGTGTGTACGTTCGTGCATGCATGTTTCTGAGAGGGTCTGTTGGTTTGTGTGCGTGTGCATATGTGTATGTACATGCACACATTTATGAGTGCATCCATGTCTATGTATGTGTCTGTATATATGAGTGTGAGTGTATTTGGCTATGAGTGCTTGCATGTGTATGTGTGTGAATGTGAGTGTATGCATGCACTTATGCATATGTGTTTATACACACATGTGCGTTTGTGTGTATGTATATGTATGTGCATGTGTGAGCATGAGCATGTGTTTGAGTATGTGTGTGTGTGTGCACACATGTGTTTTTATGTTTATGCATGTTTATGTGTGAGAAGTTTTCCTTATGTGTGTGTGCATGTGCATGTGTGTGTGTGCATGTGTTTGTGTGTGTATAGATATGTGTGTGTGTGGATGCACACTTGTATGAATGTGTGTGTAGGAGTGTGCATATCTACATGTGTTCATGCATGCTAATGCATGTGCATGTGTGTTTGCATGCTTGTCTAGTTATTAGTGTGTGTGCTTACATGTGCATGAGTGGTGTGTGCCCGTATATATGTGTTTGTGTATGTGATTATGTGTGAGTTCTTGTGTATGTTTCTATACTTATGTTTATATGAGCATGTGCATGTACATGTGTGTGTTTTGTATGTGTGTGTGCGTGTGTGTGCATGTATGAGTGCATCTATGGGTTTGTGTGCATGACTGCACGTGTATGTGTCTGTGAGTGCATTCATATGTATGTGTGTGTGCAAATGTGCATGTGTGTCATGTTCATTTGGACATGCATGTGTGTGTTTGTGCATGTGTATGAGTGTGTGTGTGCATGCATGTATGGGTGTTGATGTGTATGCATGTGTGTGTAAGCATATGTGCATGTGTTGTTCTTGTGTGCATGAATATGCACATGTGTACATGCTTGCATATGTGTGCATGTGTGTGTGTGTGGTGCATATGTGTGCGTGTTTGTGTGCATGTCTATGTGGGCATATGCATTAATACTTGTGCGTGCACACTTGCTTTTTTGTGTGTATGTGTGTGTACATGCAAGCATGTGTGCATGTATTTGTGTGTGTGTGAGTGTGCATGTGTTTGTGTGTTTGCATGTCAATGCTCATGCATGTGTGTGTGTGTGTGCATGCATGTGTATGTGTGTGAGCATGTCTATTAGCTTTTGCATATGTGTGCTTCTTCATGTGCACATGTGTTCTTATGATTGTTCCTACATCTGCATGGGTACATGCATGTGTGTGTGCACATGTGTGGGTGGCATGTCTATGCATGTGAGTGTATATATGTGTTTATGAATGGTAGTGAATGTATGTGACAATGCATAGGCATGTCTGTGTTCATGCGTGTATGTGTGTGTGTGTGTGTGCATGTGTGTACATGTGTGTTTGGGTGAGTCTATGTGTGTCTATATGTGTTAATGTGTTCTTGTGCAAGTGTGCGGGCTTGTCTGTCTGCTTGTGTATATTCACGTGCACATGTGTTTGCAAGTCTGTGTGAATACGAGTGTGTTTTTGTGTGAATGTGCTTGGGCAGGTGCGTGTAAATGCACGTGTGCTTGTGAATGTGCAGGTGTGTATGCATGTGTATCTACATGTGTGTGTGTGTGTGTATCCATACATTTATGTGTGTATATGTGCACACTTATTTGGGTGCATACATGTATTCATGATTTTATAAGAGTTTGCATGAATTTTTATGCTTACATGCATGCATGGGCAATTATGTAGCTGCATGTTTGTGTGTGTGCATGTGTATGTTTAGGTGCATATGTATGTGTGTACATATGTGTGTGCGTGCATGCACATACTTGCATGCATGCTTGCCTGTGTGCATGTGTGTGTGGGCATGCATATGTGTGTGTGATTATGTTTGTGTTCATGATTGTTTGTGTGAGTGTGTACATGCATGTGCACATGTATGTGTCAATGTGTGTTTTTTTTTGTGAGTGTATGCCTATGTGCTTGTGTATATGTGTGTATGTGCTTATGTTTATTTGTGCATATGCATGTATTTCTATGTATACATATATGCGAGGGCGTGTGTTTGTATGTGTGTCTATGTGTGTATGTGTATATGCATATGTGTGTGCATGTGTGTGTGCACATGCACACATGTTTGCATGCATCTTATTAGTGTATGCATGTTTGTGAGTGAGTCAGTGTGTGTGGTTGTGTGTGCTTGCATGTGTACGTGTGTGTGTGTGTGTGTGCGAGTGTGTGCATATGCGTGTTCTTGTGCATATGTGTGTATGCATATATGGGTGTGTGTATAACTGTAAGTATGTGTGAATGAGCATGTGTTTGAGCATATGTGCATGCATGCATGCATGTGTATAAGTGTGTGTGTGTGTGAGTAATTTTCATGTGTGTATTTATGCATGCATGTGCGTGTATATTTGTGCATGTGCGTGTGTGTATGTGTTCATGTGCTTGTAGATGTGTGTGCATATACATGCATGCTTGTGTGAATGTGTGTGTGTGTGTGGGAGTGTGCATGGGTGCATGCATGCTTGCATGCATGTGGGTGCATGCATGCAAGTCTGTGTGCATATGTGTAGTTATGTCTATTGAGTTATAGGTGTGTGTGCATGCACATGTGCGTGTGTGCATGCATGTGTGTGTTGGCATGTGTATGCACCTATGTGTGTGCACCTATGTATATATTTACGTGTTCATGAGTGTGTACTTGTGGATGTGCATGTGTGTGTGTGTGTGTAGGGGTGCATGATTGCATGTGTTTTTGTGTGTCCTTGTGTATGTATATGTGTTCATGTTTACATGTGTGTGAGTACATATGTGCATGCATTTGCATGTGTGTATTTGTTTGTGTGTCTGTCTAACCATGAATCTAGTGTATGTGCATGCATATGTAGGTGCATGCATGTATAAATGTGTGTATTTTTGCTTGCATGCATGCACATGCATGTGTGTGTACAAGCATGTGTACACGTTTGTGCTTGTGTGCATGCATGTGCATGTGCATCCTTGTGTGTGTGTTTTTGTCCATGTGTGTTGGGGTGTGTGTCTATGTATATGTGTGTGTGTGTGTATGTATGTGTGCATGCATACATGTTAGGTGTGTTTGTATGAGTGAATATGCATGTGTGTGTGTGTGTGCATGCATGTGCATAAAAGTATAGATGTGTGTCTATGTGTGGTTGTACATATGTGTGTGTATGTGTGCACACATGGGTTCTTGTGTGCATTTGGAAGTAGTTGTGTGTTTGTGTTATGTGTGTGTGCCAACATGCGAGTGTATATTTATGTATATATGCATGTGTATGTATGTGCTTGTGTGTGTTCATGTGTATTTGCATTTGTGTGAGCATGCATGTGTGTATGCATGTAAGTGTATATGGGTGTATGTGTGAATGCATCTATGTATGTGTGTATATGCACGTGTGTATGTGTGTGTATAAGCATGCTTATGTCTT
Organism: Vanilla planifolia; assembly: GCA_023846275.1. Classification (NCBI taxonomy): domain Eukaryota; kingdom Viridiplantae; phylum Streptophyta; class Magnoliopsida; order Asparagales; family Orchidaceae; genus Vanilla; species Vanilla planifolia. The sequence goes on along the minus strand of JAIUJO010000026.1, from coordinate 1,117,862 downwards.
TGTGCTTGCAAATGTGCACTTACGTGTGTGTTATTGAATGCATGTGGGTGTGTGTGTGTGTTTGTGTGCATGAGTGTGTGTGTGTGTGCATACGTGTGTACATATGTGTGTGTGTGTGTATGTGTGTCTTTCTATTGTGTGTGTGTACATTGTTCTTAAATGTGTGTGCATGCATACATACTTATATGTATCAATATATATGTGCATGCATACATGTATTCAATTGTTTATGTGCATATGTGTGTGTGTACATCCATGTTCATGTATGTGTGCATTCCTATGAGCTTATATATATGTGTGCCTATGCATATGACAGTGCACGTGGTAGTGCATGTGTGTGCAACTACTTGTGTTTGGACATGCATAGGTGTGTGTTTGTGCGAGTGCATGCTTGTATGTGTGCATCTGTTTGTGTTCATGTGTGTGGTTAGGTGTGTGTGTGTGAGTGTATGTGTCTGTGTCTGTGTATAGGCATGTGTGTGTGGGTTTGCATGAACATGTGTGTACATGCATGTGTACATGAGTGTGTGCTATTGTCTGTGTGTGTGTGCATGTCTACTATGTTTGCATGTGTGTATGGATGTTTGTGTAGATGTGGGAATGTGTGCATATGAGGGTGATTATGTGTGATTATATGTGTAAATGTGTGTGTGTGCACATATTTGTGTGTGTGTGTGTGTATATTTGCTTACATTTGTATTTACTAGTATGCATGTGTGTGTCTTTGTATGTGCATGCATTTTTGTGTGTGCAAATGTGTGTGTCTGTGTGTACACGAGTTTGTCTATGGATGTGTATGTGCATAGATATATGCATGTGTGTCTACGTGTTGCTGTACATGTGTATTCGTATGCATGCGTGTGAGTGCTGTTGTATGTGTGTGGGTATGGGTGGATGCTTGAATGTGCGTGTTCTGCATATGCACAATCATCCATGTATATGTGTGTGTGAGTGTAGGTGTGGGTGTGTGTGTGTGCTTATGTTTATTTATGTTTGTGTGCACATGTGGGTGTGTGCGTCTATGTGTATAATATTTTTTGCTTGTGTGCATACATATGTATGTATGCATGTGTATGGATGTGTGTCTATTTGATGTACATGTATGTGAGTATGAATAAATGTGCATCTGTGTGTGCATATGTGTGAGTGTATATGTGCACTTAGGTGCGTGTGTGTGCATGTGTTCTTGAGGGGTCACGTGTGTGTAGTGCCAATGTGTGTATCTGTGTGTTTGTGTTCATATGTATGTGTATGAGTGTGTGAACATGCATGCATGTATGTGCATGTGTGTGAGTGTGTGTACATGCATGTGTGTGTATGTGTGTGTGTGTGTGTGTGTGTGAGTGTGTGTACATGCATGTGTGTGTGTATGGGTGTATATGTGTTTACATGTGCATGTGCACTTGTGTGCATATGTCCAAGTGTTTGTGTGCTTGTGTTTATGTGTGTGAATGCATATGCCTGCATTCATGTGCCTGTGTGTCTTTGTGTTCATGTGTGTGCATGCATATGGGTGTGGGTTTGTGTGTGTGTGTGTATTGCTTACCTTTGTATGCATATGTCTGTGAATGTGTGTGTGTGAAAGGGAGGGGGAGGGATGTGTGCAAATATTTGCATGCGTGTGTGTTCTTATGGATGTGTTTTTGTGTTGTGCACATGTTTAAGCATGCACGCATGTGTGTGTCCTTGTTCATATGTGAGAGCACATGCATGCATGTGTGTGTATGAGTTTCTATGTGCGCAAGAATATGTGTGTGTGGATACAGATGTGCATGTGCATGTTTATGTTGTGCATGCATTTATATGAGTGGTGTGGGTGTCCGTAGGTGCGTATGTGCATGTGCATGCTTGTGTGGCACACAACCATGTGTGTGTGTGTGTACATATATGTGTTTGCATGTGTCTACATGTTCCTATGCTCGTGTCTACTTATGAATGTATCTAATTTGGTGCAAATGTGGGCATGTTCGTGTTTGTGTGCATGTGTGTTCGCTGTGTATGCATTTATACGTGTGTGTGTGTGTCCATATGCATGTGCATCTATAGAGGCATGTGTATGTGTGTGTGTGCATGTTTGTGTGGGTTTGTGTGTATGTGTGTTTATGAGTGTGTGTAGGTGTGTTTGTTTGTTTAGGTGTGCATATATGTGTATGCAAGCATTCATGTGTTTTTGTTTGTTTGTGTCTGTGCATCTTCGGACATGTACATGTGTATCTGTGGATGCATGTGTGGGTGCATGTTTGTTTATGTTGTTGTGTGTGGGTGTTTGTTTATTGATGCATGAGATGTGTGTGTGTGTCTATGAGTGCACATGTTTGTCTATGTGTGTATGTGGTTTCACACCTAGACACATGTGTGTGTGAGTTAGTGTGTGTGTGCTTTATTGTGTGAGTGCATGTTTGTTATTATGCATGAGTGTGTGCTGTGTGCATGTGTGTGTATGCAAGTGAGAACATGTGCATACATGTTAGGATGTCTGTGTTTATGTGCATATGTTTGCATGTGCTTGTGCTTATGTGTGCATTGGTGTGTGTGTTTATGTTCTTTAGTGTTTAAGAGTGCATATGTGCAAGTGCAAACACCAATGTCTATGTGCATGTGAGTATGTGTATGCGTGTGTATTGTGTGTGTGTGTGTTTTGTTCTTATGTATGTGTGTGCGTGCGTGTGCACGTCCATGTGCTTACATGTATGTGTGTGTGTGCGTTTTAGTGTATAAGTTTGGATGCATGTGAGTGCATGCATGTGCTTGCTTATGTGCATGTGTGGTCCATATCTATATGTTTGTGGACTAGCATGTGCGTCTATGCATGAGTTTGTATGTGTGTGCATGTGTGTGTGTGTGTGTGCATGTGTATTCATGTACATGTGTGTGTGCACACATGTTTGTTTATGCAAGTGTGTATATATGCATGTGTGTGTAAATGTGAGCATGCGTGGTTGTGTTTGTGTGTGTGCATGTGTTCTCCTATGTTTTTCTCGGCGGGCATATGTTTGTGCTTGTGTGTGGATGTGTGTGGGTGTGTTCATGTTTGCGTGCATGCATGTGTGTGGAAGTGTGCTGATGTGTATGTGCATGCATGTGTGAATATGTGTATGTATGTTTGTGTTTGTTCATGTGTGTATGTGCATGTGTATGCATACCTATGTGCATGTGTTTGTGTTTTCCTTCTTATGTGTGTGAGTGTGTGCAAGTGTCTACATTTGTGTATGTGTATTTGTGTGTGCGCATGCTTGTGCATGTGTGTGTGTGTGTGTGCTTGATTGTGTGCTTGTGGTTTTGTGCATTTGCATGTCTTTATGTGTGTATGAGTTTGTGTGCCTATGTGTTTTTGTTTTGCGTGTGTTTGTACATATATAAATGTTTTTGCATGTATATACGAGTTGGTGTTTGCATTGTGTTTGTATTTGTATGTGTGTGTGTGTGTATGTGTATATGTGTGCCTGAGTATGCATGTATGCTTGTCGGTGTGTGTTTGTGCATGCGTGTGTGTGCATGCATGTTTGGGTGGTTGTGTGTGTGCATGTGAATTTGTTCATGTGCATGCATTTGTGTATGCATATGTGTGTGTGTTCATTTGCATGTGGGTGTGTTGGTAAGCGCTTCTCTGCTTGCATTGATGTGTGAGTGTGTGTGTCCATTTGCATATGAGCATGGGCATATGTGTACATGTGTGTGCAAGTAGGTGTTGTTGTGCATGTGCATGTATATATGTGTGTGTATGTAGGTGTGTGTCGATGAGCATGTGCATGTGCGCATTTATTATGTTATTGTAAAGTTATAACCTACCAATGATTCGACAAAAGAGTTATATTAGTTATTTTTGTTTTTGTTATATTTTGGTAGGTTTAGATAAAAGCTTCATTTTAAACTAAATCACTTGAAAATAATTTTCCTATTATTTTTTATTTATATAAAATTTTTGATATTTTTTAAAAAATTTATTATGAAAAGAAAATCAACATTTTTTAAAATAGAGTAATTTTTTGAAAAAATAAATTTAATATTTACTAAAACTCATTTTTAAAGACATAATTATTTTTATTAAAAAATATATTAAAGAATTCTTTTAAATATTTTAAAAGAAAGACAACTTTTTATTCTAAACAATTCACCCCTTCTTTTTTAAATAATACTTCATAAAGACATATGATGTAGTTTAGCTCTTTAAGAAGCGGTGAATTGTATGAATAAAAATTTAAGTTTCTCACAAAAATACTCAAATAATTTTTTTAAAAGAATTTTAAAAAGGTTTTAAGTTTATATTAAAAATATTAGTTTTTTTAATAAGACTAATTTGTATGAAAAAACATGAAATTGGAAAATTAATAAGAACTAAAATGTACAAAAATGATATTTTGGTGATTCTACTTAGAGAAATACATCTAATCCCATCAAAATCTATGAAAAAATTTTTATAAAAAACCATTTAGCAAAAGCCTTATTGGCTAGACCCTCATAAAAGAAACAATTTATGACAACTTTATAGCAAAATCAAATGACAATAGGGGAAAAAGATTTGGTGACATAAAATGAAAATTAAAACAACCAAAATCCTATGGTTAACGAAATGATTAAAGAGGCACAACTATCTTAAAGAAATCTATTAGAAATAGAGAAAATTAACAACTTAACTGACTTTTGAAGAATGCTATAATTAAGAATGTCGTGATTAAAGGAAGTAGCTACAGTAGTGATAATTATCATGGGCTACTAATGGCTTAAAAATATTTTTCGTATTGCATAAACATAAGTCAAACCTTTTTGTTCAAAATTTCTCTTATTTATAGACTTTTTCTAACCACTAAAAGAAATTATTAAACAAGAAAAAGAAGATTATTGCATTTTCTATTTTTTTAGTTGAAAAATTATTGTTTAAATAAAATATTCTAAAGGCTTAAGAAAACTAGAAGGGATGTTGCACATGAGTCACTCAATTATAACGAACTAAGACTTTTTGTTCAAGAAAATTGCATGTTGAATGAATGAGATTTGATGAGAGTGTTTAGAAAAAGAATTTCATCAGAACTGTTAAATTTATCTTGATTTGTTGCCTATATTTCTTTAGGCTTTATAAAAAAGATTGAAGAGATCAAGATCATTTGATTGTGCAATTGCATGATTAGAAAGTTCTACTTAGTTCTGTAATTTAAAAGCAAGTTGTGCAAAAACAAGGTTTAACTTTAGCTCCATATTATGAATGTGAATAAAGATGTTTTGTATATAAAGCTTACATGTTTCTCAATGTCAGCTTATTTTGGGTTGACTGCCCCACTGGTTTGCTCGAAAGGTCATTATTCATATTGTTAGTGATGATTTACAAATTGTTTATGTGGATAAGTGAGTATTGACCAATTTTAAGACCATATAAAATATTTGTAGTTGTACTTACTATCACAATTGATTGATGAGTTTAGGAACTTGCATTCTGGAACGCTTAACGATAGCCAGCATGTTTTAGGTGCTGTAAAGTCCTTTGGTTCTTTTATTAATAATTAGTATTATTTTAATTAGCATTTATTTTTTAATTATTTATTATAATTAAATTTTGCATTTTACAAAAGTTATTTAATAAATATTAAGATATAATAAAAAGAAAAAATGAATTCAACATGACAAAAAAAAGAATTAATTTTTTTAATACTAAAGATTTTTAAAATATTAATTTTAAAAAAATTTAACTTTTGTGACTTGCGATAAATATTTCAATCAAACTTAAAATTTTAATCAAAGTAAAATTAAAGTCCCTAAAATTTAATTCAATGCGTATCTTTTGATAGTTTGTTACTCAAACTAAAATGGTTTTCATAGGATTTTGCTTATGCTACACTTCTTCAAGTTTTCCCATTAATACAAACATTATCTATCTAAAATTTTAAAATTAACTTCAAAAATTTATTAAAGTACTTAGTGTTTATTATCAATAAACAAAATACCGTGACAAGAGGTCCATAACACAATAACATTTCTATTTTGATGATAACAAAATATTTAATAAAATTAAGAAAAACATAAATTATTTATAAAAGGAATATACAAATAGTTAACGATGAACTTCTCCTACATGTATGTCGTTACTTAATTAATGCTCTCCTTTAATTTATGATTATTTCTTTGGAATTATTTCAATTTCTATTCTTTTTTATTTTTTACTATCACTTAAAGTTACTTAATATAAATTTTGTAAATTATTAATAACCCTTAAATTTTAAGAAATTTCGAAGAAATTTTTAAAGTAGTTTATTTTTTAAAGAAAACCAATTTGCTCCAATTACACTTCATTGAATAGTCTAGCTCACACAAATCTTTTCAAATTTATTTAGTTTAATTTTTTAGCATTCATAGAAACAAATTATTTATGGTATATTGTATTCTGATTGATTCAAATTTTGTAAAAAAGATTAATTATTATGATTGTTGGCATACTTTTGTATTTGACGAATCGAATAATAAATGTTTAACATTTTATTCTAACATGTATATTCATATTGAAACAAGTTTATGTGTAAAGAATAAGTGATTCATTTTTTAGTGTTCTGCAAGCATGAACAATTGAAGACGTGCATTAGTTTTGTTAAGCTTTTTTTACTATAAATATAATTTTAGCTTATTTATTTTAAGAAAAAATTTTAATATTAATTTCAAATTATGTTTAGGCATCCAAATTATTCATACATCTTGATTTATCAAATAAATAAGAATCAATTTTTTAATCTCTAAACGTTTTTATTAGTTTAAATCTTAAACTATTCATTGATTTAAGAAACATGATATTTTCAATAATTTTTTCCTAGGTTAAAATCACACTTTTATATTTTTATAAAATTGTTTTATGTTTATTATTAAAAATAAAAGAATGAACTCAAGGATATAACTCAATAACACGTCAAGTTCACATAACAGCAATATATCATTTGAATGAGGACGTGGTGTGCAAGTGACTTAATAATGTCAGCATGTAGAAATGCAGGTAAATGACTCAAGTTCTGATCTACAATAGCCAAACTCTTCAATTTTCTTCCATTTTTTTGTAAAGAATCTTCTACTTCTTTCCACTCCAAACACAACTTGTTCAAGTGTTGAACCTCAGATGTCAATGTATTAAGGCTAGCTTTTCATCCAGCAACATATTTGGTGTGATTATTGAAAATGAAAAATGAAATTTGCAGTTTATTTTTTATGTCTTCTGGTAACACAACCAGGTTTTTCGTTGTCTTCCACCTTAGGGTTTTCTCTTCCAAACCCTAACAATTGGTATCAGAGCATGGTTTTGTTTTTTTAATTGCTGTTTCAACATCTAGAAGGAAGAAGCAGAGGAGCTAGGCCACGACAGAAGGAACAAGCAGAGGAGCCAGGCCACGGCAGAAGGAAGAAGTAGAGGAGCCAGGCCACGGTAGATGGAAGAAGCAGAGAAACGAAGTGGATCTTTAAGTCTCTTGTGCAAAAAGAGACAGGCAACGGAAATGCCTACGTAAACGTACACGTGGGCAAGGAGGAGTTACAGTCAACTCCGATAAGGGAATATTTAGTGGTATATTGGACATGTTTGTTAGGTAGTGTTTAGGCTTTTTAAGTGTGTAATTTGGTATGATTAACGAAAATGAAGATTCGTAGTTTTTCTTTTTTCTGGTTAAGAAAACAAGTATTTCCATCATCTTCGTCCTTGTGATGTTTTTTCTAAGGAAAGCATAAGTGCCCCCAGTCCCAGACCAGGCGATACATTGAGTGAGGTGCGGAGCGATCCTAGCCCAAGTGATAGAGTAACCCATCTCTCATTCTCTGTGCTCACTCTACTTGCTAAGGAAAGCATGCGAACTAAGCCCCTCTTGAGTTTGCCAATTGGAGCCCCCTCTGGAGATCATTAGCATACACTTTCCTTACCTATTTTGTGTTTAGCATAAGGACACTATCTTCAATGGATTGAAAAAATAAAAAACAAACAAACCAAAAAGAGTACAAGGTCACAAACGTACTCGTTCACCTCGTCGTATTTGACTATTTCTTAGAATAGAATCTTCTATTTATATTATTGATATTATATTATAGTATCGTAAAGAAGTTCCCAAAAATAAATACCCCAGAGGGGGACCCCATGCTGACTCGCTTGGTTTGTTTTGTTAAACACATTGGGCTGTGGAGATAGACTAATCTTCATCAAATCAGTGCAAAATTCTTTTTCCGCTCCATTTCAGCCCATGGTTAATGGAGCCTTCTAGAAGCATGACATAGCAGTTGAATGTGCTTTCTTTTAGCATACTGATGAACAAGCTGATTCTGAAGGCATCTTCATGGGCTATATCCTCCCTATGAAAATATACCCAAGGAATACATATAATATATGACATCCATTGATGTACTTCATCACCACGACATATACGTATTCTTTGAATTCATATGAATCCTCTGTGGCACTCTCGTGTCATATGGCTCCATTCATTGTAGCAGGAACTTCCTGAATCAACAGGTTGGTAATTCATGTAATACATGATATCCTACCACTCGCCATCCTTCTCTTCTTCAAGAAGAGAAGGGGAACTTCACTTGACAATTGAGGGGAGCTGGGTTTGAGGATTACACTTGGGGTCCCCACTGGTTAACTAGACAGGATTCTGGGAATCTTTTTTGGAGAACTTTTGAATCAGGTTGGGCTCTCACAAAGTTCAATCAGATAAACTAGTGAGATGTTTACAGAATAAGGAGTTTAGCAAGGGCCAAAAGATTGATAGAAGAACCTGGTCGAAGTCACTGTTGTGTTCAACTCCGTAGGTTGACTTGTCGGAAGGGATTGCTTTCTGTCATCTATCTTTCCTGGCCCGAGGTAGTTCACACGTGGGTCTTTGTGTAATTGCACCTCATGGTAATTTCAAAGGGCATTCACATTAAGCATCATGGTATTAAGTATGTCGAGTTGTTATGGTGAAGTTGATCACAACTAATTTGATGGCAATAAGTTCTTAGTGGTGGACTAGAAGTACCTTAGCTTTTTGTACCCTAGTTTCAAGTGGCTGTGAAATTCATTGATTGGACATGCTTATAGAGAATCTAACCTTCTAATCTATGATACAAGACCTTCTAGTGATGTCAAAAAGTAGGTTTAGTGAATTCAAAAAAATGAGGCTTCACTTAACGAGTAGACCTTAGGGACCCGATTATTCGGACCTACAAAAAGCTGAGTTTCCTTGCTTTCTTTCATCACAGTAGTTGAAAAAATTTAAAGTCAAAGTAGCAGAATAGTAGTTCCATTATCCACCTTTAGAGACATTTTGGAAGATGGTTTCCTTTCACACATCTTGGCTGAGCAAGAAATAAGTGCTTATTTGATTGAAGGTGGTCTCTTCTCTACTCCTCGACATAGGATAGAGGATCACTTCGCATCCATAGTCTTTGCATTTTATGCATCTTCTGTCTCATCTTCCCAATTCATGGAGCTGAGGAGCAAGAGTTCTCCCTGGAAAGTGGCTTTCTAGGAGGGAAGTGGGCTTCATTCAATGGAATGCATTGTTGGTTTGGCTCAAGGGGTCTGGTTTCTCGGTGAAGAAATAGGAGCTAGTCCCCTATTCAGTACGGTCAAAGAATTCATATTAGGATTCAAAGTTTAATGGATAGAACACAACTCTTGAACCTATAACCAGAAAGCTGATGCACTGGTTAGCCTACTAGCTACTATAGCCCTCAACCCATTTGAGACCATGTACATTTGCATTGAAGGATAAAGGCTTCTACCATCTTTGCCAAAAGGAAATCCTATTTACGCAAAACACAACAATAAGGACAAAGAGATGAAGATCATGGTTTTTAGCTAAACTCAAGTGGCACTGAAGCCTTAGATGTGACTATAGAAAAGGATTGGAGACAACAATTGCTTTGATATCTAAACTAGGGTAGGGGATTCTATATAAGAAGGTGCCTACTCGAAACCATTTTAGATGTTGAGCTGTACAAGACTCTTATGATTACAACATCCTTTATTGGAGTGCCTTCTATGGATTCCTCTTTAGACGCTTGTCCAAGCAAGAATCTAAAGAAGCTTAAGAGGATGCTCATGTTGGTGTTTGTAGTGCATACCAGTCAAAGAAAAAGTTCTACCATCATTGAGGTGACTAAGGTAATACTGGTCCACCATGTCGAAAGACTCCATAAATTTCTCCAAGAGATGCAACGTTTGTAGGATAAATGTAGTCTTCATTCGACAACCATCAGAACCTTGACACCTGACGATAATGTCTTGTTTAAGGTTGGGGGAAAATATGTGATTGGCCACATCCAGCCTCCTGCATCTAAGAGGTATATGTATATTCTGGCTACCACAGATTCTTTTTCAAGTGGGCAGAGGCCACACCATTAAAATGAGTAAAGGTAAATGATGTGGATCAAAAATCATCTAATCTATCAGTTTGAAGTCTGGCTCCCCTGATCTCTGATAATGGAATGGAACACCATTGAAAAATCAACAAATAGATTGACTTTGTAGAAAGTTTCAGATGCAATATTGTTTCTCCACACCTTACAAAGCTATGACTAATTGGCATGAAGAGGCTGTCAGTAAATAAGACACTGTGTAAGCTTCCCTTTCCAATCGCCCTTATTCTTAGAAACGATCTTCATGAGAAAATTCTCGAAGGACCATGGGCATACCATATGCCTTATGCCTTGACATTGGTTGAAAAGCAGTCCTCCCACTGGAAATCCAAATCCCCACCCTTAAAGTGGCAATTCAAGAAGGTCTTATCGAGGACAAGAGAGTACAACTTATACTCCGAGAGCTAGATGCTCTTGAGAAGAAATGATTGAGTTCTTCACAAAGGCTTGAAATCTTCTAGTCAAGTGTATCAAATGCCTTCGATCAAAGGATTCAGAGATGATCTTTCAAGTCGGAGACCTAGTGCTAGTCGTAATCAGGCTTATGAATGTGACCCAGATGCAACACATTCAAACATTAGTGGGAAGGACCTTTTTTGATTCAGGAGGTGCCTTCTACTCAAGAAAAAGAAGTGTCCCCTGAATGCAACTATGTTCTCACACCAATTCATGCTCAATATTGGAAGAGGTATTACTCAGTTCGGGGATAGTCCCATCTCGCTACTCATATTTCATTATATGGGAAGGAAGTTCATTTCATTACTTTCTTGACATAGGGGGAAAACCTTGGCCTCAGAGCCAAAAGTGAATCCCATGACCTATTCAAGTTTGGCAGAACAAACTATCATCAGCATTTTCAGATTGGGAGAAGGAAACACACCAATCTCATCAACACAAGAAACTAGTTTCATCACCACCTTCAAGTTCCTTGCCCACCAATCATTTTTGTGAGGCTATTGTAGGCTACTTCAAGCACTTGAAGTCAGGGGGCCACCTCTGGGAACTATATTAATATCAACAATTGCGACAAGGGTTCGCAGGTACTCTTCATAGAAATTGAATGGGTAGAAACATGTAATGTGTTGTATCAATTCACAGATGAAAATCGAAAATATGCAAATATGTTAGTAATTATCAAAGCCTACACAATTCCTACTAAAAAAGAAATATAGGTTACCAACATTATGGACTTCAAAAATAATAGGATGATGACACAACTTGGCCAAAATATCCTGACTCCCAATGTCATCACCACTAGAACTATGACTCTACAATTATGCAAGGCAATGTGAAGATTTGATGCAGAGGTAGCAGTCCTTGCAAGGTCTTCTCTAGAAGTTGTCCTCCTGGCCTCCAATGATTCAACACAAAGGCGTGCCTCTGTAAGCTCGTGCTCTACCAACATAAGCTCTCGCTCAATTATGTTCATCGTCTCCACACAATATGAGACTCTGAACAACGTGCTGTTTGGAGCTCCTCCTTAGCATGTGTCTCGAACCTATAGTGGGCTGCCACACCAATGTCGCATCAACCTCTCCATGTAGTTAGTCAGGTCACCAAGCTCATCAGGTAGGTCACCAAGTAATGTTGACACTTGGGTGATGGTCCTCCTAGCCTTGGGCATGAAAGTAAGAACATGGAGGGGGACAACGAGTCCCTATTGCTTATCAGCTTGTCTACTATAGATTGTAGGACCTGGGAGACATATAGACAAGCACTGGGTAAAAACTCAGAGATGCGAGTCTCCACTATGGTTCTTTCTCAATGTTATTAAACGAAATAAGATAAGAAAATAAATTACTAACTTAATAGGTTAATCTAGAACTACAGCTTTCAAGGAGGAAGCAATCTAATCATAAGGATGGCTACCTACCAAGAAGTTGTTTGGTGCTCAAAAGTCAAAACCCCCATCCCTTCCACCCCTATCATGAAACATTAAAAATCTAATTGGTTGGAAAGAATTGGATGGTTGAATGATGGGAATTGAAGCTATGCATGGTTGATTCACAATCCACTTTTTTATCCACTTGGCTACATCTGCTCTTACCCCCACGCACTAGTTTCAGTCTCTATCTATGATCAGACTTTTTCTAAACCCTCCCTATGTCTGCTATCAAAGATCAGCTTTTCCAATCATTATTGCTCATTTTTTGGAATTACAAAAAGTGAAGCTTCTCCTTGTTTTTTGCAGCTTCTACAAAACCTTCAAACAAAGAGGATGGGCTGTTCAATTCATGAATTGGAGACTACTTTCTAAAGTTCAGAATCGTGGCCCTTAGAAGGGAGCCCCATGGGGTATTATGTAACAATGACACAACTCTACTATGAAATGAAACATATGAAATGAAGGGAACTAGAATTAGTTGCCATTACCATTCAATGAAAGTGACCTGGAGTTAAGGCACCGATCATGTCAAAGTATTCTACTGAGCAAATTACATTAGTTGGTTCTAAGTCGGCTAGTGATCCTGAAAAGGTCGTTGAACATAGTGTTGAAGGAACACAACCTACCAAATGCATTTCGGTGTCTGCGGGTCAAGAAGTCTCAGAGACGGCTCAGTCATAGTCGAATCGATTGAAGTTCCAGAAAGTGAGCCGGCCATCAAGCGATGGTGAATTCATAATCGAATGTCCTTCTTTTGATGTTTTTGATTCTTGACTTTTGCTGCCAAAGCAAAGGGGATGAGTAGGGAAGAGAAATCGCACGAACAGTATAAAAAGAAGCTTTTCTTCAATTTCTTAGAATGAATCTTTGCACTAGTCCAAAGGGAGTTAGCCCAGTGATCAAGGAAGAAGAAGAAGAAGAAGTGTAAGATGAGGAAGAAGAGGAAAAAGAAGAAGAAAATGATGACAAAGAAGAACAAGAAGAAGAGGGAGACAAAGAAGAATAAGAAGAAGAGGAAGAATAGGAGAAATAAAAGGGGAAGAATAGAAGAAGAAAAAGTAGAAGAAGAATAAGAAGAAGAAGAAGAAGAAGAAGAAGAAGAAGAATTGAAGAAGAAGAGAAGAAGAGAAGAAGAAGAAGAGAAGAAGGCGGAGGAGAAGAAGAAGAAGAATAAGAAGAAGATGAAGAAGAAGAAATAGAATATGAAAAAGAAGAAGAAAAAGAAGAAGAAGAACAAGAAGAAGAACAAGAAGAAGAAGAGAAAGAAGAAGATAAAGAAGAAGATGAAGAAGAAGGAGAAGAAGAAGAACAAGAAGAGGAAGAAGAAGTAGAAGAAGAAGAAGAAAAGGAAGTAGAAGAAGAATATGAAAAAGAAGAAGAAGAGGACGAGGAAGAAGAAGAGGAAGAAGAAGAGAAAGATGAGCAAGAAAAGGAGGAAGAAAAAAAGATAATGAAGAAGAAGAAGAAGAAGATGAAGAAAAAGAAGAATTGGAAGAAGAGAGAAGAGGAGCAAGAAGATACAAATTAGGGATTAAGGGTTAGGGATTAAGGTTTGAGGATTAGGGTTTAGGTATTAACTTGTGAGAGATTTGGAATTAGTGATTAGATAATACGGATTATAGATTAGGGAAGTGGGATTAGGGAATAGGGATTAAGTATTAGGGATTAAGGGTTAGGGATTAAGGTGGGAGTGATTAGGTATTAGTAATGAGGAATGATGGATTACGGCTTAATGAATTGGGATTAAGGATTAAAGATGAGGTATTATTTAGTAGTAATAAGGGATTAGGGTGTAGAGATTAAGGAATAAGGAATAGGGATTAGTTATTAAGAATTTTAGATTAGGGATTATCGATTAGCCATAAGAGATTAGTGACTAAAGATTAAGGATTTGATATGGGGCAGGGATTTAGGTTTAGGGAAAAGGAAGAGGAAGATGAAGAAGAAGAAGAAGAAAAAGAAAAAGGAGACGAAGAAGAAGAAGAAGAAGAAGAAGAAGAAAAAGAAGAAGAAGAAGAAGAAGAAGAAGAATAGAAGAAGAAGAAGAAGAAGAAGGAGAAGAAGAAGAAGAAGAAGGAGAAGAAGAAGAATTATATTAGACGAAGAAGGAGAAGAACAAGAAAATGAAGAAAAAAAGATGATGAAGAAGAAGAAGAACAAGAAGAAGAAGACAAGGAAGAAGAAGAGAAAGAAGAAGAAGAGTTGGAAGAAGAAGAAGAAGAAAAATACTAGAAGAAGAAGAAGTAGAGAAGAAGAAGAAGAAGAAGAAGAAGAAGAAGAAGAAGAAGAAGAAGAGAAGAAGAAGAAGAAGAAGAAAAAGAAGAAGAAGATGTAAGAGAAGAAGAAGAAGTAGAAGAAGATGAAAAAGAAGAATAAGAAGAAGAAGAAGAAGAAGAAGAAGAAGAAGAAGAAACAGAAGAAGAAGGGGAAGAAGAAGAAGAAGTAAAAGTAGTAGAAGAAGAAGAAGTAGAAGAAGAAGAAGAAGGAGAAGAAGAAGAAGAAGAAGAAGAGGAAGAAGAAGAAGAAAAGGAAGAAGAAGAAGAAGAAGAGGAAGAAGAAGATGAGAAAGAAGAAGAATAAG